>CAMZMU010000042.1:21522444-21860826 GCA_947311845.1 Poa pratensis | reverse complement strand
TAGATTTCATGTGTTTAATTAAATTTCTTAAGACACGCGCGTGCCATCGTTCTAGTGTATCTGGACAAAACACAGGACGTGAAAGAACGATTGATATAACTGCTGTTAATCGGTGCCCTGTTCATGCCGGACGTACCGTTCATCACATGGAGCGCAATGGGGAGCCCCTGTGCCATGATTTGTACGGCGCCATGTCTCCCGGGGAAGGAAAACAATAATGAAAGTGAAGGCTGTAAGTGCGTACACGTACGACTAATCCTTTTTTCTTTTTACTTTGTTCCTCCTTTGAACAGCATATGAACTATCGAGTAACAGGGTACGTACAAATTAATGATAAAACGACATGTCCTGTAAAGCACATGTGGGAGAGAACATGGAGATTAATAGTGTACTTGTTGTCTTGGCTATTAGCTGATTCTAGGTTCAACTACACTTAACCCACCCGGAACAAAAAAACAGAGCGGACCTGACTCGACAATAAATTGATAAATAAAATACTTATAGAATATATTTTCAATTAAATTAATTTAGTTTAGCAGCGCCGGTTCAATTCTAAAATATATGGATATAAGTTTTGTCCTAAATATTTTGAGCAAGTTTACAAAGGAATCTGTCAGAAGTTTTAGAAATACAAGATCAATATAGATAGATTCATCATGAAATGTGCTTTCATAGTTTATTTATTTTAGATTATGAATGTTTATTTTTGTATCTATTGAGTTGGTCAAACTTATAACTTTTTTACTTCAGACAAATTATATATATATATTGTGTCCATCTTTCTATCTGCAAACCGAGTGGGAGTTTACTGACTGTATCATCCTCGCAGCGCTTTGTGTCAATAAAAATATTTATATTTTACAAAATAACACATATCTAATTCTCCTCGAACTTTCTTAGGTCTTCAAGCAAATTGTCTTGTAGGAACGAAATTCTTGTGTCGGGTTGTTTGTGAACACATAAACTAAGACCATCTGGTAAACACCAAGTAATACGTGTTAGGTCATCGGTTTTACATGGGTTCAAACTGGTTGAATGTGAAACTATCAAGGATAGATTCATGTGCTCTGATATCTCCTCCTCCTAGACAGAGGACCCCTATGTCTTGACGCTCTGAGGCCGCGAATGGCGTGAAGCAGGGTCGTCCAACAATGTAAGAGCAGTGCCAAAGCTTTGATCACACATGACAAGGGGGCGTATATGATGGGTTTGGATGGATGGACGGGTTGACGACAAACACATGTACACTCCTATTCTCGATAACACTTTGGTTCTTTCTAAGGACCCTTGTGGGGGCTCGTATTTCTCTCTCGTCCATGTCTCTCTCATCCCTCCCTTTGAGAGTCGTTGCTTTCCCCACCAGCCCTCTCTCTCTCTCTCTCTCTCTCTCTCTCTCTCTCTCAAGCGCGCGCGCGGCTTTGCCGATCGGATTAAAGGGTGGTGTGGAGAGGGTGCCCGACCCTCCTGCTCATAGTAGTTGGAGGTTTTATATTTACGCCAGTGTGACGGACATGCGAGATGTCGTTAGTGCAACATTTTTGTTGGAGGTTGAAGTTCATTCGAGCAACAATCAAAGGGAAATGAGTAGATTGAAGAGAGCTTCCCTGCTTGACCATGAGAAACTGAAGAAAGGAAGAGTACGAGGGTCCACATCACAAGCATTATGGGGCTCGCAAGAGATTGAGCCTCGTGTCGCATCGCTCTGACAGAGCAATTTGGGGGAAGATTACATATTTTCTGAATGAAAGGATTCATATGTTCGACACTTCAACACTCCGCTCATAATACATTAATAGCTAATTGGTTTGATGTCGTCATTCGTCAATATTTGGTGCTCATGTCATGTTGTTCATGTAGGGGAGGATAATCTTATCGCTCCCTCTCTGGTATCTCTTTCCTCCTCGTGAAGTTTGTGTTTGATAGACGATAATATGTTGTGCAATATTTATTTATTGTGTTGAGCCTCATGGGCTGTTTATATAGCGTATAAAACTTGGGGACTACGAAAACTTGTAGCGTTAGGTTCAGACTACAATCCTAAACTACCAAAAATATGGACTTGCCTTTAACAGCGTTCATGCCCAACGAACGATATTGTCTAGTACGAAGTTACAATATTTATTCAAGAGTCGGGCAGCCCAAAAATAAATAAAGATGTAAAGATGTGACATGTCGTGATCTGATAAGGAAAACATTAATTGTTTCCTAGTGGGATCGTTCCTTTGATTGACACAGGATACCAATTGGATATTTTCCTCTTTTTCCTCCTCTCGAGAGCAGGATATTTTCCGTGCTAATTTGATGGAATTCCTTGATTGATCACCAGCAAAACCAAATCATAAGACATCGAATCCAGCGGCGAATCGAGGCCAGCCAGCTGGGCCACCGGACAGCCGGCGGCGTGGCCCACCGGACATCCCCTCTCTCGCCATTCCTTTCCTTCCCACGCTGGCCGCCCCTCCTATATAACAACGCCCGCGCCACACGCCCGCCACCACCATCGACGCGACGCCACGCACGGCACCCAACAAAACCTACCAGGCCAGCACCGACCGACGAGCCCCCCACCGCGCCTCCTCCTCCCGCCGCCGCCGCCGGAGACTACCCGCCTCCGCCTCCCTCCGTCCATCCTGGGCCCCACGGAGACCGCACGCGCGCCGGAGGCCGCCGGCGACGCCCTGCGCCCGGCCGGAGGCGGCGGAGCGATGGACAAGTACGAGACGGTGCGGGACATCGGGTCGGGCAACTTCGGGGTGGCGCGACTCATGCGCAACCGCGAAACCCGCGAGCTCGTCGCCGTCAAGTGCATCGACCGCGGCGACCGGGTTCGTCTGTTTGTTTCTTCGCTTCTGTTTTTGTTGCCTTCTCCGCTTTTTTATTTATGATGAATAGATAAAACTTGGGACGGCTTGTTCGGTGGTGGATTAAATCGGGTTCCGTTTGTTTTGGGGATCTGTGCCCTGCCTGCAGATTGACGAGAATGTGTACAGGGAGATCATCAACCACCGCTCGCTGCGCCACCCCAACATCATTCGCTTCAAGGAGGTTAGTTCGTCCTCCACATGGGACCATACTCTCTTTTTTTAAGAAAAAGTTGGTTGCGTTTTAATCGCAAATTGTTTGGTGCAAACATGGTATGGATGAAGTTTTTTTGTAAATAAAAATCCCCTTAACTGCATGTACCGAGGAATCTTTTGATTGCTACCTAATTTTTGATACTCCCCTTCCTTTTTTCCCCTTTCCTTAATTCGTTTAGATCATTCACCTTCCTATCTGTGTGATTTGGGCGTGGATTCTGATTGGTTATCCGTGGCAACTATATAGTACCTGAAACATAGAGGCGTATCTTTCTGTTTGCAGCATTTTTTTACTCCCTGGAATCTAATTGTGCTGTTGGCTTTACTAGTTCCTGTTAAAGCGCACACACACATGATTTTAATTGTTTTAGTGGGGAAATTCTGCAGGTGGTACTGACGCCGACAAATCTTATGATTGTCATGGAGTTCGCAGCAGGCGGGGAGCTGTTTGAGCGCATCTGTGATCGTGGCCGGTTCAGTGAGGACGAGGTCTCGTGATTTATTTCTTCTGTTTTCTAATTTTATCTATTTGGGGGTGGGAGAGCAATACTTGATGGGTTATTTTGCTTCGTGCAGGCCAGGTATTTCTTTCAGCAGTTGATCTGTGGTGTGAGCTACTGCCATCACATGGTACGAAACACACTAGTAGGATTATTCTTATGTCAATCTACATACAAAATAGCAATCGGCTTTCCTGAAGCAGAAATGACTATTGTGCCCAGCGTTTCAAAAACAATTAATGGAATTGCTGACTTTAGTTTAATCCTTCTGCTCTTTTATGAATGTGTGAAGCTCTCGTGTGCTGTATTTCTAATAGCTTAATCCTCGGGACAATATTGTCATATACCAGCAAATATGCCATAGAGATTTGAAGCTGGAGAATGTTCTCTTGGATGGCAGTTCAGCTCCACGGCTCAAAATATGCGATTTTGGCTACTCCAAGGTTGTCGCTGAACCCACGTATTAAACCTTCAACTTATCAGCATCTGTAAATTCTTACAAAAACTGTTTTTGCCATTTCTGTATCAGTCGTCAGTATTGCATTCAAGGCCCAAATCAGCAGTCGGGACGCCAGCATATATTGCACCGGAGGTGCTATCTCGCCACGAGTATGATGGAAAGGTGAGTTTGCCAAAAAGAAAAATCTGTTATGACATTGATTGCATCTTGTGTCTATTGGCCCTTGGCAATATAATCTGTTAGGTCACTAGAACAAACCTCTTTTCTAGCCGTTGTATGTGCATATTCTCTTTTATGTTCTTGTTTCCATATGCGAAATTTAGTATGCAAGTTTAACTCACGATATCGCTGAAAGCTGGGAGTATTTGAGCATATTATTATTGATTCACCAAGCCTTTCTAGGTGGATAAAGTAGTCGCTGCCTTGACACTAGTTAAACTTCTCGACCACTTAGTGGATGCACTTGTGTCCATGATTGTGACGTTACATATGCTTGGCATCTCAATTTAATCAAAAGTTAGCTTGAATGACCAGGCACTCCAAGGCTAAAGGAGTCCATTCCAAAAGTGTACATAAGCAGGGAAAGGACCTTAGGAAATACTTCACTTTAGTTTTACTCATTAAATTGTATGGATAATTCATTAATTTTATTTTAAAAATACCACAAACATTGGACTAACAGATGATCTGAAATTCTCTCGATGAATGCATCTGTTGATGAGGAGTTATTGTCAGCATGAGGTGCTGGAACATCTTCTGTTTGGTTTGTCGAGGTAAGATGTACAACACAGGATGTTGACATTCAAAAGTTGAGTGGGCTATTTCGTGAACGCAGACCATCCATCCACAAAATAGGTTCTTATCCTACAGATTCTCCATGTTCCTACGAGATGGCTCACCTTTTAACTGTCAATGGAATTTTTGGATTCTTGTTTCTTGTTTTAACCACTTTGTCATTCATAGATAGGAATCATAGGATTTCTGGTAAAACCTAAATCCTTCACAACCCCTATTTGTGGTGATTTTTCTATAGCCTACATTCATGGTTGCAGTTTGCCACTGTGTTCTACGAAATCTACATTTTAAAGCACAATACACTTAGATCAGTACAACCACTACCAGTTACATATCTAGCGCGCAGTCCAACTACTATGCAAGAACGTCTAGTTCCTGTCCACATTGTGGGAATCAATGTTGTAGAAAGATCCATCATATTGACGAATATGATACAAATGGCGGGCTGTATTCCATAGCTTTCACGAGTATGAAGAGCAATAGTATTGCCATGTTTGTTTCAGGGAAGCGCCATTATGACAAAAGCTAATTGAAACAAACATGGCAATACTATTGCTCTCCATTCTCGTGAAAGCTATGGAATACAGCCAAGATGAACTATGCTGATTGGGCCTCAAATATGCTTCTATGTTGTTATACTGACAATCTGACATGAATTAAGTATGCTAAGCCACCTTGGAAGTTGAAATTATTTAGGAATGTTGGTTTTCCCCATCCAAAGGCGGATATTCCATTGCCCTTCATAGTGGCGTTGCTGTATTTAAAATTCGGTACTTGCCATGAGACAAATCATTAACTTTCTGCAAATTTCATTTGTTTTTCACATGCTTTTGTTTCATGCAATTTTTTGTTTGACGGAGGGCATCCGAGTCCTTCAGATTTTCATTGGAGCAAGCAGTCCATGCTTGTATATTCCTAAGCAAACGTCATAAATTGAGCCTTTTGATGTTGAGGCTTCCCCATAGGAATTTCTCCATCAGAAGGCAGCCTCATATTCCATCGCCCTTGGTAGCAGCGTTGTTGCAGTGAAACTTCGGGACTTGCCATGAGGCGAACATTTGTTTTTCCAATATTTCATTCCAAATTAATGCATGGTCTACCCGTTGTTTCTGATTGATTTAACATTTTTCTGTGTTATGGGAGGACACCCTAGTCCTTTAGCTTTCATAGGAGCAAGCGTTCCATGCTCGTATATTCCTGAGCAAACGTCACAAATTAAGCATTTTGATGTTGAGGTTTCTGTTGTGAATTCCTCCATCAGGATGCAGTCAATGCAAGGAACCTGCATATAGGCTAACTGTCTAATTCAACAGCAGAAGTGCAGAATAGGACTGCACAAGATGGAAGTGATTCTGTCGATCAAGTATAAGTCCCATTATATGATGCTTTGTCTTGGCACCTAGAGTCGACACAATTTTCTGTATGATTACTTAATCTTTAGCATCCGTGTATCAAAACCACATGGTACTAGCATAAATGACAGTAAACCATGTCAACCATATTGTCAGATAACATATTATCAGATCTTAGCCCTGAACTTTTGTGCTTGGTCCTAATGGTTATTAGTTAATATCTTGTGATATGAGATTATTATTCAGCCATACTCATTAGCAGAAATGGATCTTGTTAATGCAGCTTGCAGATGTATGGTCCTGCGGGGTGACTCTTTACGTCATGCTTGTGGGAGCCTACCCATTTGAAGACCCAGATGACCCCAAGAATATACGCAGGACCATTCAGGTATCAAGTTAGACTCATAGGTGTCTCCTATTTATGCCTGCAGGTCTTTCTTTTGCACCTCACATAGCTCTCATCATGGCCACTCTTCATCTGCAGAAAATAATGTCCGTGCAATATACTATACCAGATCACGTCCACATATCCACGGAGTGCAAGCAGCTTATGGCCCGTATCTTTCATCACAGTCCTGCGAGGGTAATGACCTCAGTCCGTGTCCTTCACCTATTTCATTTAGGGAGTCATCACGTTTTGTATCAGGTGACATAGTGTTGACGGTGATAAATTTGAATGTTGTCCAGAGAATCACAATGAAGGAGATAAAGAGCCATCCATGGTTCTTGAAGAACCTTCCAAGGGAGCTCACGGAGACGGTGCAAGCTATGTACTACAGGAGGGACAACACCATTCCGTCTTTTTCGGAGCAGACTTCAGAAGAAATCATGAAGATTGTCCAAGAGGCAAGGACCACGCTGAAATCATCCAGGCCAAGCTATGGCTGGGGGGACGAGTGTTCAGACGACGAGGAAGACAAGCAAGAGGAAGACAGACCAGAAGAAAAGGAGGAGGAAGAGGAGGAGGATGAATACGATAAGACGGTCAAGGAGGTCCATGCAAGCGGGGAGCTCCGCATGAGCTCGCTGCGCATATGAAAAAAAGTATGCGGAGTAAGTTACTTGTAGATAATCGGCTTATTATGGAACTGCAGCACTCGGTGTGGTATATGCAATTTTTGCTGGAAGTTTGCTCCTGTTTGGTTTTCCTTGCTGTAACATAATCTACTTGGACGCGCGGATTTCAGTTCAGTGGTCTGATATTTGGTTTGTACATATAAAGCGTGTGCTTATGTCCCCCACCTGAGAAATAGATATGCTGCTCATGTTGAAAACTTGAAATATATTATACAGTGACTACTGCTGACAGACCTGGCTTGAGAGGAGTTCAACGTTGCAAATCACGAACTGGCTAGTAAACATAGAGAGAAACCTATTAATCTGATATATCTTCTTCCATTTACTTGATTTTAGTACAGATGATCAATGACAAGAGTTCGAGGTCTCGAGGACTGGAACTCATACACCCTGAGCTCAGACAGATTAACATAGCACACATAAATAAGGTTATGCCAAATAGCTAAGCTAACCCTAATCAGGGGAAATATATAGATTAATTAAACTGCAACGACTCTCCTTTTATTCTTGGGCATAAAAGCCAGTTCGTTGCCATCACCGATGGTGTTTATCGCAGTGGCCTAGTGATAGAACCCCAACTCTTCCTTGGAGCGGTCGCAGAAGTGGTTTGTTTTGGAGGTCGCTCCATTTGGAAACGCGTTAAGCTTATCAACTATCTTGGCGCAGTCCTTGAATAGGTCGTATCGCCGCACCTGCTCCTCTTCGTCCTCGTATGTGCGACCATACTCGGCCATCCACTCCTGGAACCTCTTCTTCATGTCTCCCTCTTTGTATGTGCGATGATACCCAGCCATCCATTCATAGAACATCCTAGTCATGTCTTCCTCCTCCCAGGCCTCCTCAACAACAAGATTGCGACCTGAGATTACAGTTGAGACAAGGTTCAAGGTGAGGAACAACTAAAAAAACAAGAAGTGCTTTAACAGTACTGAAAGAATGGAGCATTATGAAATACTTTTTAGATGATACCATATTACTAACAGATGTGGCATTTTGCAAAAAATAAAAACTTTCAAATGTGCTTTTGTTTCGAAATTAGAGAGCATTTCCATTTCAAACGACACACAAAGAAAAGAATTTAAAATGGAATTGACGTAAATGAAATTCTAATTCTGTTGACTTAATCCCATCGAATGAACTGAACTCTATTCTCTGAAGCCAAACAGGGTATTACTCATCCAACATATTATTCCTAAAAATCGACTAGCAAATTAGCTTTTTTTATATGGTGATACTCTTAAACGCTTTTATATGGCCAGACTCGCCATCTTATAAACGATAGCGTTGAGACTAGACTATTCCAGTACTTGCTTTGAAATTTCAGTTAGTAGTTTAATATTGCTCTACAGAAACAAAATAGTAAATCAAATGCGACCACGTCTGAATTTCAATTCTATTACTCAACCTAGATAGATGTGACATACTTACATGTATGCTTACTTTTGGTCTTGAATTAAATTTGTCTATCTGCATGGCCATAAAAACAAAGGCGCATGTACAGCTAATCTTCTATCCCAGAACAGTAAATGGCCAGAATCAACACCATTGCCTCTACGACTATAACAACATTGGAGGTACTATGTGTTTTTCCTTTTGCCTACCGAGTTGCCCTTTTGCCACGGCCTATTTGTTCTCTTGCAAGTTGCAGCAAGGTTGCATATCTTTAGTACTAGAGCAGATTCGGTTTTTCAATTTCTGTCTCAACGATTCATGTAAGAATCCAACCAAACCGATCGGTACTCACTAATGCAAACCAAATCATTTGAAAGAATACTGAGCATAAGGAACAAAGCCGGTAAGCTAACCATCATGAATGTAGAAAGAAACAGTTTCAGGTGCTCCATCTGTATTATGGAAACAATACTTGTACATTCCAGCCCTTGGAGCTTTAAGCTCAATTTTCTCACCAAATTTTCCATTCAAAGTATATACAGTGTTACCGCCTGGTGGAATTACCTATATTCACAAACAACATTATCGAACTTCAGCAAAGGTGGTTAATGGATAAATTGCTAAATGAAACATACTAACCCACACCCTATACAATGCAAATTATTCATAACCAAACATAACATGTAAAAACAATATCAGATTAGCTTCTAGTATGGATATTAACAAGCTATATGAAAAGAGGGGAACAGGTAAGTTATGAACTAAATCTACGGGAGAACTGAAATAGTAGGATCAACTTAGGTATTTCCCATAACCATCAAATGCTTCTGAGCATGGGCAACAGATAGTTGATTACTTAGTTGCAAAACTAGTACGGATACAGACAAACTAACTCATCTAATGGAATTGGTACAAAGTCAACCGAGACATATAAACTAACAGTATCTAAACTTACAACCTCACAGCAATTCGTTTTCATGATGAAGCCACCATTGAGGTAAAAATACCTCATTGAAATCATCTACAAGATGGTCTGCTTTAATTATTACAGCACCACACAAATTCACTTGGCACATTGCCTAATAATCCTAAGGCTCCATTAGAAATAGGATCCGACAACATACAAGTGTTCCAAGAACAAGGAAAATACTGGGTTCTTCTTCCACTGAGATGTCTTTCGTTTTGAAAATTTAACTCAAAAGCGCATAATAGGTACCGTAGAAACAAGGTTCCAGCTTGCAGTCGGAGAATCAAGGATAATAACAATAACATGAAACTACTAAATATTTAAAATTTTCCAAAATGCACAATAGTCCAAACTGGACTCCCAATTTTTTTACTGAACTTGTTGACTCAGTGTGATGTGGCATCTGCCTGATTGGCATCTGAACTGACACTGTCACGCAATGGTTTGCAAAGTTGAGAGAGTTAATTGACTTGTCGACTCGATGTAAATGGCATGCTGGCACGGCTTCCTGTCTGAACTAATCAAGACCCAGCATCAATGTCCACTGTTAGGGAGAAAGTTGCAAGCGTTTTCAGGGTTGAGCGCATTGATTAACCGAGTTTGTCAATATCTACATATGGACTTTCATGAAGCAGAGGGAGGTAAATTTGACCTTATCCAGCATAATAAATACACGACGAACAAATAAGAACATCAAATTGCGCTGCTGACTTGGAAGCCCCAAATCCAGATCAACCCCCTGCAGGAAGGAAGAAGGCAAGGGAGAGGACGATGTACCGTGAAGTCGATGGCGGGGTGGTCGGACCTCCGGAAGATGTCCTGACCAACGACGACGAAATTCGCCGACACGAAGTCACCCTCGCAGGGCACCAACTCGTGGACGCACTCGGCGTCGGTGTCGGCGACCGTCACCGGCAGAGCGTCCGCCCGCCGCCCCGCGGCCGCCAACAGCGCCACTGCCATCACCAGTAGCATCGCCGGCCGCGAACTCGCCATGGGCTGGGCCTAGCTGGGCCAAAGAGCAAGATGGGCTAGCCGGCTGCTGCCCTTTAAGAATTTCAGTAGTTTCTCAATTTCCCAAGGAAATAAAGAAAGAAAGAGAAAATGAGAGATAGGAGGGAAAAAGAATTAGAGAAGAGAGGAAGACAAGGTTTTACAAAATACTATTTTGGGTTTTAGAAAAATATGCAAGGTGACATGATGCATGATGATGTCATGATGATGCCAAAAAGAAAAACAAACAAATCTAATTGGGAAAAACCCCGGGAGGTTACTCGTTGCTCCGGCGTGAGCTTATTTTTCGGCTTGAGCAGGGCCGCGGCGTCCTCCATCGCTCGGTAGGGCTTAGGCGGCGGCGGTCGCGGCGAGGTTTTGGACTAGAGAGGAGGGAGATGAAGAGCAAATGGTTTGGATTGTGACACTGTCGGGAGAGACCGACAAGGACAAGGACAAGGACAAGGGCGGACGCGATCGTTGTCCGCTCCACCCCAAAGCCAGCCTAAATTTGGCCTCGCAATTGGGCGAAACGGACGCGGCCCCTTATCCATTTGGGGTGCGCTGTTGCGCCATGCCCTCTATCGGTGTGGACACGAACGGCCCGGCGCTGTCCCGTGGCCCATTGGCGATGCCCTAAGCGGTCTAGTAAGCAGTAGCGACATATCTGAATTATGAAGTGCCTGATTAGACTTTGCATTACAGAATGTCATCGTTATTGTTGCCAATACTGTAACAGTTAGCACAGCCAATCGATCCAAAACCGGTACCAGATCAGGTGGCTTCTTTGTAATGTCCATACCGCCCCATCTTCACGCTGCCTCGTTACATTTTTTGTGATAACTGTTAGACTATTACTTGGATCTCAAGTATACCTATCCTAGTCGGTTTGTAATACCTAGCTTAAGTCGGTTTGTAATAAGCAATAGTTATATTCAATCTATCAATAACCGTCAGCACCACATTCAACCTAAACTGGTTGAGTGCTGTTAGACACTTGTGGGTTGTGGCCAAACGTGTGAAACACGCCCGCATTTCATGGTCACGTTTTTTTCTTCACAGTTACTATGCTTCCGCACGGAGATGATCCATTTCGCAATTGCTAGATTTGCAACTGAAATAATTCCAGATAAAAAGTAAAGAACAAAGATGCACAGATCCAGTGTTTAGATAGCATTACAGGAGCCTTCACAGAATATATTGCGTGCCATCGTTCTCAGAAGTCAGAACACCATATAGCATAGCTTGTCCTTAGCAACTTAGCAAGCATTTCATAATTAGCGTGAACTTGAAAATTACAACATGAATACAAGCAATTACTACTGCATTGATCCACTCTACAGATTATTTACTGGTCAGCAAAAATTTCAGGTGTGGGCACTGGAATTACTCATGTTGAGATCAACTGGACGCTAAATCAGAACGTAGGGAATTACTACGGAGATGACAGAAATCAGTGTGTACAGAGCTAAATGGCCAGGAGACGATCAGACTGTACTTTCACGTATCATTTATATTAGCACGGGTTAGTAATACTATTTGACTATATAGGCTGCACTTCAAAAAAAAATGGTGAGATGCCATTGTAAAATCAGTCACCATTCGCGATCACAACAAAGACATCGTCTAGCGACCACTTCCTAATCTCGGACTTCTCTTCTGGATTGATGATTGCCTCGTCGGTCTGGGCAAGGCGGTAGCCAATCACAATCTCGTCTCTCTCACGAGCCCTGATCATTATGTCCAGAAAACTCAACTCCTCTTGTTCGTACAGGTAAAATTCAGCAGATCTTATGCACATCTCGTTGCCCTGAAACATAGGGTTTCAACGGTCAGATCCAAGGCAAGTCACTGGGTAGTTAACTGCTAAAAACCATCATTTGGTACGCTGTTAAAATAAAGCTTGTGGAAAAGCATGTATTGCAATAATAAAGCACAATCCAGATTCACATTGCATTCTAGTAGTACCTCCTCAGCGAAAAGTTCCTCGAGAACTCTGTTGATTTGCTTGTCTTCTGCTACCATTGCTAATGCCATACTGACAAGTTCATTTGATAAGACGTAGTCGCTGATTTTGGAGACAGACACAAGGTTTCTAGTTCTCGAGTCCAGTATTTCACTGATTATTATTGATTTGTCTGATGCCTGCTGCATCTCCCGAATCCAAGAGCTGTGAGAGAAGCCATTCTGACGCAGAGGTGATTTTACCTCCTTTGATGGAAGACGCTTGGACTACAGTAGAAGGTATATACATCAGTAGTGCAGAAGTCATCTACCTGCGCACTGTCAGTTATATAAGCTACAGTGAGGCTGCTTGTTGCTCACCTGAATGTCCCGAATGAGAAGAAGTGTAGCTAAGGATCGTGAATCTGACTGTACAATGGAGTCCTCCACCGACTCATCTGCAAGAATTAAAATCTGTGGTTCCAAAGTTAGCAATTGGTGTACTTCAGCACAGGCAATCTGGCATCTAGAGTAGGAAATGTACATGACAAAGATGTCTATAACTGTTATGGCCCACATTCGGCATTTCATATTAAGAATCATTGTTTGGGTAGAAACACTCAGAGCACTCACAGAATCAAAGGTCTCAAGAGGCAAGCTTTCTAAGTGCCGCCTGATGACAGCATTGCCTTCTTTGTGTACAAGTTTAATGTTTGTTAGTCCAAAAATATCCATACCGCCGTCAGTCAGCTTTTTCTCCCTCTCTTTCTCTGGAACCTCATTGAACATCCACAATTCAGAAGCTGGAGCAAGAAATGCTTCTAGAACCTACACAACAGCACTAACATTCATATCCAAAATATGCTTAAACGTACATCGATCCTGGCAAAATGTCCAAGTTAAATTACCATTATCATATCATGGATGTCCCGTCGCCAACCACAGAACAAAATTTTCTCCGGAAACTTAGGAGGGATTGCTACGCTAGGTAGAAAACCCTTATGCACCTACCAAGAAATGATATTGATCAAAGAAAATTTTGACCTGGGCATTATGATTTGCTTGATGATAGTTGGTACGAAGAGAGTAAAGATTATACAGCATCAAGTAGAACTCAGAAAATTCACCTCTGGTAGAGGGGCAGGAGCATAAGTATCGTCATCTTCTGCTATAACAAGGACCTCATCACCTTCTCTTAATACATAATCATCATCAGGATTCATTAATATCTTTCCACCTTTTGAGGCAAGCTTCACTCCACAGGGCACAGCATCAGGGAATGAGATTAACACATCCCCAAACCGCATGCCATCCAATTCTGGCCATCTTTTAATATAGAACTCTGCATTTTCAAATCCCAAAATATCCTCCCATATCTGCAGAAGGATATGATGGGTCAGCAATCATGCAGATACATCCTGGAGAGCAGGTGTTACATTGAAATGTACCTGTGCCAAGCCAGGTTGGAGTGCACACTGTATCATCAAACGTCCAATCACATCATGGGCAACAACTGTTTCAATTAGTTCACCCCCAACCAATTTCACTAAAGGTTCATTGTCAAGGTCACTCATCTCTACAACAATATGCCCCCTTAAGCCCTCCTTTACTCCAGTCAGGCTTAGTACGACACGCAAAGCTCGTGCGTCACTCTGGGGGAGTGGAGAAAATGAACGTGAGCAAATAATTGTACGAGATGTTAAACCCAAAATAGTAAAGGTGGGTAGAAGAGAATACTGACTTGATCTGCATTTTCATCAGATGCTAAAACAATAATTGCGCGCGCTTTGGAAACAGAAACCTGTGGGATGAAAGAAAAAATGAGGTCTAAAAGATAAGAGGTATTCACATAACACATAGTACGAGAAGCAAGGAGTGCATCAAAGTGAAAGGACAAGAATATCAGAATAATTGCTTGAGTTGGTACCTTCTTCAGATCTGCTAGAATTAGAGGACTGCCGCTTCTACATATTACAGATGTTCCCATGAAGTCAAATCCTAGTTTTCCTATGTCCATCTCCATCTCTTCCTTGTCTCTTTCCGCCAGAACTACAACTACGCCACCACCAATACTTTTATTCGCTATAGCTAGCTGCTTCAGAAGAGAGCCCTACTCCACATAGTGAAAAACTAGTAAGCCAACAAATTTGGTCTCCATTATGTCCAAGCAAACAAACTTCAGTGCTCAGTGCACTACTTCTCTCAGTGAGCTTGGAGGATAAAGTACATAATGAAGTGCCTACAGTGACTAAAAATGGTGAGGAAATGACCAAACTTGAACTTCCAAAGTTAGTTTGTCTAAAATGGAATTTAAAATACATAGTTAAGTCTTGAAGGTTTAATGTGCTTTGAATCCTTGAAAGTGAAATCCTACATATCAGCATACCATAACATATCTTAAAAGTCTACTTCAGAAATGAACAACTGGTGGTTCATCGGGTTCTATCACAGCAAAGCTTTACTTAGTTATGCGCTGCCTGACTGATTTGTTATCTATCAAAGATTTGATCAATTTGAATATTATGAGATTTGTAATAATTCAATTTGGGACCTGATGCAAAACCAAATGATCTCATCATGGAACTACTGTTCGTACTAAAGCAATTTTCCACCAGAACATTACCAGCTTATCGCTCCATCCAAGGATTAGTATATGGTTGGTCTCTATCACCTCGCTTCTTCCCTTCCGCCAAGAATCTACCTTCTCTGATATCGCATCCGACACAAGCCCGAGCATCGTGGCAAACACCAGCATGCCGCCGGCGCTAATTGACACAGACACAATCCTTGGACCCAGACCAACCTGGTCAGCATGGTTTCCTGAATCTGCCACAAAAGTCCAAGAAAGCCAAATAGCCTCCAGAAATCCACTGCCACTAACGGCGTAGAGCGCAATACCGCCCGAGGCGATGAGAATTACAGTGGCTAACAGGAGGGCGAGAAGCTTAGCATATGGATGCCCCGAGAAGAACACGTCAACCTTATAAGCAATCCTCTTCTCGATCGGCACTTCTTCCTCAGTACCTCTTGTCCGGATGGAATTTGAATTCTTCCATCGAAGCTGGTCAACGTATTTACAAAGGAATACCGGTATCGCCAAAGCAAGCACCGGAACAAAATTCCAGTTCTTGGTAACAAAACCGGAACCAGGGTCACTGAGAGCCCAGATTTCCTCTGTGTCCACAGCATTAGCACCACGGCATGATCTGATCTTTTCCTGCCAAAAAAAAATCTAAATTGTTGGTGAAATCAATTTTGATGTAGTCGAGTTAACATCCTAGAATTTTGACAGATGCAATATATAACCTGGAGTGCCAACACTTTCATCCAGTGCCAGAAAGCCAGGGCAGAGCTTGTGACGGTTACGACCAGCAACTGCAACACAATCAATTCATGGGAAATGGACGAAAGTAGCAAGTCAGTTGCTGCGAGTAAGCTGGCGCTTTTATGGCATCGCCTAACATGATGGTAGTACATGTGCAGCTAGCTAGATTGACTGACACTTACGAGTAGGAGATAGTACGGGGAGAGATCGAACCGCCGAGGGCGCGGCGGCGGAGGAGGAGGCGAGAGCGGCCTCCTCTCCCCGAGCAGCAGCGGCGGCTGCTTGACCACGGACGCCAGGCGCTTCTCCTCCTCCCGCTGCGAGAGCGGCGCCCTCCGCGGCGGCGCGGGGGTGCTACTAGGGTTCCGACGGCCGGCGGGCAGCGGCGTCTGCTGCTGCTGCTGGCGCGGCGCGCGCGGGCGCGACACGTGCGGGCCGAGGAAGGACGGGTAGCACCAGTCGCGGTCGAGCACGCCGCCGTTGGGGGGCGACGCGTGGGACGGGTCGTCCACGGCGACGGTGAGCCGCCGCGGCGCCAGCGCGTCCGCCGACGGGAGCGGCGCCGTGGTGGAGCGGCGGGCCAGAAGGCCGAGGCTGTCCCTCCCGCCCCTGGCCCTGTCGGCGGAGGAGGCCACGGCCGCAGGGGGGGAGCCGGACATGGTCCGCGACTTGGTAAGTTGTGGCCGCTGCGGCCGCGGGGCGGGGCTGGCGTCGCCGCCGGACTCCCGCCTACCGGCGCCGGGGTCCGCGTCGGCGCCGTCGCTCTCCGCCATTAGCGGCAGCGAGCTCGAGCTCCGAGCTCCCGTCCGGTCGATCGCTCAGCTGGTAATGTAATAATAAACCAGTGATGACTGACTCCGCAGAATTCCACTTTAACCACGTGATTAGATTATTATCCCGCCCCACTAACGAACCCCTTAGAGCATCTCCATTCGCGCCCCCAAATCATGTCCGAATTTGAGCCGACGCGGGCGCTTTGGGGGCGCGTCCGGACCAAAGGGCGAGTTTGGGGGCGCCCTCTCCCCACTCGTCGCCCCCAAACAGACGCCCCAAATCAATTTTAACATCAAAAAATAAAGTTCCACAAATATAGTTTCGGTCGTCGTCGCTGTCCATAATGGAAATAGGAACGCAATCAACGTCCGATCGCCGGCGCCGGCGAAAATTGCATAAAAGTCGACGCCTACCTTTGGTCGAACACCTTCGATGCAAGGTGGGCGCGCGAGGTCGCCGACGAATCCCCAGGCGCTGCGACGAGCTCCGAAGCGGCGGGCGGGCGGAGGAGGACGGAGGAGGGCGGAGGATGGGGTGGGTTTGTCAGTCCGGCGAGCTTCGCCGCCGGTCGGAGCCGGGGGTGGGAGCGGCGACACAGATGGCGGCGAAGCGAGGTGGGCAAAAGAACTGCGGGGCCGACGACGATGAATTAATTTGAGGCGTCGTGACGCTGACAAGGCGGCCCCACGGCGCTTTCCATTTCGTCCGGCGCTACCACCACGGCCCCCAGAGAAGGGGTTGGGCCGGTAGCGCCGAACGAAATTTGGGGTGCGCCGGGACGAAATGGGCCTTTGGAGAGCGCGAGTGGAAGCCGTTTTTCGCTCGGCGCGCCCCAAAGACCTTTGGGGGGTTTTGAGGGGCGCGAGTGGAGATGCTCTTACACGGCCATGACTAGTGGGACGTTTTCCACACGAGCCCACCTGTAATTCAGTCTTCACAGTTAGCCGTGACAGTGGAGCTGGACGGCCCGCCGTCATGGCGTAGCTCGTCGGAGGTGAGGTGGTAACTATAACGGCAGGAGAGAAGGAGGCGAGTCACGCCCGCACGTGCGGCGCAGGTGGGGGTAGCCGCAAAGGCAGCCGAGTACGAACAGTACAGCCAGGGATCTGATCTCTAGCAGCCATGCGGGAGATGGGGGTGTGCGGGCCATGTGGAGCTAGTGGCGAATCGGGCGACCGGGGATCGAGCCGCCCGTCGCTCCACTTGTTCGTGGCGAAGGAATCTCATCGCCGTCCTCCGTGTAAGAAATACCACTACCGGTTCTCTGCTTGAACTAGCTAGTACTACCTCCGATCCATATTAATGGACTCAATTTTATCTAGATACGGATGTATCTAGTTAAGTGTTTAGACTAGATGCATCCGTATCTAGACAATGTTGAGACCATTAATATGGATCGGATGGAGTATTAAAATCGTGTTCTAGGTAAAGCATCGAGAGCATGTGCTCGTGCATTGTTAATCCCAGAGCAGAACTTTCCATCTCTATTGGTGCAAGGATTTATATTTCTTTGTTTTTTTAGAGGGATTTATATTTCTTTGTTGAAGCAGCTCGTGTGGCACTGCCACACATTATTAGCCTGGTGTCTTTTTCGAGCCTGCAAGCCGATTATAGTTGGGCCGGTCCTAAAGTTTTGCAAAAATTGGCTTGTCCACAACTTCACATGGTACCTGGGCTTTGGCTTGCTAGTTAAACTCACATGGTTTGGATCCTAGTTTTGGCAAATATTGGACCATCTTAACAGAAAAAGAGTGTCTTTGGCTGTTGAGCACCGGTGCTCCTCCTAGCTATTTTTTTTTAAAAAAAAATCGTATTTTTGAGTTCCAAAGAAATTCAAAAAAAAATCTGGATATAGATAATGGTGTATCCCACAAACATGTAAAATATCAGTTCCAAATACTTTGTATCATAGGTTACACAAAAAATAACAAAATCTGATAAAATTTAGAGATTTGAAACTACGCATATTCAGATTTACACTTTTATCATTTTGTGTAGCTCAGAATTAAAAGTATTTCAAATTATTTTTTTGCATATTTGTGTGATACACCATTGACTATATCTGGATTTAAAAAAATTAAACTCATAGATATGATTTCAGATTTTTTAATAGCAGGAGCACCGGAGGCCGGGAGCCAAAAATCTCCACTCCCAAAGACCTTGCTTTTTCTTTATGAATTTTAGTCCATGTTGTTAAATCAATGGGAGTGGAAGCAACTTATAAGGGGCATCTTGAGTTGTCCTCTGAAATAGTAACATTGTCCAAATAATGTACACAATTAATTTTCATTGTGTCCTTTCCAAACAACAAAAGTGACTTGTAACTGACACCGTAAGCGCCCGTTCCAGACATATAAATATCTAAACGAACCCACCAATAAAATTTGCTCCATTCACCCTGGTCCTATCTCTCAGTTCTTTTTAGGTTTCCTTGACGATGCTCTAACTCCGTTGCTCTATTTCTTCGTTCATTCGGATTGTGACAGACAAATGTTATTTCCTTTAACGCAGTGGAAAGTGGTCAAGTGGACACAACCCGATTCAAAGAAACACCGCAAATTCTTTTTTTCCTTTTTCTCTAAACATGGTCATTCTTTCAGGGAGTTCTAAAACATGGCTACATATGAACCGGGTTTTTGAAACTTAGCAATATCATATCTAGAAGTTGAGAAAAACGCATATTTAGTACATGAACTTGTCTAGAATGTGCGTTTTGATCACCAAGTTACGGAATGTGAAAAGCATGTCACGAAGTTACCAAACATGAGGGAAGTACATACGAATCGACTCACAATAGAAGTGATCTAAAAAAAAGACTCACAATATAAGAAAAACATATTATTTAATTATATAAATACCCTCTCGGAAATAGCTTACATTATTATTCGTCGACGGCCGGCCGATGTAATTCAGACTTTATGCGCGCTTTTCAGTATTCTCGCGATGCTGGCAGTCGTAGAAGCCACGCCTATGGTAGCACTTATCTCGCTGTCGATGGGGCTCTGCTTTTCCGCATACATGTACGGTAGAAAGCACTGGATCGGCGTCGATGCGGCATAGCTGAGCTTGCTCACTGCCGCGTCGATGCGGCCGGCGCGGAGGTCTTCGATCCCGCCCGCCACAGTTCCTCTCATCCCTATGAATACCTCGAGGCAGCTCTGGAGGTTGCCGATGAGTTGTTGGATCAAGGCCTCCATGTTGGTGACGTTGGCGGATGTGAGGTCTGCCGCCGCGATGGCTACCCCGCGGAGGTCGACGGCGGAGGCAGCCTCCGGGTATGCGGAGAGCATGCCCACACATTGGTCATACTCTTCCTTGACGCCCGCGGGGCTGGCGAGGGTGTCGTTGGCGACCGCGGAGCACGTCGACGTGATGACGGAGGAGGGGCCGCCGGCCGCAACCCCAGCCCCGGCTGAGATGACGACTAGGAGGAGGAGAAAGGACATGCTCTGCTGCTGGATCGCCATCCCTTGGATAGTTGGATCGGCGGCAGCAGCCGCTATATATACTCCCTCCGTCCCAAAATAAGTGTCTCAGATTTGTCATCCGTCCCAAAATAAGTGTCTCGGATTTGCTTAAAAATGGATGTATCTAGACATGAAACAAGTTTAGATGCATCCACTTTTTGACAAATCTGAGACACTTATTTTGGGACGGAGGGAATATATGCTTGCATTGCATATGCGAGGCCGGCCGGGTCCATCCATTTCCATGTCAGCATGTCTATCTTTTGGACGTTTTGGTTGTCGTTCTTAATGGAATCCTTTTCTGGCTCAAAGCGCTAATTGATCCGTATTTTCTGCGTTTCCTTGTCCCTCTTAAGGCTTGTTTGGTACTAGGATATTTTAGGCGATTGGTGGGATAATACTCTAGTGGATTGGGTGAAACCCCAAACTTCACCCAATCCCTAGGTAGGGGTAGTGGATTGAGTATTGAGAAAAATGAACTAGAGTTTGGAGATTTATGGGGAAATGTGGTAATAATACCTGTCCAATACACTAGAACCAAACGATGTATTGAGATATGTGGGGATTCACGGGTTTGACCGGGATAATCCCCACCAATCTCCTAAAATACTCTAGTACCACCTTATCGGAGCTGCTATACGTATGATGATTACCTTATCCCCTGCATGGTATGCATGGTAGCGACTAGCGAGCTGGCATAGCGATTTGGGCTAGGGTTTGTGCTGAGACTTTACTTGGGATCGGACCGGCTCTCCTGGTAGGCCCATCTCTTAAATAACATATTTTCTTTTAACCTTTTATTCCTTTTGCTCATGCTTGGACGTAGTATTTTAGCAGCCGTTGCTATACGAGAAACTTCCAAAAAGAAAAGAAAAAACACTCTACCAGGGCTTCTTCTTGGGTTCGCAGCAATCAGACTATGCAGAATTAATCTGGAGCAGCGCAGCTCTGCTAAAAGAACAGATGTTCATGTGGCTAGCCATCAGGAATCGGTGCTGGACAGGGGCAAGACTCCTGGCCAGAGGAATGCAAGGGCCACGGATTTGCTTATTTTGTGATCAACATGCCGAAACAATTGATCATCTGATGGTACAATGTCCATGCACAAGGACGCTCTGGTTCAGAGTTCTGTCGGAGGTAAATTTGCAGCATTTTGTGCCTCAGCAGGACAGCGAACTCAGGAGCTGGTGGAGCCAGTTAGCCATTTGTCAGCCTAGAGCGCGGAGGAAAGAACTAGCTACCATTGCAATTGCTTGCTGTAGGGCGTTTTGGCTAGAGAGAAACAATAGGCACTTTGAAGGTATTTTTGCCTCTGATGATGTAATAGTGCTTAGGATCAAGTCTGAATATCAGACTTGGGCGGTAGCTAGGCAAGCCGCGGATAGACGAGAGGAGTAGTCCTCAGAGTGATGGCGCGGGCAGCTTCGACTGCATTGTAATTTAAGAAAAAACACTACAATTACGTGGGAAATAAGAGCATCTCCACCACCAAAGCATCCCAAATGCTGCCGGACACGAAAAAATGTCCACATGCAGCCACAAATAGGCGGCCCCGCCTGTCATCCGCACATGTCACAACGGGGCTGTAATGGCAGAGCATCCTTCCGAAGTGGCGCTGCCAGGCGACGAAGACACACGCCAACATTCGGCGACGCCTCCAATAGCACTCGTCTGCCGCTGTTGGCGGACGTTATATTGGAAGCGCGACTTTAAATGCTTTTAGCCCCATGAATACAATTTGCATATTTCCTTAACAAGTGGCAGTTTATTTCATCCGAATACTTATCTCGAAATAAGCTTTTGTCCCACTTTAAAAATAAATCCAGACGGCGGAACCGTACTTGATCAACCTGTAGCATGTGGATTTTCTTACACCAAAAGATTATATCGGCTGAATTTTGCCAGAAATTTGACTTAAATATAGTGTATGGGCGGTTTGTTCTGTACTCTGCTTGGGACAGGTTCAGACAGATTGAACGGAAGAGAAGGCATGAAAGGTTAGGAAGAGAAGGAATCGTGGACATTTTTTTGGAGCGCTTAGGGCAACTCCAACGCAACAACCCACTTGGTCCGTTTCTGTCCGTTTTGAGGAAAACAACGGCCCAACGCGCCGACACATTTGGTGTTTGGTCCGTTTTTCTGTCCGCGCGGACCTAATTCCGGCCCAAATTTGATCCGGCTTTGGTCGGCACGGACGACCGCGGCGTCCTCCCCTTGTCCTCCTGGCCCGCCAGCCAGCCACAGAAACCTCAAATCCTGCCCTTTCCTCTCCCGCCTCCCTCCCTGCTCCCACCCGAGAAAACCCTATGGCCGACGAACCAGCCGACGCCGCCACAACCAGGCGAACCAGGGCCGGCACCGCCATGTTGAAGTCGAAGAAGGAGCTCACCCCGGAGCAGAGGGTGGCGGAGACGCTGAAGCGGAGCAATCGGAGGAAGAACGTGAAGAGCAAAGCCCTAGCCGCGAAGGCCGCAGCCAGAGCCGCTGCTGACAAGAAGCCCTCGCCGCCAAACCCACCATGGCCACCATCCTCATGCTTGTGCTAGGGTCTGGCCGCGCCCACTCCACCAATGCCTCGGCCGTAGCAGCTAGCTCGGTGTCGTCGGCCATACAGCCCAGGAGGCCGTCGATGGCCACTTCCACAACGTCCTCGCCCACATACGGCTTCTTGCCCGACACCGCGCCCGTCACTGCCTCGACAGGCAAATCTTGCCTCTCCGAATCGCCGGAAATGGGAGATTCTACGCCGACCGACCAGGCAGTGCCGCCACTCGAGCTCAACGCAACACCCACTGTCGGCGACACCGCGGTGCCGCCAAACAAGGTGTCCCGGGTGATCCCTGCGACCAACCTCCCCGGCGCGCGCAACCTGCTTGACTAAATAGCGCCAGACGACCCGAGGTACTACGAGGGGGACAATGAAGAGGCTTTCATGGTGGGCATGATTAACGAGGGTGTCATACCCATTGAAGATCAAGAGACCCAAGACCCGACCGAAGGCCAAGATACCTTTGAGACAACCCAAGGCCAGGAGGGCGTGTTCATCAATGAGGAGCCGCTGTTCGAGGAGGAGCTCAATCAACTTTCCGGCGTCCAAAAGAGGCACCAAAGCATGATGACACAAGCTAACTCCACGGACGAGGACAAGATGTTTTACCAAGCATGGATGGAAATGGGGCAAAGTTCAATATTTGGGGCCGAGCAAAAGGGGACGGCCTTTTGAAAGAGGGTGCATGATCACTATCATGAGCAAAGGTGCTATGAGCCCCATAAGTTTGACAGTGACCGCAACAAATTATCACTCCAAAAGATATGGGGATTCATCCAATCAGAGTGTAGCAAATTCGTGGGCGCCTATGAGGATGTTGAGCGCCAGCCCATGAGTGGAATTGGGGTCAGGGACTTGGTATGATTCTCATTCCCGGCTTGTCCATTTGTATGTCCCCTATTTGTATTTGAATGTATGGCCAGAGCTTTATCTTGATCCATTTGTTTGTCCCCTCTTTTTTTTCATCTCTCAAATAGGCCTTTCAAGATTTGGAGACCTTCAAGTCCCAAAATCTGGGAAGGCATTTACCTGGATCCATTGTTGGCGCGAGATCAAGGATTGCCCCAAGTGGAAGGATCTCATGGCGTCCATGAAAAGGGGTGGGGGCGCACCGGCCATGGACAAGGAGGATCCCAATGACAAGAGGCCAAGGGGGAGGACCAACACCAAGCTAGAGGTCAAGCCTGATGTGTAAACAATTGCTTTGCAAGACACCTTGAAGGGGTTCATATCCCAAAAGGACAAGGCAATTGAGAAGAAGGAGAGGGAAGAGATGAAGCACCAGGAGAGAGAGAGAGGAGAACTCGAGGAACTTCTTCACAATCCAAAAGAGGAAGCTCGAGATCGAGGTGGAGAATGCCCGCTCTAGGGCCATTGAGGTGAAGGCAAAGGCTAGGGAGTTGAGCACGCTCTACTCACCGAGGAGACCCGGATCGTGACGGCCGACCTTGACCCCTAAGAAAAGGGCTTGGTTTTAGAAGAAGCAAAAGTGGTTCATGGAGCGAGATGATTGATCATCTCATTTGTGGTAAGTGGTTGATGGGACTAGAACTATGGCCGGAGCATGGAAGTGGCCTCGTGTAGTATTTTGGGTACACTATTCGTATGCCGGCACGACATGGCATGACTTTGCTACACTTTCTAACTATTTGTTGCCGGCATGGCAAGTTTATTTTGATTTCCTAGCTTATTTGCATGACTTTGCTTACATATGTGAAATGTGGTTGTATGAGAAAAAAATGGCCAGGGCGGACCAAATGGGTCGCCCCGTTGGGATGCACTGGCCAGACAAAGCCGGACATGGGTTGGACCCTATCCGTTTGGCGACCCAAACGGACAAAAAGGACAAAAAACATGTCCTTTTGGGTCGTTGCGTTGGAGTTGCCCTTAGAGCAGAGTATTACGGGGTCTAGAAAAAAATGAAAAGTATTACGGGCTTTGGGTTTGGGGCTCCACCTTCCGCACGGGAACCGTGGTGGTGCTGGTGGCCACCCATGCATCGACGGGCTGGACCCCAAGGCCCAAGTCCCATCCGATGGTGACAGGCGGTCAGCGCCTCCTGCTTCGCTCACAGCTAGATCTGGCTTAGCCCACAGTTGCGGTGAGGCCAAAAGGCGGCTCTTTCTGCGCGTTTCCGACGGATCTCGGGTCGATGACAGGGCCGAGGCAAAATCCTCGTGTGACGCTGACGACGGCGACGCCTGTGGGTGCTGTCACGTCCTTGGAGGCGTTTCATGACCTTGCTCGCGTTGCCTCACCTTGAGCACTAGGGGAAACCCTAGATCCGATCTTTGGATCGGGTGACAACGGTGCGGTAGTGTCGCTTCCTCCCTGAAGTCGTTGTCTTGGTTGTTCGTGGAGTTCTCGGTGCGTCAGATGGAGTTGGTGTTGGCCGCCGCTCAGATCATGGCTTCCAGGGCGCAATGTACACCATTGTCGATGGTCGCCGTCTTTTCCGGTGTGGTTCAGTTCCGCCGTTCTCTCGTAGATTCTCTAGGCGTTTAAGAGCGGACGATGCGTTGATCTTCTCCTCGTCATTCATGAAGTTTCCTGCTGAAGTTTCCCTCATCGGTAGTGACGCAGTCTAGGAGCTCTGCGTATCTTGTCCTCGTCATTCATGACGGGATAGGATGCAAGGCGAGTCCTCGTCGTTGGGTACGTTGATATGGGTTACGGTGTAAGCCATGTGGGGACGTGCTTGTATCGTTGTAGGCTTACTTAGCGTTGTATCGACCATTTTAACCTTCTTCTATACAATACCCCTTCGTTCCGAATTAGTTGACGCGTATTTGTCTAAATACGGATGTATGTAAACATGTCAGTGTCAGCTACTTCGGGACGGAGGGAGTATGATACACTCATCAAATTGGCTGACTTTGGACCCTCGATTGCAGCAATGAACTCAGCGTCCCACTTAACTTACTTTTGGTACTTTTGAATCTTGTCCCATCCCATAGCTTCACAAGTGAATGGCGTCCTTGAAAAAATAGTGTCTCCAAAGCATGCGATCAACCAAACAGGATTCACGGTGTTTGGAGATCTTGTGAGTGAAGCTATACCATTGAACGCTTCTTGGACACCACACTCCACTTTCAGTCATCGCCTAGCGCGCGCAAACACGAGAGCCACAGAGCTACGGGCGCCAAAATCGATCGAGCCGAGCACCAAAAAGCATCGAAAATTCCGGCGAAAAGAGGAGGGGACGAGAGCTCCAGAACCCTAGCCATGGCCGGAGATGCAGGAGGGGGGCCCCGGGAATGGCTCGCCGTTGACGAGACGGCGGCGGCCTTCCTCTCCCGCTCCCTCTCCACGCGGCCCCCCATCCTCCTCCCGCCGCCGCTCCACCGCGCGCCTCTCCGCCCCGGCAATGTTGTCGAGATCACCGGCCCGTCCAACTCCGGCAAGTCCCAGCTGCTCCTCATGGTAAGCGAAACTACAGCGCTTATACGATTTCTCCCTAATAAATGTTTGCATATGGCGCGAACAGGGCAGTAGTACGTTGCGCACTTACAGGAGTTCACACCTAATCTGGACGAACCGACGAACTGTAGTAGTTCACCGCAAGTTCTGACAGGTGACAGCTAAAGAGTATTTTTAAGTAGGGGTAATCTGCATGTAAAATCTCAATTTCGAATGGAACCTATTGTACAATACGTGTGATGCACATCCGTAGGGCCAAAAACCTCCAGGATTTTGGGAATCCTAGGAAATTTTGTATAGACTATAGTAGTACATGACATTCCCAAAACATATTGTAGAGAGCAGAAAAGGAAGAAACAGTACATTCAGTGCTTCGTACCCTTGGAAGTTGGAACAAACACACTTGCAGCCCTTGTGTGTTGATACATTCAAATGTGTGTAAAATCAATGCAATTTTTAACACCTGATTTTTACTAATGTCGGGAGTGATCTGCAATAAAACATATCAGCTCATTGTGTGATTGCTGTTATGCTAGGCTTCAGTGCAATGCATATTACCAAAGGAGTGGGAAGGTGTCTATTTCGGGGGTCTGGGGAAAGCAGTCATGTACATCGACTTGGACTGCCGATTTGATGTGCTGCGGCTGGCTCAAATCCTGCGGAAGCGCATCACGCAGGGTTGTGGTACATTTTACTTACATGGTTAATTTCACATTGCCATTTGTCAATATAATGCCTCTTATCCAATTTAGAGCAAGCTAAATATAGTAATCCTTCCTGGCCAAAAAATAGCAATCTGTAATATCGTGTAAGTGAATTGACTGGCTGTGCTGTCTTTTACTCATCGAGTTGGAGTTGAAATGGGTTTATGGGCAGTGTTTCTATGCTGTACTATCAGTGGTGGTCGATTTGAACACCCTCGGTGGAGTAGCTGCGGCATTAGGGGACGTTCGAATTAAGCTCCAAAGTTGGAGTCGTGATGAATTTGGATCTGTTCACAAACAGTTAATCTGTGCCAATCTTTTTTTAGTTTCTCTGCATAAATATAGAGTACATACTGCCCAATCTTCACGGGGCAGAGATGTGCTATAAATGGTGGAAGTTCTTTTAATTCTCGTTGTCTTCATTTCTTTTACATTTTGCAGGTTCAGCACATCCAACAAGTGAAGAATTTGAAAAGGATGTCTCAAAAGATAAATTCCATTCTTTTGAAAACACACTGTTTTCTGACTGCATGAAGCGTTTCCTGTATGTCCGTTGTTACAATAGTTCCGAACTTATAGCTGCTTTGAAGGCAAGTTCCATATGTTTGCAACATATATCTGAGCACATCACTACTCTTTTGGCATACTCATATTCGTGTCCTTCCTTTACTTGATCTAGAATACATTGTAACATATAAATAAGTCTGATCCTTAGGACCACTGGAAATAACTAGTTGGATTATTTTTTTATTCATGTTGCATGATGATGCATAAGGCAAAAGTTTCCGTTGTTAGCTAGAGAAAACTGTAGATCTGCTTGTTTCTTGCAACAGGCTGGAAGTGTACCATGCATAGATAGGCTATATATCTATATGTACATTGAAGATGGAAGTATCTTCTTACTCTGGTTGTTGACTTTACAGAGTCTAAATTCTCAATCTGAAGCAACGAGCAAAGTTCTTGGTACTTGTATATATTTCCTTATGTTGGACAGGTATTATTTTTCTGGTTGTCGTAGAAATTTATCCAGTTTTCTTCTACCTGATATTTATTAAAGTTATAGCTATCATATATTGAAGTTTCTCCTAGTATACTTTAAATTGTTATTACCAAGTTATGCTCCATTCCGCAGAACCATAGAGTTTTCTTCTCCCCTATCTTCTCTTCTGTAATTTTCAATCACATTGGTGGCTAACCGTTTTTTAATGTATTTCCTTTTACAGCATTGGTGCATTCTACTGGATGGATCGTGCTCCACAACCTACTGCAGAGAGTAAAGGGTGATTGCAACAAACATTACATGCAATACTAGTATCATAGCCACCTGATCTCATCACGTGTATATCTTCAATAACAGTTGATTTTCATGGTTTTTTATTTGGTTATTGTTTCATGTATTATGTGGAAGTCACTGTATACATGCGATTATTCAGAAAGGCTTGATCTCTATGCCACTGAAGAGTAGAACGACACATAAAGTTAGTCATTTTCTATAGGAACTGAACAAATATAACAGGAATATACACATTAGCAAGACAACAGATGCAGTTAGCTATCACTTAGTTGTAATAAAATTAATATCAGATGCATCATCAATGCAGAAAGAAAGGATCATGACAAAATATTGAATACAATGTACATGTCATTTTCCTTTCAACAACAAAACTACTACAATGATACAAACAATGTACCCAGCATATTTACACTTTAGAAGCGTGTTATGGGTGTTAGACACAGGACAAAGGCTGGTTCAATTAATTATGGATATGGAGTTTGTTGGTGCAATGGTGCCTCACTGCTTATGTCTCTGCAGGAAAAAACACCAATTACATTTGTGATTGAAACAAATTCCTTTTCTCAGTTCCATGCTTTAGCTACACTTCCTTAGTAACATCCTTCTGCTTCTTGACTGTCTTTTCACACTGATATTGTTATATTTGCAGGAAGACCATATCATTTCAGAGCATCACCGAAAATGTTGTCCAAGAGATACGCAAGTTTTTGCAACTTCAACCTGTTTTGGTGTTGGTCACAAAGGGACCTATTTATGGTGAAGGAATCACAACATCAAACGACTTCCAAAGGTAATCCATGATCTATTGTCATTAAACATTGTCGAGACTTTAGAATGTGCGAATGTATGTCTGCTGCTGTCGTGCAAATGCAAATATTAGATGCTAGGAACCTAGGACTATGAATGAACCAAACTGAATCATGTTTAGTATATTACACACTGCACACTTCATCATTTGTGGAGATTGAACTATTAGCTAACTGGAGATTCTAAAATATTGAAATTTACATTTTCTTGTACTGAATGGTCAAAATCTGATCTAGTCTTTGGGCCTTGGAATTCAGTAGTAAGGTATGACAGTTTATTCATTCTCTAAAACATTACTTTGACATGAACATAGGCATTCTGCACTAGCAGTTGTTGATTCAGTCAGTTTGTTCACCTTACACTGTAACCTAATCATTATCTAAAACCCATAGTTTCTTATCGTCTAAAACTTTAAAGTAAAAGAATCGCTTCCTGGACAACTTTAGTGTCTTTTTTCTCTTGTCATGATATGTAATTTGAGCTACACAAATACACAATCCACACGTTCAAGATTCTTTGAGTTTTGACTCTCTGTTGGCTCACTACCCCTTCCATGTCTACAATGAACAAGTAGCAGAATCTGTGTTTTTTGCTGTTGCGCATTTTTCTTACTTGGGAGGCCTAATGAACCGGGACAAAATAATTGGAAGCTGAGATCTGCGAAGATTGATCTAATGCTTAACATTTTTCATATAATTTTGAGATATGTAATCATTCCCAATATATAATTTATTCCCTTCATAAAGCACTGACACAGTTCTGTTTGGGTGTGTGCATTTCTACAAAGACATACTAAAAAATCTCCTTTTATGTTGCTAGCACTGTTTCAATCAGTACAGTTTATTTCATGTACTGCTCTGCTTTGTTCAATGTTTTGTTTTTCTAGGGACTATGCATTTGGTTTGTTTAAAATCAACAAGTCACTCGCTGCAAAAAAGTTCCTCTGCATTGCTATGGTTGTCTGATCATATAAACTAGTATTACAGGATGAAGTTGGAAACTTGATTTTCGGTCAAAAGGTATGGAAACCTAAATATATTTTCCTTTTAATGGTGTTTAGGGGTTCTTCAAAATACATGCTAGAGGATTCAACAGCTTCGAGATATTCGAAACGAGAGGAAGAAAGAAATGGTTCATGTCGCGAATACATGCCATCAGCATGGCAGGTACGTTCCATCCTTTTCTCACTCAATAGTTAGTTTAATCTGATTATATATATTCTGCAACGTTGCTGTGCACATATCTATATATTGCAAGTTGATTATGCATAATGTTCTAAAATATTTTTGAATTTGTTTTGTTACAGACACTTGTTACACACAGGATAAAGTTGCAAGATTTAGGTTAGTAAATGCACTTCTATAGTTCCAATTTTTAGAGTATCCTTGAGTGAACTGGCTACTGTAGCCAGGTTGACCCCTAGCCAGCTGGGTCCGAGCCTTACCACCTCTTTAAGGACAAGCTGAGGGGTTTCTTCCTCTATAGTCTTGTTTGTCATTTGTAATTGTATTTTTTTACTGCAAACTTATTGGATTGTCTTTTACAGCACAAGAAGCAGGGTTCTCTTCCGAGCAGGATAACGAGGTGCTTTCTGTACATACTTCTGAGTGGGCGCACCTTTCCCTGAACACAAAAGAGAAATTTAATATTAATGATGTAAGCTCCTGAGTCTTATTTTCTTACCAATTTGGCCAAGTTCCATGTTTGTTTTAACCTAGATGGCTCCTTTCCAATGATCAGGATGGTGTTGGCCTTATGCAGTGAAGCCTATCAGTTTCTCTGCTGGAAGATATCAGGACTTCTCCCACTTCCTGATATGACTGTTGTGATCTGTAAAAAGAAGTCTGTACAGCAACTGCTAAAAGGTAGTATCTCTATCTTGTTCCTCTGGTATTATATGGCACAGAACCCTAAAGTCAAGGTGAGTGCTGAATGCACTCGTGCTTTGGTAGAATAAAAGATTTTCAAGTTTTACGAGCCCACTAATTAGCAAAAAGTTCACATCTTCCCATGTGAAATTCATTAAAACTATGTGAATGGATGTATCACACATTACGGATACTGAATGTATAGGAGACCTCAGTCAACCCTTACTGCATGGTTTCCTAATTCCTGAGATTGGCTCTCTGTGGGTTTCTAAAACTTCTTATGCTTATTTTTCTATCTATGTTGCAGTGTTTTGTATTTTGAGGATTTAAATATAGTAAGATATCTGAGTAAAGCGCATCTTGTGTTTATTGCTGTCATTGTCTTGTACAGAAAAAAAAGGGATTACTTGGTCATGTAATTCATAGACACAACTTGTAGGTTCGGAATGCAACATGCCCTTGTTATTTTTGTTTTATACTTGTATTATCTCAAATACACTCAAGCAATTACTCTGCCAGAATACTTATCTGATGTCAGTTCGGAGGCTTCTGACAGGCTGGCAGGATTATTTATGCAAGTGTAACATGTGTGTTTTTTGTTGCCTGTTTTATATGTTCTAAATAGCAATAGATGGTGTTTTCATGATTTATTGTACTTGAGGATAAAAGGATTACTTAGCTACTATTTCATTTTTACTGCCATTTTTGTGATCATGCTTGTTTTAAATTGTTAGATATTTATCTGTGATTATTTTTAACTTCAATATTTTCGTCGGACTAAATGCACAGTTGCCATGATTTTATTATACACTACTTTGTTGGTTGTCGCAACAAACTATTTTTCTCTATGACCCAAACATAAAACTCACAAAACATCACTGTTGCACTATTAATGGAAGAATGCTGCATTTCTAAACCACAAATTTGTTGGTTATCTTTTATCAGGTAACCTTTTGCTACGTCTTCTGAAATTTGGCATGACATAGTGGGACCTGAAATTATATTTTACATTCCTCCTTGGAAAAGTAAGCTTGGTCTCTTTATATTGTCCGAACACTGATGTCATGCATACATAATTCGAATTCCTGTTCGCTTCAAAGTGCATGATGTTTCATTTTTGTATGGTCATTAGGAAGTACACTCACTGTTTAGCTAAGCATGAGAAGGTGGGATGGGGAGGCGAAGTTGATACGTGCTTAGGCGCCGGTGATTCAGCTGGTAGTACCTTCCTAGCCGTCGCGTAACGGCCCATAATCCAGCAACCCTGATAATGTAACCATACAGGTCGTGTCCTCTGTTCCTAGTGATTTTACAGATTCATATAGGCTAGGACTGTCTCGGTGCCAGAAACGGAGGTAGTTAAGTTTATGTGGTATGGGAATATGATTTGGATTGAACATAAATATGGTCTAAATTTAACTTGTCAGCATTTACCAAGTTCTCAGGGTAGGTCCAAATTATTATTATATGTACTAAGATTTTACCACACAGCTATCTTGTCACGACATCGTCCATCACTATGAGAAACCTTGTTAGGGAAACACCTCACTCGATGCTGTGATCTTTGCATGTTTCCCACATATTTTTTGTTCTTTTTTGGTGAGTTTTGTATCCAACCTTCTAGCTGTCGTGCTGACTCTACTTATTTCTGGATTCCCTTGCAGATTCTTATGTTCCAGCTAGCGTTTCTTGCTCATTCCGATGAAGAGAACACGGATCATTTGTCGCTAGTAATTTCCTTGTAGCACATATTGCAGTTCTTTTATCAGTTATTCTCAGTGGAGCATAGCATGGGATGATGCAGTATTTAACTAAAGCATCTGATGCAGTATTTAACTCGAACTGTACAGACAGTGGTTGAAAGGGAAACGCAAGTCGCTGCTGCTGCCAATGGCAACGGTCTATTTCTGCCGGCCTTGCAATATACAGTAGATATCGTCCTCTTCTATTTTATAAGCATGCACGCATGTGGGCGACACTAGAATCGTCATATGGAAGCAGGAGCGGATGAGAGGTCGTTCGGCGTTTTGTCAACTCCGGCAGTCTCGTGCCATTTGTGCTACTTACTCGTAGGTGATATGCCAACAACTTGCTACCGTACACCTACTCGTTTTCACAGGGATTCTAGGCATTATATATTTCTAAGATAAGAGATCACACGAGCGTTTTATATTTAACATATGTTGGTAGATTAGTTCTTTTCGAAGTGAGGTGTTTTGGATTCAAGTCGGTATTCCGGATTTACAAATGAAAATTCATATCCTAAAGTTTGAGCAAATTTCAGGGAAAAGTCCTACATATACATCTAGTAAAATTCCATTCACAAATATTTCTATATATGTGCAACAAAAAAAGAGCCAATGTAAGAATCATTAATAGAAGAGATATGGGTACTCTTTTTTGACGACCACAGGAGGTCAATATATACTAACAAGATTAACATGATAGATGTTTTCTGGAATAGGTTCAGTCGCCTTGTGAGAGCGTGGCTTAATCCTATGTTAGAAATGTGTTGAGTGAGAGTGTGATTTAATCCTATGTAAGTTCAAGGTGTTTACACCAAAAATAAGTTAAGGGGCGATACACAGCGCAATAAGACCAGCCACACTGTATGGAAAAAGCGGTTCAAAGTTGTGCATGATTCGGTTCCATACGCTGCAAGGCATCGATTCATTGCGCCATGCAGAAGAAGCGAACCAATATGTTGGTTCGGTTCATATCAATTGTGTGTTAGAATTAGCAAGAGCTGGCCCATGTGTAAGAGAGGAGATAGGAAAAATATATTGTGTTAAATATAGGGAGAGGTGCTTGCATGTTGTCAGAGTGGGCCCAAAAAGAAGCGATTCCACGGTGTAGATAAATAGAGCCGATTCTAAAACCTGACACATTTTTCATTGAACCGATTCAGCAGTGTAGCTGGTCTAACTTGAGGGTCGGAAACTACAATTATCTCCAATATAAAGTTTACACAATTTTTTTCGGAACTCCAAAATTTGTCTTTTGAATATTTTAATCCTAGCCCTGAAGGAGGCCATGATTATTTTGTATTTTTTGTCGGCATGTAGTATGTCGTAATTCTGACTTGCTGCCTATAGCTTAGGTGACTGCCTTTTTCGCTTAGGATTCGTTTCTAACTATATCCAAAGATAAATTTATGTCCAACTCGATTCTAAAAATTGTAAGAATATCTAAAGTAAAATACGTGTAAGTTGAAATGTACATCATCAAGTCAAACTTTTCTAAAATAAAATGCAACTTCTGTCTAGTGAAATGCACATCATCAAGTCAAACTTTTCTAAAACACGTGTAAGTTGTAGCTTCCATTAAACTAAACTAGCACCTTTTAGAAAATCGTCTTAGACATAAGAAATTTCTGGTGACTAAGGATTAGCAAAAATGTGTAGTTAGGTCGTGTAGTCGATCGTTTAAGTTACTTTTTTATTTTCAAGTTAGGTGTCTATGTACTGGATCTTGAGACAGGAGAGAAAACAAACTCGGAAGATTCTCATTCAGAGACACCAAAGATAGGATGATTCTCAGCAGAGTGACAGTAACAAGCTAACCTACCAAAATGAATAACTTATTCCACATCAGACGACGCATGAGGCAGACATGCGCGTTGACGGCGAGCTAACTCCAATCAGACTGGCCGGCGCTCGATCTTCACTATTCACTAGACGTTCTGCGTGACGCCGCTGGGCGCCGTGTTATGGCGTGTGCCTTCGTTGTCGGAGTACCATCCGTGCTTGCTTGAGTCGTACTTCTCGCCGTCTCCCCAGAGCGCGTAGGCCTCCTCCCCGTGCACGGCGTCGTCCCCGATGGCGAGCTCCTCCTCGGGCATCCGCAGCGGCACGATGAATCCGACGACGAGGCAGATGGCGCTGGTCGCCACCACGTTCCAGCCGGTGATGAAGAGCGCGCCCACCACCTGCTTCAGGAGCTGCATGCCGCCACTCCCGCCGTAGAAGGTGCCGCGGGAGTTGGTCACCGGCACGAACAGGCTGCACAGCACCGGCTCCGCGAAGAGCCCCGTGGTGGCGCCGCCGAGGAACCCCGCCACGGCGTGGGTGTGGAACACGCCCAGCGTGTCGTCCACGTGCTGTAGCAGGTTGGATCGCTTGTGCACGACCATCATGGTGAACCACGGGATGCTGCCGGACAGGACGCCCATCACGATCGCCGCCCACCCCTGCACCAGACCGGCGCCGGGCGTGATGCAGACGAGGCCCGTGATCATTCCCTGCACGGCGCCGATCACGGAGGGTTTCTTGAAGAAGATGACGTCGAGGCAGGTCCAGACTAGGAGGCTGGTCGCGGCGCAGATGTTGGTGTTGAGCACGGCGAGCGATGAGTCGATGTTGGCGGAGTAGGGGTCACCACCGTTGAACCCGGCCCACCCCATCCACAGTAGCCCGGCGCCGGTGAGCATGAGCAGCACGTTGTTGGGCGGGAACCTCTCCCTGTCCTTGGTGGACCTGGGCCCGACCCAGTACGCGGCGGTGAACCCGGCGACCCCAGAGGAGAGGTGGATAACGTAGCCGCCGGAGTAGTCCATGACACCCCAGTGGAAGAGGAAGCCTCCGCCCCAGAGCGAGAAGGCACCGACGGTGTAGGAGAAGGTGAGCCAGAGCGGGACGAAGAGCATCCAGGCCTTGATGTTCATGCGGCCGAGCAACGAGCCGGCGAGGAGGATGAGCGTGATGGCGGCGAAGACGCACTGGAAGTAGACCATGGACGCCAGTACGCAGGGTTGATCCAGCCCGTCTCCATGGTGACACCGTCGTTGAGGAAATGCGTCGTCTGTGGCAGCACGGCCTGCGCGATGAGGAAACTCTGGCCCAGCGCCGGCCGTGCCTTTCCCCAGAAGGGGAGTAGCTTGTGGCCGAAGGACATGTTGTAGGCCCAGGTGACCCAGCACAGCCACACGGCGGCGAAGGCGTATAGCGCCATGAACGCGGAGTTCACAGCCCACTTCTTCTTCACGATGCTACCGTAGAGGATCACAAGGCCTGGCACGCTCTGCATGCCCACCAGCGTGGCAGAGATCATCTGCCACGCGTTGTCGCCCTTGTTCAGCCAATCCCGGCACCGCCACACCCGATGGCAGGTACCCAATCGACATGTTGTAAGACATCTTGCTAGCTCGACGGGCGAAACCCGCGATCGTCTACCTAGCTGTTAGGCGGAGACGCTAGAGCCTAGAGGTGACGACTGACGGGTGAAGCAAAGTGACGCTCTCGGTCTTATATATAGGTCGATTATGTCCAGTCCAGTCCAATGCAAACTAAGCCAGGACGGCTGATCCATGGCTGACATGGGCGACCAACCTGAGTTCCCTCCCGAGTCGCTCCCTCCCGAGCGGCTCCGGAGGCGCCGGCGGTGGTGGCGGCGCCCATCCCTCAACGATGGGCAGAGGAGGTGCTCCGCGGCTGCTTCTCACGGGAGCGGTGGGATGCAGGCGGCGGGCATAGGGCGGCGCGGCCTCGGGCCGGCGCCTGAGATCCAGCGGCGTGGGGCATGGAGATGGTGGGGCGCTGCCGGAGGTCAGCCGAGCTGGCGCTACGCGTCCAGGGCGGACTGCTCGGCGTGCTGGGATTCAGATACCCCGATCTCGCGATCTAGGGCTGTCAGGATCCGGCCGGGCCGGCTATGGTGGTCTGGTTGTGGCCTCTGGTCACGCCGACGGCCTAGTAGGCAATGGTTTACCTCTCCGTTGCTGCCGTTGCTGCTGGGTGTGGCTTCGCGGCGTCGGGGCCTGCGAGGCTGAAGAATAATGGCGGTCGTCCTAGGGCTACTCTGGCGCCAAGACGAAGAACTGCCGCGCGCCTGTCATCTTTGTTCTGGACAGTGTCAGGTTCCGGAAGGCTCCGCTGGCGATCTCCAACTGGCTAATGCCTAGAGACTGCTGGATCGGGTGGTATTCGGTCGTGCCGGAGGTAGCGGCGCGAAGCTCTGCTCTGTTGCTATCATGGGCAAATCCATGGTGAAGCCAGAGGGAGAATGTCATGGAAGCTGTGATCGAAGGGCTGACAATGGTGTTTCGAGCCTTTGCGTTTATGAGGAACTGGCTCGGAGTTTCAGGAATCGTGGCAGCAGTATGTAAGCGGGGGCGACAACACAGGTGAAGTTCAAAGTCCTACCTATCAGGGTGAAAATCCAAGGTCTGACCTTAATTGGTTGTGCCTGGCAATGGTCTTGCTGAAGACATTGTTTTGAGAGCGGGGACTATCTTCAGGGTGAAAACCCAAGGTCTGGCCTTAATTGGTTGTGCCTGGCACTGTTTCCTTCTTGAAGGCGTTGCTTTTGAAGAATTGGACATCAGGTGTTGGCCTGGTGGTGGTTGTGCTGCTGCTGCAAGGACTGTAACTCTGTAGCGGGACTTTTCTTTTTTTAGTTCTTCTTCTTATTGTCTTTCGGCTGTGTGTATCCGTAATACCTTCGGTTATTGCGTTGTTGCAGAGTCTGGGTGTAATTGGTATCTCCGCGATATTAATATATGCTCTTTATGTAAAAAAAAAAATGGCTGACATGGGCGCAAGCGAAGGCGGGCGTGTCTAGGAAGAAAAAAACTGTCTGGTGTGTGACACGAGGAGCTAGATCATATGCCTAACCATCATCAGTGAGCTGGTACTTAGGGAGGCATGCAGGGAATCAGGGTAAGAGATGGTTCCAACAACCGGGCTTTGGAATCACGAGGGACTAGCTGATCTTTAAGCATCGCCAAGCAATCCACCTCGGCTGTTACTATAAGCAGGCCATATCAGTACTTAAGTGTTGTATAGAAGAAAAAAATTGAGAATATAAAATGAAGTTAATAAGAGAACCATTGATTAAACTTCAACTTAAGCTTTTGGATGGCGTTGTATAGTGGTAGTGGCCCATATACTATTGGCCCAGGAGGCCCATTGATGCGAGTGCTGACCTGGTCTAGTTTAGGGGGAGCTGGAAGCAGGGCAGAAGTGAGCCGCCACACTCGAGGTAAGCCCCTCTCAAAACTACATGGTATCAGAGCCGACGATGTTGGGTCATGGAGGCTGCCGACGGTGAATCAACGGCGGGAGAAGGAGCTCCGGGTGAGACAGGGTTCAGTGCAGCCGGAGGTGCTTTGTGAACAACGACGCTATGGCGGGGCTGTGCGATAGAGGGGGCTGTAGGAGCAGTTGCTTCTCATGCCGAAGAACAACCAGCGTCGGCGGGAAGGTGTGAGCGCGAGCACATTGGCATGTCCAGGCGCATAGAAGGTAGGCAGCACGGGGCGTTGCTGGAGCTGATCTACTGTACATAGAATAATGCGTTGGAGTTCTTTGCGCTGCATGTGTTGTGAGATCCCGTGTTTTTCCGGTCTAGGAGAGAGGAGAAAGAGGTGGCGGCTATCAGGGTAATGACATTACATGTGTGTTGGAGAAACTTGTGCAACTCATGACTACAAAAACTGCCAAGGGTTCATCTAATGCAGGTGGTGGACTTGTTGTGTCCCAAGCGGATCATGTTCTAAAGCTTGAGCTCATTCCCAATGATGTCAAGTTGAATGGCGTGAGAAGCTACTCGAGCTGGTCGAGGCGGGCCGTGTTGATCTTGAAGACAAAGGGTGTGCTGGGATATGGTCTTGGGACTGTCGAAAACCGGATGACAAGGAGAGCTCAGAATGGAAGAAATGGAGTGTTAATGAGTCTCTAATATTGCCATGTGCTTCTGATGTGTGCACCCTATTGTCCAAGAGGTACTCTGGTAAGGGAAACCTGATGCTCATGTCTCATATCAAAGACAAGATCCATGATGTTCGTTAGGATTGTAGAAGTGTGATGATGTATGTGAACGAGCTGCAACACTTTTGAGCGGATCCCCTTGAGCTTCCACAAGCAGAGTCCATGGAGATTGCGAGGAATTGGGTTTAGCACAGTCATGTGATGCAGATTTTGCGGGGACCCAGCACACCACTGCATGTTGTAGTGTGTTCAAGTCGTTAACATAATACTCATGCATGAAGGGCTCGTTCCACAAATATTTATCTCTCGGAGTAGTACAATAGAAATAGAGAGAATAGCCAAAATAGCACTACTGAAAACCAAAGTTGTCAAAATACCACTAGTGAAAACCAACTTGCCAAAATAACACTCATGGATCAGTTTTTCATGCCAAAATAACACTGCCGTTAGATGTCAAAGAACTTCTGTTAGTCAAACATGTTAGTGACTTGTCAGTTATTTCAGTATTCCAAACTTGCCCCTAAACCTATCTCCATCTCTCCCAATCTCTCCCGCACGGGCAGAGACATGGCGGCGCGAGGAGAGCTCGCGAGGAAGCAGCCCAAAACCGGCGCCACCCTGCCGCTCCCCCTCTGACCTTGCTCCGCCGCCCATCTCCCTGCTCCCCGCCCGTCCCATCTCCCTGCTCCCCGCCTGCGCGTCGCCGTGCTCCCCGCCCGACCGCCGGCCTCCCTTAGCTCCGGCGACAGGCTTTGCACCTGCTCGTCCGCCACGGCTAACGCGTGCTTGTATGGGCTCCCGCGCGCCTGCAGTGACCTCCACGAATCGGCCATCGTTGGTTGATGTTTCAAGGTGCGAATGGTGCCTATACGATTGTGCTTTTTTTGTCCTCCTCTGGTTTGTCTTTGGTTGTCAGGAGCTCATACATTGCATCTGGTTGTTCTTTTGATCGTACAGTAATATTTCGAATTGAACATCATTGTTTGTACGTACGGAGTAGAATATTGTGCTATGATTAGACTGATCAGTGAGAAATGGCTGTTGCATGTTCAAGGCTGAATCAAGTTGTTGTATGATGAACCATCGAATGGTCTTTTGTGTATCATAGTTTCAGCGTTATGATTTTTCTGTCATTTAGTTTGGCTTCGTCAAGATGATCGTGTGGCACTATCTATGATAGTCAAGCTGCCATGCATCTCTTGTGTCGCTCCATCCACCATCTATGTTGTTGTGCCGCTCCATCGAAACAGAATCCACGGCAAGATTTCAAGAGTTTGGGAAGTACACTCTGCTCCAGGGTCTCACTGGGCTCTGACCATCCGTCCATTTTACTTCCACTCCTCCTTCCACTAACAGATCTCCTCATCTACCAGAACTATGTTTCTAGAGTACTTTATTTTGTTGCAACCTGTTTCTAGTGTATTGGAGTTAATTCGTTAATGCTTCAGGTCAGTATGACTGTTGGCCAAGTGTGCTGAAGTTATAAGTGTAGCATGTGAAGAGGTAAGGGCACGTATGTCTTTTTTTGATGATGTTAGACTCAGTTAACAACTAGTGGTATTTTGGCTACAAAAAACCGAATAGAGTGTTATTTTGGCAAGTTGGTTTTCACTAGTGGTATTTTGGCAACTTCGGTTTTCAATAGTGCTATTTTGGCTATTCTCTCATAGAAATATTGTGGGTACAACTATTACTCACCGCTTAGTATTCAAGCCAAAAGTGTATAAAGACTTCACAACCTCTTCCTGAGACAAATGAGAAAGATAAAAAACGTGTTCAACTCGTACGTGATTGCTTAGTAGTAGAAATAATAAACTAAGAACCATGAGGCTCAACAACCGCTAGTTTAAAGCTGCCCGTCATGGTTCTTTATACTAAATTGGACTACTCCTATTGTTCTTCTGCTTCATTGGTATCTGATATCTGCTCCATAGGCGATGACGTAGTCGACGGCTTCCACTCCGCCTGATAGTTCTAGCTCCTTGTAGTAAACTTCGTTGCCTCCGGTGTTGCTCTCCATCTCCTCGTAGCTCACATACTTAGATTCTAAGCAGAGGTTAGAATGGGAACAAATGAGACAACGTGCTCATTTAAATAGTAAAAGACAAGGTGTTTGAATGCTATAAATCTTAGGTCATTAGCAAAGATGTAAGTTTTCGTAAACGTTTGTTCAAAAGATTAGTTTTATTCTGAAAAACTATGACCATCAACCTTCATGGGTTGTGAGAATCAATTGAGATTCCTTTACCGCCGCGAACGTAGTTCCTACCTGGAACAAGGATGTAGTTGTCACAATTTTTACACTCCGCAGAGATGTGTCACTTTTCACACAAGTAAAGCTTAGCCTTGTTGCTTTTTCCACACTTCTTGATATGTTGTGGACCAGTACGAGGTCCTCAAACTCTGCCAAATCGTAACGGTACTTGGATCCCCAACCTCCTTGGGCCGGTACTATTCATTACCACTCCCAAAATAATCATAGTTTCACCACTTTGGGTGGAAAGATCACTGCGCTTCCACGCACGTTGGTCGCCTCAACGACTAAACCAGGCAGAGCTTTCCAAGGATATACCCAAATGTAAAATCATTTAGATGATAGACACTAAAAATTATATGTGACTTGGAAAAATTAAACATGTTTAAACATTTTTTCAACACAAGCTACCTATAGCAACAATATGAAGCTGGCACTTAGTACTATATCAAGCCAAAGACAAGTTAGAATTTTCCACATCTTTAATCTTTCAGTAGGATAAGTTTTAGTTTGGCATTGTATCTCCGTGGTAACTCCACAATTCAGACTCGCTAGAGGATAGACCATACTAGTCTGTAACTAATATCAGTATAGCACGAATGGACATTTTCTACTACGGGTAATAAGGTACGCTAGATAGCCTTCCTTCAATTCCAAAGCCCCGGGCTTGGAGTCTTCCTCCTCCCTGCCCCTCTGAGCCCAGCTCATTGATACAGCTTTGCGGCATAGGATCTAACTCCTCTTGTCACTTTACAATGCTCTCGCTCGCTAGGCGTGCCCGCCGCTGGTCGGCTCGACCCTTGTACATGACGGACCACCTGTAGTATATAAGGCCGGCATCGTGGCTTAGCTTCATCCATCATCACTCACCTCGATCTCCGGCTAGCAACCTGGTACGTACGCGTACCTGATCGTCGGCGAGCGCGGGTTCCACGAGCGTGCCGATCGAGCTAGCAAAATGTCGTACAACTACAACATGTCGGTTGGGTACATGCCGGTCGCCCCGGCGGTGCCGGACTGGCTAAACAAGGGAGACAACGCGTGGCAGATGATCTCTGCGACGCTGGTGGGCATGCAGAGCGTGCCTGGCCTGGTGATCCTCTACGGGAGCATCGTGAAGAAGAAGTGGGCCGTGAACTCTGCCTTCATGGCGCTCTACGCCTTCGCCGCCGTGTGGCTCTGCTGGGTCGCCTGGGCATACAACATGTCTTTCGGCCACAAGCTGTTCCCCTTCTGGGGCAAGGCCCGGCCGGCGCTGGGGCAGAGCTTCCTCATCGCGCAGGCCGTGCTGCCACAGACGACGCAGTTTCACCTTGACGGCACCGTCGAGACTGGCTGGATCAACCCGTTTTACCCCATGGCCTCCATGGTCTACTTCCAGTGCGTGTTCGCCGCAATCACGCTCATCCTACTCGCCGGCTCGCTGCTCGGCCGCATGAACATCAAGGCCTGGATGATCTTCGTCCCGCTCTGGCTCACCTTCTCCTACACCGTCGGCGCCTTCTCTCTCTGGGGCGGCGGCTTCCTCTTCCACTGGGGCGTCATGGACTACTCTGGCGGATACGTCATCCACCTCTCCTCCGGGATCGCCGGGTTCACCGCCGCTTACTGGGTCGGGCCAAGATCCACCAAGGACAGGGAGAGGTTCCCACCCAACAACGTGCTGCTCATGCTCACCGGCGCCGGTCTGCTCTGGATGGGATGGGCCGGGTTCAACGGCGGTGACCCCTACTCCGCCAACATCGACTCTTCCCTCGCCGTGCTCAACACCAACATATGCGCCGCCACCAGCCTCCTAGTGTGGACCTGCCTCGACGTTATCTTCTTCAAGAAGCCCTCCGTGATCGGCGCCGTGCAGGGTATGATCACCGGCCTCGTCTGCATCACTCCCGGCGCGGGTCTGGTCCAGGGGTGGGCGGCGATCGTGATGGGCATCCTGTCAGGCAGCATCCCGTGGTTCACCATGATGGTCGTGCACAAGCGCTCCAAGCTGCTGCAGCGCGTCGACGACACCCTGGGCGTGTTCCACACCCATGCCGTCGCGGGGTTCCTCGGCGGCGCCAGCACGGGGCTCTTCGCGGAACCGGTGCTGTGCGGCCTGTTCGTGCCCGTGACCAACTCCCGCGGCGCCTTCTACGGCGGCACCGGCGGCATGCAGTTCTTGAAGCAGGTGGCGGGTGCGCTCTTCATCATCTGCTGGAACGTGGTGGCCACCAGCATCATCTGCCTCGTCGTGCGCCTGATCGTGCCGCTCCGGATGCCAGAGGAGGAGCTCGCCATCGGGGACGACGCCGTGCACGGCGAGGAGGCCTACGCGCTCTGGGGCGACGGCGAGAAGTACGACTCCAGCAAGCACGGATGGTACTCCGACAATGAAGGCACTCAGGCGCGCAACAAGGCGCCCAGCGGCGTCACGCAGAACGTCTGATATGTGTGCCGATTGCCGGCCCGGTTGGAGTTTGGTTTTATACGCGTCTTGTGATCACGACATGCACTACGGGTGCGCGCGCATGCATGTGTTCTTTCGTGTGCTGTTGAATAATGTGGCGCTATACATGTATTAGCAACGTGTTCATAAGACACTGCTTTTTTTAAGTGTAGCATCACTCTAGATTGTTTGAGAGAATTATACTGTACACGATTTTACTTTGAGATACAGTTTCATCTCCTTGTTTTGCGTAGAGTTGTGTGCTATACTTCTCTAGTCTACCTTTTTAGTTTGGACTGTTTAATTGTTGTTGAGTTATGATCCAAATTCATATATACAGATAAAGTCCAACTTCAGCCTCCGCTTCGCTTTGGCCCGGTACGAATCAATATCGATTTAAGTCACCACGTCTTTATATCCCGCCTGTAAACTGCCGCACGGGATAAGATCATTGTTCTATATCCACTGCGTTGTAACCTCTCCCGATCATAGTAAAGTTTTGCTGCCTGGCGTTCGTATTATTTTCCCTTCTCTTTGAAGGGGTTTTCCATGTTAAAATCTCTTTTCCCCGGTGTTGATCTTGTTCTTCTCCGTTGTTTATTGTTTGTCGTATATAACATTAACAACTATGGTTAATTTAGAAAGAGTTATTTTCGAGTTAACAACGATGGCCACTGATCAAAATCTTCTCATCCTGATGGAAAACAAATATTTAGACCGGATAATTCTTAGCAGTGATTTAGAAGTAGTTTTGTTATTTTAAGTTGGTCATCTTATAAGAAAATCATTTTGCAATTGGAGTTAGATAGAATTTTGGACAAGTGGATGTAGATTCAGTAACCCAGATCTCTCCCGCTTCCGGTGTATCTTGTTTTCTCATATCTCTATCCCGATCTCACCCCCTTCCATCCACTATATTGGACCACACAACTCCCCTCCCCTACATGCCACCACCACTCGACGTTGTCACCACTCCTTGGGAGCCATGGTCCTAAGTCTCCCAAGTTGCTTCCTCGTGCCCTTCACCAGTCATCTCTTAACCTCGTAGAGTAGGGGCGTAAACGGATAGGATAATTTCCGCACCAAATCCGCCGCCGAATCCGTTTTAAAGAATCAATTTCCGATTTCAAAGAATCCGATGGATAAGGATATCCGATTCTGAACTGAACACCCAGATACGGTATAGGATATGGTATGGAAAATAGCATCCGAATATGAATTATCCAAAAAATAATTAGGATTATCCGATGGTTATAATCCGATAATCCGATTTTGTACCGAAATGTCTAAACTAATAGAGCACAATTTGTAGTTAGTGAGTTGTGTAGTTCATCCGTTGAACAAGAACTCACTTAAATGGTCATTGTACAGACTATGGAATACAACTTTGTTAGGTTATTAAGTTGTAGAGCGATTATTTTTAGTTTTATAAGTTGATGATGTACATTGCGCGTACCGATCCGATTAATTTTATTTCCGCCCCGAATCTGTTCTGTTTCTGTTCCGAATCCGTGATCATATATATCCGCCACCGAATCCGCAACCGTTCATTATCCAATCCGATCCGAATCCGAGAAAAAATGTGGTAAAGGATATTGTAGAGGCAAAATCCGATCCGATCCGTTTACATCCCTATCGTAGAGGCACTATTTCTTCTTTGATCCGCCTCCACTCACCATCAACCCTAATACTTTGTGTAGTATCCTGGGGTTGCCCTCGCCCATGCTCCACTTTCCACCATTTGTCATTGCACGAGAAGGGGAAGAAGCAAAAGGAATTGGAAGGAACACGATTTGACAGCAAGAAAAGAAAGTCACTTTGGCTAGACCAGAAAACAACCGTTTGATTGTTGTCATATCGCTCCTTTCTCTTTTTTTTCATGTTGCTTCACAACTGACACATTTGATGTTGGAAAAAAACTGAATGGTGGCTCTCACCAGCATTCCTTTTTTGCTAGGGACTATGTGCTTTACTACTTCCTCATTCCTAAAACTTAATGCATTTCGATTTTAAAAATATTAACATCTATAATATTAAATCACTATCGATAGATCCATCGTGGTGTAGTATATTTTACAATTTTGCGAGTTCGCATCCACCTCCGCTCTAACAAAATACTAGCATCTACCTCGAAAATTGACCATAATAATACAAGTTAAATGTATAGATGTTTGATAGCAGTTCATAATAGTGGTTGTTTCCTATCTCGGGCTATAGTTTCACATTGTATGACATGGTAGATACATCCTCTCAATTCCCTCAATATTTTTAGATTCTTTTAAGTTTTTTTGGTGATAGTTTTGTTCCTGGATAACATGAAAACGATGCTTGTTTACTTATTTCAATCCGTATGTGGTCCAAATTGGAACATGCAAAACATTTGGTGGGCCATCGAGGAAGAGAGTAGCAAGGTGTGGGAAGAGGGATCAGACGATCAGTGAATCCTCAGTAGCTGCAAGAGCCTCTCTCTAGATTCTGGATTTGGTGCTCGATTCCTCAAGCACCGTCGCGGTGGTCGTTGAGGGCAGTTCAGCGGTTGCCCTTGCCGCCGCGACAATCGCGTGCTCCGCCCCTCCTCGAACCTGCCGCTCAAACCAATTCATATATACCCACTCTCTTTCTCTCTTCCTCCAGTCTCCACCGCTGCCACGCCACGCCCGACGCGATCGAAGAAGACCCAGCGAGCGACGGCGGCTAGCTAGGGCTGCTCCTTCCCGCCGCCCCCGCGTCGCATCCGAGCCCTAGCGGCCCCGGAGCCCCCCACCAGGCCACCATGGCGGCCGCCGTCGCCGCCGGCGAGTCGGCCGGCGAGCTGTTGCGCCGTGCGGCGGCGCTGGTGCCCGCGGAGCACTACGCGCTCGCGGCCCTGGCCGCCCTGTCGGTCTTCGGGTACCTCTTCCTGGAGCTCCACGTCCTCGGCGACCTCCTCCGCGGCCTCCGCGGCGGCCGCGTCGACCTCGTCTTCCACCCCGCTTCCGAGATCTACCACTGCGTCGCCTCCAAGTGCCGCTCCCTCCACGGCAGGTATGTACGGCCGCGACTCTCTCTCCACCTGCTTGCGTACGTCATAATACTGCTTACTCATTACTGTCAGTACTGTACTCTCTAGATGACTCGACCTGCAGTTTGTTGTAGAAACATCATTGGTGCGCTGGCCTGTGCCTTTTCTGTGATTCCTGACCCTATCTTGGATCGCATTGGGATTGAACTGGGATAGGTTATATATTGGATGGACCTGGGATGGGTTATGTATATGCATTGCGTTATCGTTGGAGTGTGGATTCATGTTATCCAGATGCTTACGCTGGATGGAATGTTGATGACGCAGGTACCTGGCGACGCCCTGGCTTGCGAGCCCTCATTTGCAGACATTGTTCCTGGAAATCTCTGGGAGACCACCTTCGTTCACCTACAAGAGGTCAGACTAGATCCTTTCAGAGATAAGTTCTACGAGAAGTCGAGAACGTTGTAGCCTTGTACATTGCACTGTATTTCAGTCCAGTGTCCATGTGGCAAATTTCGTAGAGCCCCAGCACTGGCAATTATTATGCTACACTACACTTTATGTATCAATTTTTTTGCTACTTTATACATAAAAAACTCGAGTACACTCTGGACTGTAGATTGATGGTTCTATGAACCAAAAATAATTAACTTACGTGGCTTAATTGGGCTGTGAGTATGTTCTCCTTAGACTGCCTCTGTTGCTCTTCATCATGTCCACGAAAAAAACCATGAAAACAGCATTTATGCTGGAATTGAGGAATGTGTGAATATGTCTCAATCAGCTTGAATGATCTCGAAAGAACTTCTGGCCTTACTTGTTTTCTTATTTAATTTCTGGATGTGTCAGTTGCCACACCGGTATTTTTAGGAAACTTTTGTGTTGATAGTTAAGTTTGGACCTGGTTTGTTCAGAAAAAAAGGGGGAAATAAGACGAATAGTAAAAGGTTGATTTTGCATATATTTTAGTACCAATGAAGTGTGTAGACCAGTGCCTGAACTCGTTTTATTCATCATTCGCAAAAAAAACTCGTTTTATTCATGATCTATGCTTGTTTCTTTTGGAGAAGCACAAAAGGCATTTTTCTTACTTTTTTGTTGACAATGAACTGAGTACATCCTCTCTACTGCAGGCAGTTGTACACAGTTCGTGATGGTGGAACCGTTGCTTTGGACTGGCTGTTGGCCTCTGATTTGGAGGGTATGAGCCTCACATACTATAGAACTGTAATATGTATATCAGATATGGTGATGTCTGACCATTTAGCTATGTGGCAGATGCAGATGGGGTCATTTCTCAAGATGATTCAACACCCCTTGTAGTTGTGGTCCCTGGATTAACTAGTGATTCTGATTCTGCAGTTAGTCCCTACCTTTTTTCGGATGTTGGTCTATATGTGTTCAATTTTCGAAGAACTCTTGGGTTCACGATTGGATAACTTACTATTTTTCTTAGTCATTCTAAATATGTTATCTATTGCAGTATGTAAAACACTTGGTCCATTCCATGGCGAGAAAAGGGTGGAATGTTGTCGTAAGCAACCACCGGGGTCTTGGTGGTGTGTCCATTACAGTAAGTTGCCTAATGTAAATTTCCAATTATTAGAATTTCCCTCTCCAGTCTCCATGTGCACTTAAAACTTTACTGCACAATTATGAGTTAATGATTACTGTCTGGAGCTTGGTCTTCATGTGTAATTTATCAACAGGATTTATGTTCATTATTTGAGCAATAATCTGATTGCCAATATTTTTAATAAAACCTGCTGAGTTTCGAAACTTGTACTGCAACCAGAAATTTAATGGGCACTGAATGAATTGATTTGGTAAGTAACCATCACTCAACATTGTTTGTTTCCCTGGCAGTCAGATTGCTTCTACAATGCTGGATGGACAGAAGATGTCGGAGAAATTATAAGTTATCTCCATCACAAGTATCCAGAGGCTCCTATTTTCTGTGTTGGCACGAGCATAGGTGCCAATATCCTGGTACCTTCTCTTAATCTAAACTTTCCTTCTATTTTCTTCTACTACAATTGTCTATCCAGTAGTGCTACTGTTAGTTACTCAGTTTACCATTTGCCAACACCACTGGGTACTGGCTCTAGAAATTGGCATAACAATGTCCTTATCTATTGGTGGTAGCAGTTTCTCACTCAATGTGTCTTGTACTTGGAAAACCTTAGTATTTAAGTTTGATTTAGTTTTAGAATTATGTTTTCTTTGTATAGTGCGCCAGAAACCAGAATAAACCTGGTTGTGCAGGGAAGTGTCTGAAGCCAGCTATTCTCCAAAGTCAGCACATATGATGTTAAACTATGTATTGTTTCCAAGAAATGTAATATTCAGTTAGCCTATTTTAAGACACAACCACAATAGTGAAAAACTCACATTCTTATTCCTGCCAATAGCTCCGTAACATTGGCTACATATGTAATATGTTTGCTGCAGTCTGTTAGTCCAGGACTCCTTGGAGCTTGATTTGAATCCATGTTGGTGTGTTATTTGGATTGAGTTTTCATGCATGCGTCCACTTTTGATAATTAGTCATTTGACAATCCTTGTTGGATTATCATTAGATGATGTAGGTTGCTGCTCTTATGTGCACCAACTCCATGCTACTCTTTCTCAGAATCCCAAAATCCGCCACCCATCATAATTGATGTACTAACAGGTATATTGGATCCACATATTTTCCAGGTCAAGTATCTTGGAGAAGAAGGTGAGAATACTCCTGTGGCTGGTGCTGCATCCATTTGTTGTCCATGGGATCTGCTGGTTAGTTGCTGCACCTAATTCACTACAATACATATACTTATAACTGCATATCCAAATTTATTTGCTGCTTATTTTTGGTAGAAATTTGTAGCAACTTGTATCTCAATAATTTTCAACTTAGTTGCACCACTCTTTCCCAAATGCCTTTGTCATGAATGGAGAATTGAAGAGTCATTGCTTACAGGACCTAAGAGCAATCTCTCTTATATTTTAATTTAGTGGTAACTTAGGGCTAGTTTTGCATGGGGGGAACTTCCTGGACTTACTTTTGCTTTACTATTTGTAGATATATTAACCAACTCTCAAACTCCTCTTTTGACCCATAACAAAAACAAAGGGTTCTCTTCTCTACAATTAAGTCTCTAAAATTGTTTCCACAACAGAGCGCCGAACTAGCCCTTACATCATTGTGTTTTTCATTGAGCTTTGATTTTCTAGGTGGGTGACCGGTTTATTTCCCGTAAGCTCGTGCAGCGGTTTTATGACAAAGCCCTTGCATTTGGTCTAAAGGGCTATGCAAAATTGTAAGTATCTATCTTGCAACAAGCATTTGTACACGGTTCTTTCTATGGAACCTACAGCTTTTAGGTTATGCTTATCGTTTTTCTGTTGGTTTTGGTGCCATATACTTTTCCTTTTAGATCCCTATTATTTGTATATTCTGAACCTAATTTTAGTTCTTTCAAATAAATTAAATTCCCACTTGGGAATAGAAGTATAGAACCTAAACCACGTGTATGCAACCTTAGTTCAGCAATGCCATTGCTTTTGTAGTTTTAGTTATTTTACACCTTGGGCATACCTCTGTATCTTGTAAATGTAATGGTTGATAGTGATGCGCAAGGGAATAACTATATTTTGTGACAGCAGGCTGCAGACCGGTATGATATATTTCCATTATTCAATCCCCTCTGCAGTGTACATAAGCTTGGTTTATGCTAGTGTAATGCTCTGTGTTTCCACTTATTGGTTGCCCGAGCCAGTGGGTGCAAGTGGTATCTGTTGTTTATCCTCCACGTCTGATCTGGTCTTACTATGATACCATTTCAAGTTGTAGCCCATAGCAATCAAATATGCAATTGAATAACATGATGGCTATTCAGCAAGATGACCCTTTGTGTATATGCTTTTCATTTTTCCCTTTTGCAGACATCAACCTGTTTTGGCACGACTTGCAAACTGGGAAGGTATTAAAAAGGTTCGACTCGCTCTTCTGCAAAAACAAAATCCTTGCAGTGAATTAGTTTATGGGTTATGTTCAACCGCCCTTCATTAAAATTAATCACTTCCATTTTATGGAGCTAGAATACCTACTTGTTGACATGTATGGTCATTTGTAGTAATTTGCTACTTAGTTTCTTTGTAAAGAAAAATATTTAAATTCAGATTGCCAGGTGTCTGAGTCTGCTCTACTTCATAAGTGAGAATTCGTATAGAGGGGCTCTTCATGCCTCGTGATATGCATTTCTTATGTTCTTTCATTTCTATTTTGCCAGTCACGCCTATTCGGGAATTTGACCACCATGCCACTTGCGTTGTTGCAAAATATGAGGTACCATCCTGGCACCATGCTTACCTTTGCTGATTCCACCATCAATCAGATGAGAATCTCGTACTGTTATTGTTGCTTTCATGGCATGCTCACCGCTCCATACTAAATGATAAGATTCAGAACTGCTGCTGTAACAGCTAAATAGCTAATGCTAATGAATTATGTGATAACCTCATCACTCACATACTGATTTTTATTTATCAGACTGTGGATACTTACTATCGCCGATGCAGTAGTGCCAGTTACGTTGGTAACGTGTCAGTTCCCTTGCTTTGTGTTAGTGCTTTGGATGACCCCCTTTGCACAAGAGAGGCAATTCCTTGGGACGAATGCAGGTGATTTTTTAGCCTTGTAGAAGTCGTCCTCCTCAATATCCTCTTTTTATGTATTCACATCATAACGATATCTGTTTATTTTAGAGCGAACAAGAACATTGTTTTGGCAACTACACCGAATGGTGGCCATCTCGCATTTTTTGAAGGGCTAACTGCTGGAAGACTATGGTATGGCAACTGTACTAGCTCTCATATCTAATCTATCCGCGTTATGCTTCATATATTCTTGTTGCATGTATATATCATTTATTGACAATTTTGTAGGTGGGTCGGAGCGGTGTCCGAGTTCCTCTCTGCTCTGCATGACAGCTCTTACATGCATCGGCAAAAGGTATGGCCTCTATACCATGGTTCAAGGATGAAAATATCTATCTGGGGAAACTTGGTATGGTGGTTCCATTGTCTAATCATGTCATAATTGAACGCAGGCAGAAGATCATGTTTTGCACTCTTCGTTGGAGTCGTCCATTGATAAGAGCCCATATCTCAATGTCCTGGGAGATGGAATGGTAGCTCCAGTGACAAACGATCGCTCCGTCAATGACGGCCCTTCTTGTGACCAGATTGTCAATGAATTGAAACTGAACAATGGGGTGAATGGTACACGAGAGAATGAACACGCCAAGGAAGCTGAGAATAAGTGCGGCATAGAGGTAGATGCAGTGCCTGCCCAAATCCCTGCGGGGTCTGCAGAGCAGCAAGGAGAGAAGGCTAACATGATCCACGATGTCATCGCTCCTGTAAAGAGATCCATAAACCGGCTCACTCGATACCAAGGGAGGTCTGTCTGGCTGCTCGCCTACATATCATTCGTAACATCCTGGCCGCTCCTTGGCTCCCTAGCTTTCATCGTCTTTAGGAAAAAGTTCAGGAATCCTTTTTCTGTCAAACAGTAACGTAGATAAGTAAAATGTCCTCAGCCCACGTGTATTCATTCCATTTGCACCATTTATAGTTCTTCAGTCGTATGTACGCCTTGGTGCAAAGGCCGAAGAATAATTCTTGAAGAAAAGAAAGAAATAATATGTACACGTTATTACTTGGGCTACATGTGTTTAGGCAATCATGCTGATAATAAGATGCTAACTCGTTATTCGTGCGTTTCATCCATATTACCTGCATCGGTGTTACCATGTGGAAGAGAAAAGGCAAAGATTGTCTTGTTGATTTCCTCTTTGGGCGCTGGAAACAAGTGGTTGGTGCCGTGGTGGGCTATTTGATGATTTATATCCAAGTTATAAGAGCATCTCCACCGGGGCCTCAAAGTGACCCTCAAAGGCCCAATGGGGTCCGGACGGTAAAAGCCGCCACCAGCGGCACCCCCCAAAGGGTCGTCCCGAGCAATTTCGTGTCCGGCATCTCCGAGAGGGCTGGGGTGCCGGACATGGGGCGGACATGCCCTCCGACAGGGGTGGCCCACCCGTCATAGGCACATCGCGCCGCGCCCAATTTCCCTTCCTCTACATTGCCGCCCCCGGCGCCAAAATTCCCAATCTTTCCTCCATTTCCCAAACCCTTGCGCCGCCGCCGCGAGCTCCTCGCCTTCCGCCACCATGCTGCCAAAGGCCGTCGGCCTCTCGAAACCCAAGGGGGTCGCAAGCCGCCGGCATCGTCGCAGCCGAAGAAGAAGGCGATGAAGCGGGAGCCGCTGGAGCTTTCGGTGCCGGTGGCCAAGGCGCCGTTGAGCCAGGCCGAGCTGCGCACAGCCGCTTCCCACCTTCAGCAAGTCAGGCGACTGAAGGCGAGGGACAAGGCGGCTGATACCGCTGAGATGTTGATCGCCATGAGCCAAAGCAGCTCTAGCCCAGGGGGCGCCAGCGTGTTTTGCGGGTCGTCGTCTGCCCCGGCCTTCTTTGAGGAGACCTCCGGCTACCCGACGCAGCAGTCGCGGCTTCCCCCGACGAGGGCATCGATCTGAACGAGGCGCCGTTGATGTTCAGCGAATCGCCGGCGCTGTGGCGGACGCCAGCCACAAGCGGTGACGCGACTGCTTCCCGCGGGCTCCTCTTCGGCAACGCGGCCGACCAAATCGGCCAGGTGCATGCTATTTATCTTCCTGATCCGCTCTCATTTATTGTGTTCCCCGGCCGATTGTTTGTTGGGCGCACTTATTGCGAGCGGCCGGATGCAAATTGTTGTTGTGTGGATTTATTGCCGGAGGCCGGATGCAAATTGTTGTTTTGTGGCGTAGGATGCTGATAATCCCCAAGAGCAAGGAATCACTGTAGCACAATTCGATAAGTATTTGAGTGTCGAACCCACGAGGAGCTGAAGGTAAACTATCTATTCTCTAAAGCCCTATAACCCTCTTATATGGCCGTTTGTGCAAAGCAATAAGTTTAAATATGAAAGGAACTAACTAATGAAAGCAAGTGATGTGGAATGGGTTTATCTAGTAACAAGTTTCTCAATCAAGTTTCAAACGCAAGTTTCTTAGAGCAAGTTTCTCTCAGCAGTTTTCTCAAGCAACTTTTTCAAAGTAGCAAGTAGCAAATATCTCAAGTAGCAAATATCTCAAGGGAGCAAATGTTCTAGCAATTGTTATTTCATTCGTGTGGTTGTCACAATTAGTGAAGCACATGTTTCAGTCTTAATTGTTTCTTCTAGGAAGGAGCCATAAATAGGTGTAGCCAAGTAAATGAACTAAAACCCCTTATGATGGATCTCATGGCCAAGTAAATGAGCACACAAGAATTATTAAGACATAAAAGTCCCACCATAGCCTTAAGTTCTAAGGTCCCCTATATATATCCCCCAATAAAGTAACTTCATGACTCGGTCTCAGGTTTACATGTCCTCCCAAGTCTCCCTCACTCCATTACATTACCGGTGATCACCTTACATGCATTTCCCAACATATGTGTGCACTCATATATTGTACATAAAGACAATCATAAAAGATAACAAAACTTGTATGCAACCAATCAACGAACTATTTCACTATTGCCATGAACAAATCACTTCTCAAACATAGATGGGGAGACACAATAGATCAAGGGAATAGTATATTGCATCATATATCATGTTTGCCAAGAGTTTACAGTGGAGAGATGGAGATGATCTTGCTGTAGATGTTGATGATGAACACGCCGGAGGGGTGGAGCCCTCCGGAGGTGATTCCGGCGGCGTTTCCCCCCTCCGATCTTCTCCGGCGGCAGCCTTCTGACTCTCTGTTTCGTGGTTTTGTGTTTCTCCGCCGCCTCCTCCCGAAACTCCCCGGGGGACTATTTTTATAGCCGGTTTTAGGTCAAGACGAAGCCACGGAGACGAAAACGGACGGCATCGGAGCCACGAGGGGGAAAAGAGGGGTCCTCACGCGGCCAGGGAATCTGACCGCGTGGGGCCCTCTAGTTTCCAGCTGGTTGGGCTTCTGGTCTTCATTTTCAGCCCATTGCGTTCGTCTCGAAAATTCTGAACCGTGCTCTTTGGCCTTGCCCTTTTTGGAGTCCCGAAGCTCCCGGAAAGTCCGAAACACTAAAAAAGACGTTTTCTGGAAAACAGAGTTAGAACCAAAAGAGGGGGGATTGTTTAGAAAATCCCCGAAATCATTATAAAACATGAATATAACATCATATAAGTTGCAAATATGTAGGAATATCTAGTAATAACATGCAAAGTTCATGTATGCATTTTACATGCATCAACATCCCCAAGCTTAACCTATACTCGTCCTCGAGTATGAAGGTGATAAAACTAACATGGACTTTGCATTTTAATACTATCAATGGATATCAAAGATGATTACTATTGCTACATAAAGTCAAATGATTCATTCTCAAAGGAGTAGCAATATACAAGATAGATTATGAAGTGATATCAAATATTCAATGAAAGGATGTTCAATGATAATTCACAAAGTGTAACATAGAAGAAAGTACTATGGACCAAATGTATGCATAATGAAAAGTAAAAACATCCTATAATGGTCATAGAGTACTCTTGTAAATCTGAATATAAAAGGTGGACACTTTGGAAAGATAGATAAATAAGTAGAGGTAAAACATGAATAAGTTTCATCTAGCTTCCAAATGCTTCTACTTAAGTTAATGTTTGCAATGTGGTATCCATTGGTGTGGAGCTCTCATTACCCCTATCATAGCATCTTGAATGGTTAAAGTTTAAAGTGAAAGCAAATATGAGTAATGTGCTTGACAAAGTATGGGTTGAATGCCTCATGCCCCTTGAATACAAGTACCTCTCCAACTGGCTACTCAACTCGGGTCACAAAGCAAGTTCAAGTTAAAGTCATTGCAAGTAATAATAGCATCATTAAGAGTTGCTCCCGGGGTACCTCTTGTCCCAGGACATGGAACAAGCCCATGTCAAAATGACAAGACAAACAAACAAAATGGACAATCTCAGCACTCTTTTATTTACTATTGTTATAGCTTTTTATTGTGAAGTGCCTCACTGAAGGTCCACCGTGATATGTAAGTAAATTTCCACCATGAATGATGCATGGCTTGGGTTAGCCGCCCGGTGAGTCTCTCTAGCCATTTATACTTACTCCTCAAACTTACCAAGTTTCCACTTTTATTTCACACAATGTTAGGCATCCATAAACAAAAGTACATGATATCAACTAAATATAATTAAGAGCACTGTTGAAAGCTTGCCATGTGACAGCACATATGAGCTAACTCCCAACCAAGACTCTTGTCAAGCACACAACTTCATAATTTTAATCACAATGGTTCATGTTTATTAAGTGCAATGAAAGTAAAGTGTGCATCAAGTTCGTGAGAGCTTTTTAACCAACTTTTCCCATAACAATCAATAACATAAGCATTTTAATTTGGAAGCAAAGATAATACAATATAACATGATAAACATACTTGGAATAGCATAAAGCTAACAGGTAGATATGGTGGACTCACTGGAAAAACTTTGGTTGAAGGTGTTGGAAAACAAGTTTTTACTTGTTGGAATTTTTTGGGCTAGCAAAAGGGAGAAAGTTGACCGTCTAAATGCATGCATAAGTGTCCATAGAACTAACCAATCCATGTTAAACAAAGTAAAGTGACATTCAGCATCAAAACATGAATAAAAGATAGCTCTTGATAAAACACTTGCAAATTAATACTCATTAAAAAGCACATGAATCATGCAACTATATGTATCTTTTTGAATCAACTCAAACATCCCTTTCCCAATCTTTTTAATAGCATCCAACTTAATTCAACCCAAATTTCCAGTAGCTTTCTCATATATAAATGATAGTGGTGGTCTCAAGACAAACAAAAATCAAAATAAAAAGCAAATAAAAGACGCTCCAAGTTTATGTGATAGGGTGCATTGATCGAAAAACAGAAGTTAGACGTGTGCAAACCGAGAGTGTGTTGGTCCAGTGGGGTTGTCTTCACATCCCCAAGCTTATGGTCTTCACCATCCTTGGATAGCTCTTGGTGCATCTCCTCTAATCCCTGTGAAAAAACTTCAAAACACCGTTTCTCCCATTTCTTTTCTGTGGGGTGACATTAGTAGTGATAGACAAATGAATTGCTTGCTGCATAAAATCCTTAAACAAAAATTCATATGAATGTCCAGAAAGTGTATAATGTTGTATGCCTACTTATAAACTCAATTGGATCAAAAAGATTCAAGTTAAAAGTTCAAAGAATGCATCAAACAAAATGGGACAGAATCCGTCCAGAAAAACAGCAGCAGCAAAACGTATTTTTCTACCCTACTTAAATATGTCGAAAAAATCTGAAAAAATTCACGCTCACAGAGGATGAAAAGTTGCAACCACAGTTCAAATTTCAGCTCATTCGGAGTTACAGAATAGGAATTAAAAATCATACCGTGCACAGATTCGTGCTGGAATAAAATCTCCGAATGCAAAAAGCAACTTTTTCAAGCCAAAATAGGTAAAACTTGGCACTTTATTAAGAATTCCAGAAACTAAACTAAAAACTAAGTCTCTTGTTACAGCAAGAGGACACAAAAAAATCAAAAGTAAAAACAACCGGGTTGCCTCCCGTAAAGCGCTTTCTTTATAGCCATATAGCTAGGCTTACTTACTTGGTATCAAGATGGTTGGAGTGAGGTGGCTTGGCATCCCCAAGCTTAAATTCTTGTACTTATTTGATATATGTAGGGTGAGCCTAGGGGTAACATCCCCAAGCTTGAGTGTTTGTCCCTCGTGATCTTTATTCATCACCCTCAACTCTTCCACTTGAAAGTTCTCTTCACACAAAACTCATCTTAAAACTTGATTAGAGGGGTTAGTGTCTCCATAAATGAAATCCTCATAGGTACAGCAAAGACATATCATGAGTTGATTCTACACATTAGCTAATATTACTATGGTTGTGTATTGCTCTTTGATCAATAGAACCACACAAAACACAAGTAATGAGAGTAATGCAAAATAAAGACAGAATCTGTCAAAAATGGACAGCCCGTAAAGAGTGAATTTTCAGAGGCACTTACGTTGCTCAAATCAGAAAACTTTGAACTAATGAAATGTGTATTAATAACTGAATATTGCTGTCGTAAAATATCAGGTCAAAATTCCTCTTCTGTGATTTTATACATTTTTCGCAGTGAAGCTCAGGCATCTGTTTTCTGGACAGCAAATCACTATTGTTTAATCCTACCTCTCAAAAGAGGTTATTCTTGCCATTAAGATGAAAAATAAGATACAAAGGTGATGTTACGGTAGTAAACAAGCACCTTGACTCAAAAACCCAAAACTTAAGCTGAAGATAAAAATAAAAAAGAAACAAAAAGAACCAAGCAAGAATCAAGAGAAACAATCAAAGAAGAAGGAAAATATTTTTGTTGTTTTTGATTTAGCAAAAAGGCAAAAGGAGAAGCAAATATATACAACATAAACACTCTTTTTATTTGGTTTTAGCTTTGGGAAAAGTTTTAATGATAGAGACTTTGCAACGGTTCCATTGGCATGAACAACACATGTTCAAGGTCGACCCCAACTTCTCCATTACTCATCCTTCTCATTTACTTTCCCAAATTTTATATAAAATGAAAATCTTAAACTAATTGTCACAAAACAGTAGGTAAAGATATTTTACATGTTGTAAAGATATAAAGGTGTGCTCAAACCGAATAGGAAATTAAAGCATAAGGAACACACCACAGAATATTAAACAATTTACTTTTAAGTCTAACTCTCTTCCTATGCATTGGAATTTTATATATGAATAAATAACAACAAATTTGAGGTAACCAATGCATATAATAATCAATAGCTTGCATTTTAAATAACATAGAAACATAAAGGGGATTCTTATCTCTTCCTCTCTCATAATAGTTGCAAGCATTAAAGTTAAACATAACCACATAGTTTTGAATAGAATCACCACATAAAGACTTATCATCTAATGAGCATAATGGATCATCAAACTCAATTAAATCACTTTCATCCTCAATAGTAGGTGGACTGAAAATATCATATACATCATTGTAATCATCATAAATGGGAGACATAGTATCATCAAAATAAATTTTCTCTTCCAAACTTGGGGGACTAAAAATATCATATTCATCAAAACAAACTTCCCCAAGCTTAAGGTTTTCCTTAGCATTAGCAATAAAGGTGTTCAACGAATTAGTACTACCACAAACATGATTGTTATGCAAATAAAATTTAATTTTCTCCTCAAACACTTCATGTCCTAACTCAAGATAGATATTATACAGTTCTATAATTGTTTGGTTGTTTTCCATTTTATAATAATGTTTTAGATTTATATGTTAGTATGCAATGCAAACAAGAATAAAAGCTTAGCACAACGCTCCCCGGCAACGGCGCCAGAAAAGTGCTTGATAATCCCCAAGAGCAAGGAATCACTGTAGCACAATTCGATAAGTAAGTGAAGCACATGTTGAAGGTAAATTGTTTCTCTAAAGGATAACCCCTTATATGGCCGTGTGCAAAGTAAATAAATATGAAAAACTAACTAATGAAAGCATCTGATGGGAAGTTTATCTAGTAACAAGTTTTATCAAGACAAAAAGTTTCTTAGAGCAAGTTCTCAAGGTTCCCAAGCAAGTTTCTCAAAGCAAGTAGCAAATATCTCAAGTAGCAAATATCTCAAGGGAGCAAATGTTCTAGCAATTCCATTTCATTCGTGTGGTTGTCACAATTAGTGAACATATGTTGCACTCATATATTGTTCATAAAGACAATCATAAAAGATGACAAAACTTGAACTGCAACCAATCAACGAACTATTTCACTATTGCCATGAACAAATCACTTCTCAAACATAGAAAGAGACACAATAGATTAAGAGAATAGTATATTGCATCATATATCATGTTTGCCAAGAGTTTACAGTGGAGAGATGGAGATGACTTGTTACATTATGGTGATGATTACACACGCCCAAGGGGGGTGGAGCCCTCCGGAGGTGATCCCGACGGCGTTTCCCCCCTCTGATCTTCTCCGACGGCAGCCTTCTGACTCTCTGTTTCGTGAACAAATCACTTCTCGCCACCTCCTGGGGAGAACTCACCGGAATAGTATATTTTATAGCCGGTTTTAGGTTACAGACGAAGCCACGGAGACGAAAACGGACGGCATCAGACGCCGGAGGGGGGTGGAGCCCTCCGGAGGTGATCCCGACGGCGTTTCCAGGGAATCTGACCGCGTGGGGCCCTCTAGTTTCCAGCTGGTTGCGCTTCTGGTCTTCATTTTCAGCCCATTGCGTTCGTCTCGAAAATTCTGAACCGTGCTGTTTGGCCTTGCCCTTTTTGGAGTCCCGAAGCTCCCGGAAAGTCTGAAACACTAAAAAAGACGTTTTCTGGAAAACAGAGTTAGAACCAAAGGAGGGGGGATTGTTTAGAAAATCCCCGAAATCATTATAAAACATGAATATAACATCATATAAGTTGCAAATATGTAGAAATATCTAGTAATAACATGCAAAGTTCATGTATGCATTTTACATGCATCAGATGCTGGCGCCGAGGTGATGACTGAAATGATCGCCGGTCGTGGCTACGCCCACGCCGACAAAGATCAGTTCGCCCAGGGCGACGAAGGGGGTGGCGACCACGGCTAGGGCCAGGAAGGGGAGGGTGAAGAAGAGGACGGCGAAGAGGAGGAGGATGGCGGCAGGAAGGCAGGTAACAGAGGCCAGACTTGGTGCGACACGGAGGACAAGTTGTTGTGCAAAGCGTGGATGAACGTGAGCATGTGCACCACGAAGGGCGCCAACCAAAAGAGGGATGCCTATTGGGCACGCATACATAAGGACTACACCGAAAGAAGGTCGTATCCACCTCATGATGAGTTGCCCAATCGCAATACCAAATCAGTTGAGAGCCGGTGGGGCGTCATCGCGACTCTCACAAGCAAGTTTCATGGTTGCCATGAGAAAATCATGAATAGAGACGAGAGTGGCAAGAATGACGCCGACAAGGTTAGCCGGTCATCTTAACTTGCGGCTTACTTGTAACCGGCCATGTTTACAAGCATACTTGACTTGTTTTTTGTTCGTGCAGTTGAACGATGCCAAGTACATGTACATCGACTTGGAGATGGATCGAAAGAAGCCATACAAGTTGATGCATTGCTGGGAGAAGCTTCGAGACTGCCCGAAGTGGAAGAGCCATGTCAAGGATACCGCCGAGGGAGATGAAAGAAGGCTGCCGGCTCCCAGCGACGACCGTCCAGAGATGGGAGTCAAGGCGTGCAAGGCGGCCGCCAGGGCTAGCAAGATGCCGGCGGCCTTGGGTAGCATCCAAGAGTCGTTGAAGCTCTACGTTGCCGAGTCGAGTGCCGAGAAGAAGAAGATACAAGCTGCGTCCGACAAAAAGTGGGCGCTCTACTTCAAGATGCAAAAGACCAAGCTCAAGGCCCAGGAGAAGAAGGAGGAGCGTCTGCTAATGGCCACCAACACGAAAGATATGAGCCCCAACCAGAAGGCCTACTTCGTGGCCGAACGGAGGCGCATTCAGGCTGAGAAGGCGGCGGCCGAAGCGGCGGCGCTCGATGAATCCGAAGAGGAAGGCGGGGAGGGCGAGGAGGAGGAAGCCGACACGTGATTGGCATGCACCATTGCGCTGGGGGCGCCCTTTTGATGGCCGGCATTGGAGACTAGTTCTCCGGCGTGGTCGAACCTTTTTTGATGGCCGGCGTTGGAGACTTGTTCTCCAGCACGGTCGAAACTATGTCATGGCCGTGATTTGGTACTTGTAATCCGGCGCGGCTGAACAGTTTGATTGCCGGAACCATTCAAGACTTTTATTAATGCATGAATCTACTTATTACGCACAATTACAATTAGATATTAAGAAAACTACGACTCGTCATCGGAGTCAGCCATGGGTGGCGGTGTTCCAGGGCCGTCGTCCGCCGGCGCCGCGTCTGGAGTTCCCGGCTGCCACTCCGGTTCTGGTGCCTGGGGGACGGCCGGTCCTTCGTATGCGCCAGCCACACGGGACGGCCACGGGGACCAAGGTTCCCACGGTGAGAAAGCAGGGCATGCCGGGGATGGAGTTGCAGGCTCGCCGTCCTGTTCCGCCTCGTCGTCGTCCTGCTCCTGTTCGGCCTCCTGATCGGCCTCGGCCTCCTAATCGGCGGCGACCACGGCCTGCTGCTCCTGATCGGCGACCACCATGGCCGCCTTCTCCTCCTCCTGATCGGGCATCACGGCCTTCTTCTCAGGCGACGACATGGCGAGTGAGATGTGGGCGGTTGTGCGCGGAGAGAATGTGAGCGACGTGTGGCCGGCAAGGATGGTTATATTGCTGCAAAGCGACGCGGCGGCGGTTGCACGTCCACACGAACCACCGTGTTCCGAATCGACGCGGCGGCGGCGGTTCGTGCGCCCGCAAGGTGTTCGATCTAATGCTCAAAACTAGGGCCGTTTAGGAGGTGGGCCTTTGGGGTGCGCCGCTGTGGGCGGCCTCCAAAACTTGGCCGGACACATATCCGCCACCCCCCAATTGGGCCTCGATTGGGGGTGCCGGACACGAATTTGGAGGCCCCGGTGGAGATGCTCTAAGGTGGAGCGGCGGAGGCGCGCCGCCGGAACGTCTTCGTTCTACAAGAGGGCTTATGTGTAATTTTGATCTTTGTGGAGGTCCTTTCTGTAATAACCTTGCTCTGATGTATCAGTTGTTTCCCGCAAAAAAAAAAAAAAAACCCATTTTCGGTGCTGTTTCGCTTGAATGAATCAGTCTGCTGTGCGTTACAGTACGTGCACGATTTTGGTGCTGGCTACCGAGATATCTCTGTCAACTTTCCTCCTCCTTTTGTTCTTGGCCTAGCACACACATATTCCCTGCCTTTTCATGCCGATAAGATATTATGACTCAGGATTCTGATTTGATTTTTGTTGGGAGATATACTTGCATCTTCCTTTGAATGACTAATCTATTTTGTTTGTGCTCACGCAAGCCACCTTGACTTGCATATTATAATTGAAATGCTGTTATTGCTACATGGAAAACGGTGATTCGATATCTTGTGGCGTGAACCATTTCCTCTCCTGTTGCATGCGCTGATCTCAGAAGATTACCTAAACAAATCCGATGGTCAACTGCGATCCTTGATGGAACTTCCAACTCTGCCGGACAATAAAATACCACTAGTAGCAACTACGGCCACAAATGCATAGCCAAAACACGACACTAGTAGTAGATGATTACGCTACACGGAGCGAGTTTGGCAAGAGGAGTCTGCGTCGTCGTGATTATTATTCCACTCTACGCAGGGTGTGTCCCACACTGATTTAGACTGCAGCAAACAGTGGCAGGACCACGAGCACGGTGGTGCTTCTGCTGTGTCTGTGTGTGGTTTTTTCTTCGGTCGTGTTTCTGTCCCATGTGCCGCGAGTGACCTCAGCGATGATGTCAAATGGAGTGCGGCGTCGCCCACCGCGGCAGTGTCCAGTGTGTGCTGTGCCGTCGTTGAAGGTCGGATAGCATTTTTTCGAGTAACCAAGGTCGGATAGCATTGATCCGCACCGCTAGCTCTTCGCCTTATGTTTATCGGGCATGATTTGCAAGATTCTACAAATGTGAAAAGTTTCAAAACATTTATAATTTTTTTCTATAAAATGTAGTGAAAATACCTCACAAATATTTCCATGTATGAGAGGACTCTAACCAGTAACCGCCGACACACTTGAGCTTCGTGGAATTCCAAATAACAAGTGTCATTATGTGAAAATGTCACGTCCATGGCTCAGTCTTTTCTTAACCAACCTTATCGAGGGTTCCTGCAATTCTACTAGTAGAAGAAGTGAGTTTACCTGCAAGAAAAAAACGGACCCCAAAACTGGACATGGCTTGGTTAATTAAAGGAAAACCGAGCAAAAACCAACACACCTAAGAGAATCTCCAACCGGAGTTGTCAAACCGCCCCCAAACGTTCGGGCGGATAGCCCGGACACGATTTGGGCTAAAACATGCACTCAACCGTCTTCCCCAAAATTAGCCCAAACGTCCGGACTGTCCGGCAACCTCCAAAGTCAGCCCATATGTGAAGAGAGTTTGGGGGCGACCGGACGCGTCCGGGCGGACAGGTTTTCCTTTGTTTTCCTTTCTTTTGTCCTTCATTGATTTTTTCTCTCCTTCTTCACCAATCACATGCAAATGACCCCACATTTTGAGAAGACTTTGAGGTATATGGTTGGAGGAGACCACTTTTAGGGATGGTCCGGTCACTGTTCGCGGACACGCCCTGGGGGCCAAATTTGACCATTGTGGTTTGAGATGCTCTAAGGCTAACTAGTGCTTCTATTTGTTCCCTTTGTTTCTTAGCGCTCTCGGCTGCTAGTCACTTTTTTCTTTGTTTTTTATGTTACTGCAAGTGTGTAACCTTCCGGTGAGTGAGCTTTGCTCTCCCTGTTCCTATTGGCAATACACTGGTAAAGCTCCTGCTGTTTTCGTAATAAAAAAAATCATGTGCATAATTATGTCAATCAAATAATTCATATATAATACCTAAACTTACATCCTCCAGAACACTATGTAAATACACTGAAGCAATGAAAATGAATTACCTCAGTAGTTAACTAGTTATAGTGTCAAAGTTTGTAGGCACATATTGGAGTGAAACATTGCGGTAAAAAGGATAAGAGTCTTTTACCATATTTATTTTCACATCTTCACGAAACGAATAGGAATGCATACATCAGATAGAAGCACAAACATGACTACGACGTTGATTGGAAATATTCTGAAGTACAACAACCACAAAAAGTTGTTGCGCTACAACAACTTAAAGGGGAGGGGACTAATTTATGTGGTTTTACACCAATTCAACATCGTATATCACCAATATATAGTAAAAAAATAATTCAATTAAATCACATTGATGGTGGCTCGTTGCGGACACGAACTTTGCGTGTATAGTTTTGTCCATTTTTCTGAAGGAGAATAAGTACTAGTTACCGAATAAGAAAAAAGGTAACCGACAAAACTACGGCAAAATATCCACCATATCCACTTCGCTGGATCCTCGTGATCAAACACGCCACGTCTTGTCCTAGGAGGGAACCGTCCTGAAAAACCCTTCGATCGCCCCCCCCCCCCCCCCCCCCCCCCCCCACACACACACACACCTCCTTTCACCCCACTACGTCAGTGGTGGTTGGAAAATAGCCTTACAAAATTCATCGCACTCCTCCACTGCTAGCATTTGCTGCCAGCCCTAGAGGCGCAAGGTTGTCGGTTCGCAAAACTGAGAGTTATCCCTACAAAGGTGAGTGTCCGTCTTCGGATAAATGGAGCATAGCTTCGAGGTGAGAATGTTTTCACTCGGACGACTAGATTTCCACCGTGAAATCTTGCAGTGCACCACAAGTTACGCGAAGAATCTGCATTTTATCTTTTGCCCCTACGTGCTATGTCTAAATTGACAGACCAAATGTGGACCAAGGATATCATGAATTTGGCTAGTCAAAGATTTGAAGTTTTTCTGAAAGACAAAAAAGACATTGAGAAAAATGATCTGATTTTGCATAAAATAAAAATATCTTCTCTTCATCCAGAGTCAAACTACATCTCCACAATGCTCTAAAAAAAAAAAAAACTCCATCTCCTCAGGCCTCAGCTCTTCGCTATAGACTTCCTCTCCGCCGTCGCGTACCATTATTTCCTCTTTCGCCTCTTTCTGTCTTGTACAGCCTACCACCGCGTCAACGGCGGTGCCTCTGTCCCGCCGTCCCCTCCCCCGTCCTCCGGCCACTAACGCGCGTCGCTGCCATCGCTGTTCCCGTTCTTCCTAGTCACGACATCGCTTCCCTCCCCGTCTCTACCCCGTCCGCGACCTTCGGCCATTGGGTTTTGAGGTATGAGCTCGTTTTCATCCACTTGTCAGCATCTGGATCCGCCCCTTTTCCTCTGCTTATAGATCTGGTTCATATGACTAAGTCGCCGATTGTATTTTGCTGCAATCAAGGGGAAATCTTTAGCAGCAGCATATCAAGTTCGGTGAAATAGCTGGAGAGGATGATGAGATGATTATTGTTCTTGACTAGTCAGCTTTAGGTTTCTGTATGCATGTGTATTTCTTCTCTTCCCCTGCGCACATCTCTCTCCCTTGCTTGAATAGGTAGATGGATTCCTTTTACTATCTGTTCCGCTGCTTCCGGGTGTAAACTTCCTGTTAAAGGCTGTGGCTTTTCTTGTATGTTATATGTCGAAGAGGCAGGATTCTTGTGCCTTGTACAATTGGAGGTAGTCATAGCGTTCTTGTTTGTTTGCATGTTTTTCTGATTTTTATCCCTTTGAACTAGAATGGTCCATTTCTTTAGGAGACTAGTCATGGTTTCATCCCATAAAAAAGAAGTAGCAAAGAAGGGACAATATCAATCATGGTTTCTTTCCAGGTCTCGCCATGTCTAGTTTTGTAGCTGCTGCCGTGTTCACTTTCATGTTCTGACGATTTTTTTGCCTGCAGGGTTTCAGGCTTTTCCTAGATACGAATTTCTCGTTTGGGGATGATAGAAAGGGTTGACTGAAGTAGAATTTGAGCACTGGTGGATCTAAATGGAAAGTAGCATGAGAAGAAGTTCCGAAAGTTGCATGAAAGCTTCGTCATCGATGGCAAGTGACGCATCAAGGAGTACTGACCCTGGCCAACAGGGTGTACGTTACAATTCCATGGACCTGTCTTACTTTGCAAGACCTGGTCAATCAATCCCTGGCTGTCCTCCATTCTTTGGTCCTCAGTCTTCCAGTTATTGTCTTCCTGATGACAGTGGAGCTAAAGTGGGCGACCCGTTTGAATCGAATCCTTCACTAAACACTCCTATATCAGATTGGGATCCTCAGGCAATGCTGAGTAACCTAACCTTTCTTGAGCAGAAGATTAAGCAGGTTAAAGATATTGTGCAGTCCATGGGTAATCTAGGGAGCCAAGTTGTTGGTGGTTCGTGCGAACTTGCAGCAAAGCAGCAGCTGGTAACTGCTGATCTTACTTCTATCGTAATTCAGCTTATCTCAACAGCTGGTTCTATGCTTCCTTCGATGAAGAGCCCTCTCCTTAGCAGCAATCCAGCGGTCAGGCAACTCAACACCTATGGTTCTCCCATGGGCTTTGGCTCGGTTGGGAATCAGCGGCCAAGCACAAACAGGGAGGAGACGATCCCTGACATGGCCAAGACCTCTGACTACGAGGAGCTGATGAATACCATTACTACAACTCATGATGAAAAGGATGATCTGATCAAATGCCCAAATCCTTGTGGGGCAGAAGGTTCTGAACCGATTCCAATGGAAGACCATGACGTGAAAGAAAGTGATGATGGTGGTGAGGGAGAGAATCTTCCCCCTGGTTCTTATGTGGTCTTGCAATTGAAGAAGGAGGAGATCTTAGCACCACACACTCATTTCTGTGTGATATGTGGCAAGGGTTTCAAGAGAGATGCTAACCTACGGATGCACATGAGGGGCCATGGGGACGAGTACAAGACTCCTGCAGCTCTTGCCAAACCCATGAGAGATTCTGGCTCAGATCATACACCAGTTACAAGGTACTCTTGCCCATTTGTCGGTTGCAAGCGGAATAAAGAGCACAGGAAGTTCCAGCCTCTTAAGACAATCTTGTGTGTGAAGAACCACTACAAGAGAAGCCACTGCGACAAGAGCTATACCTGCAGCCGATGCAATACCAAGAAGTTCTCGGTCATTGCGGACTTGAAGACTCACGAGAAGCACTGTGGGCGCGACAAGTGGCTCTGCTCGTGTGGAACAACCTTCTCACGAAAGGACAAGCTGTTTGGGCATGTCGCGCTTTTCCAAGGTCACACACCTGCTCTCCACATGGATGATATCAAAGCAACGGGAGCTTCGGAGCAACCTCAGGGAGCGAGGTGATGGACGACATGGTAGGGAGCGCAGGGTATAACTTCCCAGGCAGCACATCCGATGGTGTTCCAAACCTCGACATGAAAGTTGATGATACGCGCGGCTACTTCTCGCCGTTGAACTTCGACCCGTGCTTCGGCGCGCTCGACGACTTCACGCGTCCTGGATTCGACATCTCTGAGGATCCCTTCTCCTTCCTGCCATCGGGACCGGGGTCATGCAACTGATGGAGGTCGTCACTATCGGCGACAATTGCGCCGTCGATCGTTATGTGTAATGTTATATGTGCGAGGCTGGGCTAGTTCTTCCTCCATTCAGGGAGCCATTTTGGTCCATGCCTCTCTTCGTAAGTGTACTTTTATGTTGTGTCATCAATAATGATCAAGAACTTCCGTATAGATTCGAAAGAGCCCCAATTGTGAGGTATGCATAGATATATATCTCTTCTCTTTTATCTGTGCTGGGCTGCTGGCGCCTTGTGTATGAACCAAGACTACAGGTGTTCTGCTGAGACCTAGCGCTCAGCAGGACACCCAAACATTATCCGAAGACGACACATGTGTTGCCATTTCATAAGCTTCAGCATCATCTTACAAACTGCTATGGCAATAATCAAAGAAGCGGTTGCTCTGATCCAGCATCGTATTACTGAGAAATGTGAAATCACTAAGTTGCAGCGAGTGACCAGAGGCACTGTCGGTTGCACCTCTGTACATTTTTTATGACATTGTTCTGACGACAGACTTGATCTTGTTTGTACTGCACTGTTATGGATTTGGTTACATGTATCTGCAGGCAAATGTAAAGTCCACGTTCATTTTTCGTGTGGAAATAAAGTCAAACTGTGCAGATAAATTTCAGTTGTAGTCTACTGCTCAACTTCGTCACATTTTGATGGAAAACCATATACACCTGTATTCATCTAAAGATATTAAGAAACTTTACATCAAGACATTTTACAAGGCTACACCACCATCTAAAGCCTGTCAGAGTTTGTTGACTTGATAATGGTATGGCACCAGTTTTCCTCTAAAGATATTAAGGAACTCAATGTGCCAGTAACCAATACTCTTAATAATTTGGTAATCAATTGGACGCCTGCCTGTATGAACTTAAACCATAACCTGGATTCCTCATGGCCCTCATGGATGGACACTTGCCAGACTACAGCACAATCTAAAGCAAGTGAGAGTTCGTTGACTTGATAATTGATATGACACCAGTTGACAGCTAAAGATATTATAAAAAACTCATTGCATCATTCATATGTAACTACAAGCATTCGCAACGAAATAACATGCCAGGTGTTGTCTCTATAAGTAACCAATACTCTTAATATATAATTTTCTCAGATATCCAGATGTATACTAGAAAATGTACATCAAGTGCTCCTGCCAGTGCCAGATAATAGTCCAATGTCCAGCCTGGGAAGAACTTGGCACCCTACTCTAGTTCCCAACAACTATCTCATCGAAGTTCCAGTCTCTAACAAGATCCCTTGAAACAGCACGGCTCCGTTGAAGGCGAGGAGCACCCTCGATGCCTTGGCCAGAAGACATTGCAGGGGTCACCTTTGACGTCCCCACACGGTTAGCAGCTCCGGCAGCCAGAATTTTCCGTGATATGCAGGCAACAGCAGCTCCACACCTGTTTTCATCCTCTGAACTTGAGACTGAATAGCTTCTGAAAGAATTTGAGGGGCTGCTCATGCCATGGCATACTAGACAAGCTAGACTCATGATTATCGTAGAGCTGAAATTGCCAATTACTGCAACACAAGAGGCAAACTATCAGAAATATATTTCAGTATGACTAAGCAAAAGAAGAGGAAATTATTAGTATGTAAACTTTCTATCAAGGTCAAGCCCTATGTTGTAGTATCGATAACAGGAAAAACAAAGAACCAGTGGTGAGTGGTGGAGCTCTTATGAGGCCAAGGGAGGCAGTGAAGTATGTTCTTTTAGTTGCATAACTCATCAACTTGTCGAATTATCTAGAATCTAGTAACTAATTTGAAACTAGCCCAGCGACGGAGGGAGTAAAACTAGCCCTGTATTCTCATGACAAAAAGTTTTTTTTGTTATTGAGATCCGACTAAAAGATAGTTGTTCTCACTGTTTGGACTCCCTCTCAGCTGAATATAAATAGCCCACGGATCAACTCTGAAACAAACAGAGCCAACCAAAAAACAGCAAGCTCAAGCATTTCCTTTAGCAAGGCTGTTGTTTGAGTAACCAAATAAGAAAGCATATCAGACAATTAAAATTACTCCCTAAACCGATTGTACGCATATTACAGTGGTGACTTGTAATGCGAAGCGGCTCTTTTCCGGGTGATCGTGGCCACGATCACCCGTTGACGCGCGTCCATCGTGGGTGGGCCCCACTGCACGGTTGGCTTATCCTTTCCTTCCTCTCTCTTTTCTTCTTCCTCGGGCTCGTTCTTTTCCCCAACCGACGCCGCCATCGTTGTTCGCTCTCAGCTGCGACCCCTCCCGTTTCTCCTCCCCCGTCCTTCGTACGCAGAACCACCCACCACCGAGCCGGAGCTGGGGCCGACGCGGCGGGCCGCGGCGGTGCCGGCGACGGCGAGCCTAGAGCGAGCCGGAGCCGCCGGAGTTGCGGCTGGCCGCGGCGGAGGCGGCGGAGGCGAGCAATAGACTTATCTTTGGGGGGTGCGGGTCGCCGTCGCCAGAGAAGGACCAATCGTGGGGGAGCTTAGAGGGATGGCCGGCCGGGGGGCGGCGGACCGGCGGAGGAGGCGGCTGGGGCAGGGCGGTGCGGCGAGGCGTCTCGGAGCGCGCCGGCCGCGGGTGGCGGCGGCAGGAGGTTAGGCCGGTGCAGGACGGCGGTTCTAGGTGCGGTGGAGCCGCCGGAGACGGGGAAGAAGACGGCGGTCGGAGACGGATTCTAACAGCTAAACGACAAAATAGGCTGTCGGAATTTTAACCGTGACCACGGTCACCCGTAAGCTAGCAGCCTTGTAATGTTGCATTAGAAATGTCAGCTTCAATTCCAGATTGCATTACTTCAACCATTGATAATGGCGATGCTTAACTTTTAAATAATCATTGCTATGCAAGTTCAAAAGGTCAATCAATAGCACTACATTCCAATAGCACTACATAGCACAAAACCCAAATAAACAACAGGCCTTGAAAGACTGATGAATAAAACGGCAATGAAACAATTTATAAGCTATACTTCAGAGAACTGGGGATCTACACTATAGTTAGCACCAACCGAAAAAGTACGCATATACCGAAAAAGGATCAAACTATCTACAGTCCAAGTATCAGAGTTATTTGACAAAAGGCATAAGTAGTTCCAGCGAATTTGACACAGAATTGTAAATTATCCCAATTTCAGCAACTCAAAACAGGTTACGGGGTACAAAATGCTCCATTGATCCTCGCGATTCAGACAAAATTGAAAGGTACTGTCATGACTCATTGAAAATTTCACAATCAAAGCATTCAGAAAATCAAGTTGAGGGCCGGATCTAGATGGTGTGCCCGCCGGGTCTGCACCGGCACACCAATAAATTGTTGGGACTTAACTAATCACTGGATGAAGAGAAGCTCGTACCTCGAAACCCAATGGGCAAGATCGCGGACGGGCGGCGGTGAGGCGTGAGAGGCCGAAGGTTTCGACGGGTGGGGGGTGAGGCGTCGGCGGTGACGGCACGGACGGCGGGCGGATGTAGTAGGGCGGCGGTGGGGTAGGTCAGGACTCAGAGAGGACGGCGAAGAAGTTGTATATATCTTGGAGGAGATGGACGGCAGATATTATCTCTGTTTTCTAAATCGTCTTGCAGAGTCGTAACCGTTTTCAGAAGATCTTCAGAGTTCGTGGAATAAACGACGGGCCCAGTACATATGAACCCGACACGTGCGAACAGATTCATAAACTCTGAAATCGAGATGATGCGTAGCAATAAAAACAAGATCACGAGGAAGTTTGGTATTCCGTTGAGAGTGGCTCGGAAGATGTAAACACACGATTTGAAGAGTGAAAGGGCAAGCATTCCGAGTGTGGTGATGAAGCATCGTCTTCCTGTGTTCCGCCGGGCATTCCATGACACATGTCTGAGTCCAATTAAATCTCACCTGAACGTCATATTGGGAGGCGAAGACTCTATAACCGTAGTTAGTGTATCGTTTTTATGACAGATAATATCATATAGAGCTGGATATTGTTCTCGGAGAGTAGTATTTTCTAAACACTTGTCCTCACAAAATCTAATATTTGATCCATTCTTAATATTAAAAGTGTCAAAGTGAAAGAAGTGTTTCTTCGTCGCGATTAGGTCTGCCCAAAAGTATGAATCACCAAGTTTCCAATAAACATGTGATAAAGCATTTGGACCAATGTACTTCCTTTTGAGAAGTGTTTGCCACACACCATCCTTTGAAAGTAGCTTAAAAAGGCACTTCGCTAGGAGGATTGTATTCCTAACCTGTAGGTCATGAATATCCAGTCATTTTTTATCTTTTGGGCGACAAACAACATCCCATCTAACCAGCCGATATTTCTTTTTCTCACAATCCCCTTCCCAAAATAATCTTTACAGAAAATATTCCATCTTTGTACGATCCCTTTGGGTAACTGGAAGAATGATATCATATACAGTACCGTATTATTTAGCACTGAGTTTATGAGAACCAATCTCCCACCTAGGGATAGTAATTTCCCTTTCCAGCTACCAAGCCTCGCCTGTAGATGCTCCTCGACATGTTTCCATTCCGCCTTTATCAGTCTCCTATAATGGATTGGTGATGCACCTAAAATGCATCTACTTTTCCAAGCACTTTGCTTCATAATTTGCTACGGAATCTTCCCATATTTGAATAAAACTGCTGAATCTGACGCTGTTTTTAGCAAAGTCTCTTTTCTGGTTGTTTTTGCAGGAAATTAAATCGGAGAAAAATACCACGTCAATTTTTATGGAAAAGAAGGGCATCGTGCAAAAGATGGACACGAGGAAGCGTCCGAGGGCCAAAAGAGTGGGCCCCACGCGGCCAGATTCCTTGGCCGCGTGGGCCCACCCATCTGGAGCCTCGGGCACCGCCTCTCCTTCGGCTTTCGCGTACCCCCTCATATATACGAAAAAGTGGCTGACCTAAAGGAGAGGAGCTTTCGCGAAACAGAGCGCCGCCACCACCACGATCTTCGTTTTCGGAGACAGATTGATCCAGGATTTCTCCCCCGGAGGAGGGATCCGGAGGCCGTCTTCACCGCCATCTTCACCGCCTTCATCTCCATCGACCATGAGCTCCTTCACCATCACCATGTGTGAGTAGTCCACTGTAGGCATATGAGGTGGATGGGGATTGGATGAGATTGATCATGTAATGATACCCGTTGTCGAGATCTTAGGGGTTTATCTTGAGGATATTTTTGTATTGTGTTGATGCACTTATGCTATGTTTAATGCTTGCTACTAGGGCCCGAGTGGCATGATTTCAGTACTGAACTTATTTTGCCCCATCATATATTTGAGTTTGGTATTTATCTGCAAAGTGTATCACCTGCTATTATGTTGAACCTGCGAACCCTAAAAGTGACATATAGGGAAAACAAGGGGGAGATGTTTTAGTTTGAGGATTCTATGTGTTCATGAAGTGTTAATGCGTTGTTCCGGGCTATTCGAAAGGGTAGACCTTAATTACCTGTAGTTCCAAGTTGGCCCCGGTGAAATGGGCAGGTAGGACAATAGATGTTGTGCAAATTCTCTTGGTTAGTACGCACAACTATTTACGGAACACATACCTACATATATCGGAGTTAGAGATAAGTCCCATTGCTATTTGTATCTTATTATATGATCAATCTTATTCATGCAACACCCCGCTATCACCTCATGCCTACGTTTTAAATCTCTGAGTTACACTTTCACTTTTCCGGTGAAAACTGGGAAACCCTTGTTTACTACTGCTGTTTTATTTTGCTTGCTTGAATCATCCTACTGCCATAACTATCACTGCTGCAAGTTTATTGATATACAGGTGTGGTTGAGAGTGACGCCTCAATTGCTAAAGTCTTATTGGTATTCTTGTGTTCCCCTTGAGTCGAACTATAAATTTGGGTAATACTTCCCAACGAAGATTTCAACGATCCCCTATACTTGTGGGCATCAAGACATTTTCTGGCGCCGTTGCCGGGGAACCTAGCTTTATTGGTAAGACAACTTGTTATCATTTATTTGCTGCACTTGCTTGTTCCCAACTATGGGAAAGGAAAAGAATACTCCGAAGGAAGTAAGGCCTTCAACTACTCGTAGAGGTACTGATTTGCCAAGTAGGCCAAACTTTTCACCTAATGTTGCTTCTGCTATTGTTGCTAAGAAGAAAGAAAAAGCTTTATCTAGTTCACCATTGTCTAAGATGTCTACTAGTATTGAAAATAATTTAATATGTGGTAGCGTAGACAAAGAAGTGACACCTGAAACATCTGAGATAACTGAAACACCTGAATCTGCTATTGTTGAAAATGTGGAGTCTGAGTTGGAAGATATTGAATATTGTGATGATGAACATGAAACTTCTTCTGAGGAAGAAGATGCATTTACTATGGCTTTTATGGATTCGAATTATGATAAATTGGATAAACTTGATAGCTATAAAAATTCTCCTCTTGATGATTATTTCCCTGTTACTAAGAAAATGAATGCTCCAGCTATTAAAATTAAAGATAAAGATTATGAGTTTAGTGTTGATCCTGAAATAATTGAAAAAGCTGAGAAGTTTAAGTTTTATGGGAGAGATGATGAGTTTCCTTTTGAACACATTGCTGTTTTGCATGATTTATCTGTGCTATTTGGTAAAGATGAAATCCACCAACGCTATTATTTCTTAAAGTTGTTTCCTTTTACCTTGGGAGGAAATGCTAAAACTTGGTATAATCATTTAGAACCTGGATCTATTACTAGTAAAGAGGAATGCTTGCAGCTATTCTATAATAAATATTTCCCTTCAGATAAGATCATGGTTTAACTATTGAGATTAGCAACTTTTCACAGAAAGAGAAGGAGGATCTACCCCAAGCTTGGGGGAGGTACAGTAAGATGGTTAGGAAATGTCCTACCCATGGCTTCAAGAGTAATGAAATACTTGATATATTTTACAATGGACTAACTGAAAACACTAGAGGCTATCTTGATAGTATTGCAGGTAATGTTTTCAGGGAAAGGACCGTTGATGAAGCAACTGAGTTATTGGAGACTATCTCTAGAAATTATGAAGATTGGAATATTGAAGAGATAGATGAAAAGAGATATTTCCAGAGAAGAAAGGAGGCATTCTTAATTAAACAAAGAGACAATGAAAGAAGCTTCCAAGGCTATTAAAGAGAAGGGAATTAAAACCTCTCATCTCAAGGAATTATCTGAAATGGGTGTTAAACTTCCTATTGATCAACCATGTTTTCCAATCCAAGTCAATGCTATTAGCTCTATGGAAGGTAATGAAAAGGTAACACCTCCTATTGATGTATCATACGTTAATGATTTTGCTTATCATAACAATCCTGAGGAGCATGTATTAGAATGAGTATTATGGAAAACTCTCATAAAATTAAATTCTTCGTGAAAATTTAAATGCTAGTGTGGGAGAGGTTAGAAGAATTATTAAACATTGTGAGATGATGAATAATCAAGTTGAACAAATGGTTTCTCTTCAAAATCAATTGTATGCAAATCTTATTGAGAAGAAACAGGTTTGTGGAGTTAATACTAGAGGTGGTGCAAGTACTCAGGATCCTGACTATCCTGAAGACCATCCCAAGAGGAAAGAGCAAGAGGCTCTCAAGAAGAAATCTTCTGCAGGAAAATCTCCCAATGAAAAAAGATATTGATGATTCTCAAGAACAAGATAAGGATATTTCTATTTCTGATGCTGAGACTGAAGATGATAATAATGAAGAAGAGGAATCATCTCCACCTGAAGAAGAACAACATGAAGCTGAAAATATTGAAGAACCTGAACCTCCTGAAAAAGAAGACCCTCAACCATCTATTGAGAAGAATAAAAGAAGAAGCATCCAAATCAACAAAAAGGTAAAGAGAGGGATCCATGGGTACAAAGACCCATACCATATCCCCAAGAGGTAATGAAATCTTTGGATGATGCTAGGTTTGAGAAATTTCTTGAGTTGATTAAAACTTTATGTTTGCAAATTCCTCTTGTTGATGCTATTAAAATTCCTCCATATTCAAAATATATGAAAGATATTGTCACTAATAAAAGGAAGATACCTACTGATGCAATTACTGCTATGCTTGCTAATTATTCATTTGAGGGAAATTGCCTGAAAAGCGTGGAGATCCTGGTATTCCAACTATTCCTTGTCATATTAAAGAAACTTATGTGAAATATGCATTATGTGATTTAGGAGCTGGTGTTAGTGTTATGCCTTTTTCTTTATATAAGAAACTTAACCTGAATAAATTGGTTCCAACTGAAGTTTCATTGCAAATGGCTGATAAATCAACTGCTGTGCCTATAGGTATATGTGAGGATGTTCCTATCTCTATAGCTAATGTGTTAATTCCTACAGACTTTGTTATATTAGAAATGCCTGAGGATGATAATCTATCTATTATTCTTGGAAGACCCTTTTTAAACACTGCAGGAGCTGTGATAAATTGCACTGAGAGCAAAGTGACATTTAATGTCAAAGGAAATGAGCATACTATCTATTTTCCCAAGAAGAATCCTGTTACAATGATAAACAAGAGTGTGAATTCTATTCAAAGAAATACTATTATGATTGGAAGCTTTGAAATTGCACTACCACCTCCTGCACCAAAGTATGCTACCTTGATGATTGGAACTATTCCAATCAAATATGAGGTATCTTGAATTTCTTTTATATATAAAATAAGAATCATGTATTATATCTTTTACATATTATTAATGAGACTTGATCAACCTCATTACTAATGTGGAAATGATGAAAACTTGATTCCCATAAAAATTTGTATTGCATTTTAATTTTATTTATCCTAGAGTTTTAGAGTATATGCATAATCATAATTATTTCAGAGTTCAGAAATTCCAGAATATGAAGTTTGAAAAATTCTCTTCAGAAAATTTCTCGAAAAATTCCAGAAAAATTTGGAGGTAAGTTATTTTACCAGAGGGACCAACAGCCAAAAGTGGGACACCAGGAGGCCACCAGGGACCAAAAGAGGGTGTCCCACGCGGCCAGATTCCTTGGCCGCGTGGGACCCACTAACTTTGGCCCCAGGTGGAGTTAGGTGAGTGCCCTGTGCCCATCTCCTTCCCCTCGACAGAAAACCAGCTCCAGGTATTTTTCCCAAATTTTCCCGAGCTCCTTCTTCCTGCTATCCTTGGATCTCCAAGTTTAGGGCAGATTTTTCAAATCTGTTTGGTGGGATTGCTCCTTGGTATGTGACTCCTCCACCCATCCAATTACTTTTTGTTCTTATGCTTTATGTATGAAGTATTTTGCTGCACTAGGTGTCACCTAATATGCTTGAGAAATCCATGGATTTAAGTTTTCTAGTTGATATTGATGCATGATATTGATGTGGAGACTAGTTATGGATGGCTCAATGTTGTTTTAGAGTGTTACATCTTAATTTTTGTTGGATATTATTTTTGGACAGCAAGGTTTCATCATGAACAAGGGTAAAGGATTGTTTGGGATGACTTCGAGACCAAGGAGAAGATCATCTAGAGTTTCCGAGAATTATGATGACAACCACCTTTGGGAGGATGGTGCGGTATATGCAGGGGAGAGGCTTCGGATTCATGCAACAAAATGGCAAGACCCCGTGGTTCTTGATCATTGGGGGATAAAGGAGGACTTCAACGCCTTCGCCGCTGCAGCTGGCTTACTCGAGTTCTCCCTTCATCCACGGAACACATACGAGGAACTCTCACGAGAATTCCTCTCCACATTCCGGTTCGAGGGCCCCGAAAACTACAAACACAGTAAGAAAAGTAAGCCACCGTCTCCCACCTTTGTCATTAAATTTACTATGAGGGGGCAGCGCTTGGTTATGTCATTAGATGAGTTCTGCAAAGCTATTCGCGTAGAGAACACGGGTAGTTGGGAGGAGACCCATGCTGATTCTAACCAAGAACTTGTTGCTTTTTGGCGTAGTATTTCTGTGAACATTCCTGATAGACTTAATAGGGGTAAATTCACTTGCATACAACACCCCAATTTGAGATACTTTGCCTTGTTCCTTGCTAGAGGATTTATTGCTAGAGATAACACTTCTGCTTGCACTGGACCCATGATTTATTTACTTAAATGTGCAAAAGAGAACATACCGTGTGAGTATAACTTGGGAGTAATTCTTGCTAGGTCCTTGCACTTGGCTGTGAGGAGAATAATACCGATTGCACTCCTATTTATGCTGGTGCCATTGCTACTTTAGTATATGAGCACATTAAGGAAGAGAGAGGTTTTGATAATAACATGGGTAGCCTAGTGAGAGAGTCTAATTTACTTGATTTTACTTTGACTTCTCGCATGGAAATGAGTGAGAGGCATGAGGATCATTATTTGTATAGCTATAAGAGTTCTAATGGACAAAATGTGTCCATTAGGCTCCCTCGTGCTGACCTTTTTGACAGAACTACCGGGAAGTGGACCGTGGAGGAAGTGCAACCTCAAGAGGAGCCCCAACATCCAGGAATGCAAGACCACCAATATGGTTACTGTAGCGCCCCGACCGCTTAACTATACAAAGATGTTGTGTGTCACCGGTTATGCGATACAACCGGAGGTTACGGGTTTACCACTCCCCGGCCAAAACCTTTGGCAGGCGTTGCTCGGAATGGATCATCGGCAACACAACACCCCGATTGATGCCATAACACAGGCACAACTATCAATGCATAATAGAGAGATCAAGACTTGTGGAACAACTGGCACATCACAGACTCTACGACTCCAAAGCATTATAGTTCAACTCTTATAGTAAAGAAAGATAGCAAATATTACAACCAGAGGTCACAGACCCAACAGTACATCATGCGGAAGCGAAATAAGTTGTTCTAACAACAAGATCCAAATTATGGCCTAAGAGGCCTATAGATAAACATTCTCAGCGCCAGCTGTTCCAGGATGTCCCAAGCTGCCACCTGGGAACCCCAGACTACTCGTCGACGTCCACGAAGAACCCACCTCCAAGGTCGGTGAAGTCCTCCTCTGAAAGAATCAACAAAGCAACGTTGAGTTCGACGAACTCTGCAAAATTACTAGAGCTACTAGCTCGATGATTGGCTGTCAAAGGTTTTATGACTGTTTTGCATAAAGCTAGTTTTCTTTATATAAGACATCTGGCATCGACTAATCAGAATATTTTCAAAAGGGGGTAAGAAGTAAACTCTTTTCTTTTGATCAACTTCATCAACAACCACCATCAATCACTTCACCTGTCTACCAAGGCACCTCCCCGAATCACCCTCGAGGAAGTCAACCTTGCATTCTTGGTAGTATCTTTAGTACTCAGGTTTTAATCATTCCGTTCAAGTTTTCTATGGTCTCTGAATCCGGCACCAAGTCGTCCATAACCGTGGACACGGCTTTTCGAAAAGATTTACCCTGCAGGGGTGTACTGTTTTTAACCATCAGTACCGTCCGGCTCATTGCCTATGCAATTAGCTCTCTTCCGAGGAAAGCCGGCTGAGTGGGAGCGGTTACAACCTTTACCTTGCTTGAGACTATCCCAGGATCATCAGTGGCGGTAGGACAGGTTCAGTGCCTCCAACACCCTGCCCCACGGCCACTCATTTTCCTAAACACCACCATCCTCATCCCAGTCCTGGCCACCATCTTCACGCACGCGCAAATGGAAGCTCAAACTAGAGGACTCTCGGCTAGCCCCTCACAAGTTAGTCGGTCGATAGGGAACCCATACGCCCACCGATGGAAGCACGCTCAGTCTTGGCTCGAAGGGGAGAACTCGCATCTAGGCGGCGAGAACGAGACAACCCACCACATCCCCGTGGCCTCTCATCCCCGCCTTTAAGCAGAATATTAATGTCTCCACAATTTTCCACCATATCCGGTCATACCATCAATTGTTCCGACAGTGAAACATCCACCGGACGACTAAGCATTTAACTAAGCATGGCTAAGCATGTACATAGCAGATATAATTAACTCAGGCCAACACATCAATCCTATGGATATTATGAAGGATACAGGTAATGGCAACAGGCATCTAATGCAACTAGTAGGATACTCTAATCCAGGCAAAAGACATTTAGAACCGAATGCAATATTATAGTGGAGAAAATAATTGCGGAAACATAGGAGCAGACATGCTCAGAGGGGGGATTACGCTTGCCTTGTTCAGGGGGCTGGTAATACGGGTCGTCGGGGTATTGCGGTGGAACCCCGACTGCTTGATCTATCGATACATAAGACACCGGAAAGAAACAATCAATAACCACACATGCATAACAAATGCAATGCACAAACATATGATGGCATGACATTTTTAATGCACTGGAATTACTACAACAATTCTAGCAATTTAAATGGGATGCACAAATAATTATTTCAACGAGAAGAAATTATAACCACACAGTTAATTTAATGATTTCCCTAACTTCTAAGAGTATAGTACTGCCATTTTGTTCAAATATGCATGCAAATGATGTTAATGGACAGTTCATAATTTTCTGAGCATTTTGATATAAAGAACACATTTTTCTGTAATACCAATCAAAAGTTATTGCATTTATAAAATCCATTTTAAATCTGCCATTTTAGCAAATCATTTTAAACAACATTAAAACTAATTAACCATGTTTGGAAACAAGGTGAAACATGAAGTATATTTCTTGCTGAACATTTTGATAGGTCAAACATAATTTTTGAATCATTAGTTAAAAAGTTATGGATTTTCCAAAAAGTATTTCTTTTCTGCCATTTTAGTTATTTTAATAAAATAGCAACTAAATTAATTTAGTTGGATGTGTGAGTTATACCAACAGACAGATCTTATTTTTATTAACATTTTGATATCTTGTTTACAATTTTTGGACAAGTATTTCAAAAGATATCACTTTCTCAAGTTTATAATTGAATCTGCCTTTTGTTTTAATTTCCAGAAAATCCTAACCGAACCGTTTTTCACCGAAGGGCTGGCTACCCAGTGCCACTGACGGGTGGGGTCTAGGCCACGTAGGCAGCCACGTCTGCGCGGAGGCCCACGGGCACGTTGACTACGGGAGAGCCACGACCGGCGCGCTGGACGCGGTGATCACCGTCTGCGGCGAGCTCAGGCTCGACGGCACGAGCTCGTGTGGGGACGATCTAGCTAATACCTTAGACTTACACACGTACATGGAGGCTAGTGGCGGCGATTCTGACCAAGAGGCCGCCGGGGACGGCGATGACGTCGAACTACGGCGGCGAGTGGCCACGGCCTACGGCGAGGCTACGGTTACTCGGCGAACTAGAGCGCTAGGAGGGAAATGGAGATGTCCAGAAGGTTGCTCTGCTCACCCTTGACGCGTACGTGAGCTCGGCGAGGAAGGAGGAGGTCGGAGGCGACGGTGAGCTTCCTCAAAGCGCGGCTGCCGGAGAGGAGGAAGAAGAACTTGTGCGCTCGATTAGCGGCCTCCCGGCTCGATTCCTTCAGCCAGGATGTAGAGGAAGATGCGGCGAAAGCGGCGGTGTGCTTCGATCTGCTCTGCGCCTCCTAGAACGGTGGCGATTCGACGGCGAGCGCGAGCTTCGGTTCGGCCATGGTGAGGAAGAAAAGGGAGAGAGAGGGAGCAGGGAGAGCAATGAGTGAGGGGGAGGGAGCAGAGCGTCGTGGGGGGCCTCTTATTGTCGTCGACGCGGCAGGAGGAGCGGGGGGGCCTGGGCGTCGCGCGGCAGGAGGCGCGCGGGCGCCGCGGCGGGGTCGGCCATGCCGCCATGCCGCTCGCACTGGAGCTACAGAGAAGACGGCGATTTTGCAAAAAAACCCTTGCTCCTTTCGTCTTTTCTGCTTCTTTTATTTCCAGTACTTTCAGTGATTTAATGGAAGCACTTAAACATTTTACAAAAATCTGGAAAAATTTGTGTAGCCTCCCCATATCCTGTATAAGCTTCACAAAAATTGGTGTTCCAAAATAAATTGTTTTGAACAACTTTTGTTCATAGGGTTTGGATAGGTTATTTTTCTTAAATACAAATTTATAATCCTTTAGAAGTTTTAAAGCAAGTTCAAAATACTATTTTTGAACTCTGGGAACTTCCTTGACAAATATAGGATGTCAAAGTATTTTTGTTTTGCAACTTTGAATGCTTTCATTGATTTGGAATTTTGTTAAGGCAAGTTTGGCATTTGTTTTTAAATGCTACCAAACCCATTAATTGTTTTAGCAAATTAATATGGATGCCATGATGCAATCAAACACAGAAAGTGGAAAATTTAGACACATTTTTAGGTTCACAAAGTTGGGGCTGTTACAATTCTACCCCCCTTACAGGAATCTCGTCCCGAGATTCTAAGATTGCGGAAAGAAGTCGGGATACTCCTCACGAAGACTAGACTCCCTTTCCCAGGTTGCTTCCTCTTCGGAATGGTGAGACCACTGAATTTTGAGGAACTTGGTGGACTTGTCACGAGTCTTCCTTTCTGCTTCATCCAGGACACGGATAGGGTGCTCGCGATAAGTGAGATCCTCCTGGATATCCAGCTCCTCATGATTGACTCCATGGATAGGATCTTTGAAACAACGGCGAAGTTGGGATACATGAAACACATCATCCACATCTGGGAAGTTGGCCGGTAACTCCAATTGATAAGAAAGGTCTCCTCGCTTGGCCAGAACAGTGAAAGGGCCAATGTAGCGAGGGGCCAATTTTCCCTTGATCCCGAAGCGGCGAACGCCACGAAGTGGAGAGACGCGAAGATAAGCTTTATCACCAATATCATAGTGAACCTCCTGATGATGCTTGTCATAGTAACTCTTCTGCCTAGACTGGGCAATCTTCAGATTCTCTCATATGATTCTAACCTTCTCCTCAGCTTCATTGATAATATCCGGACCAAAGAGTGCCCTCTCTCCGGTCTCGGACCAATTCAGCGGAGTGCGGCACTTTCTTCCATACAGAACCTCGAATGGGGCCATACCCAGACTAGCTTGATAACTATTGTTGTAGGAGAACTCTGCGAAGGGAAGATACTTCTCCCAACCCTTGCCAAAGGAGATTACACATGCCATGAGCATGTCTTCCAGAACTTGGTTCACCCTTTCGGTCTGACCGTCAGTTTGAGGGTGGAAAGCGGTGCTAAAGTTGAGACGGGTTCCCATGGCTTGTTGGAAACTAGTCCAAAACCTGGAGGTGAACAGACTTCCACGATCAGAGATTATCTTCTTGGGAACGCCGTGAAGTACGACGATCCTAGAAGCATACAGATCTGCCAACTTAGCAGCTTGATGTCAACACGAACAGGGAGGAAGTGAGCCACTTTTGATAATCGATCAATGATTACCCAGATGGCATCGTTTCCCTTAGGAGACTTCGGCAGTCCAGTAATGAAATCCATCCCAATTTCATCCCATTTCCACTCAGGGACTGCAATAGGGCGAAAGGTGCCGGCAGGCCTTTGATGTTCAGCCTTTACACGGCGACAGACGTCGCATTCCGCAACATACTCCGCAATTTCTCGTTTCATACAGGACCACCAGAATTTGCGCCGAAGATCTTGGTACATCTTGGTACTACCAGGATGGATAGAGATGGGGGACTCATGGGCTTCTAGGAGTATCAACCCTTTCACACTCCCACTTTTTGGCACCACTAGGCGACGACCAAAGTAGACCACGCCAGTATCATCAACGGAGAAACACTTAGCCTCGCCGCTAGCGATCTTCTCCTTGATCTCGAGAATTTCCGCATCCTGCTGCTAGGCAGCCTTGATCTCCTCCTCAAGAGTGGGTTTGATCTCTAAGTTTGCCAAATAGCCAGAGGGAACAATTTCCAGGTTCAAACGAGCGAGCTCTTTACAAAGAGCAGGTTGAGCCTCCTCAACCATCAGGTTGTTGCAATAGGACTTCCGACTTAGCGCGTCAGCCACGACGTTGGCTTTGCCGGGTTGATAGTTCAGACTCACATCATAGTCCTTGATTAACTCTAACCAACGCCTCTGCCTGAGATTTAAATCTGGCTGTGTGAAGAGGTACTTCAGACTCTTATGATTCGAGAAAATCTCGCAACGGTTACCAAACAGGTATGGCCTCCACTGCTTCAGAGCATAAACAACCGCGGCAAGTTCTAGATCATGAGTTGGGTAGTTCTGCTCATGCGGCTTCAATTGGCGAGAAGCATACGCCACCACATGGCCCTCTTGCATTAATACACAGCCCAAACCTTGCAGGGAGGCGTCACAGAAGACGACAAAATCCTTGCTAGTGTCCGGCAGGACGAGCACAGGAGCAGACGTGAGTTTAGCTTTCAGTGCTTGGAAGCTCTCTTCAGCTTTGTCCGTCCATGTGAACTGTTTACCCTTCTTGAGAAGGCCAGTCATGGGCTTAGCTATCTTAGAGAAACCTTCGATGAATCGGCGGTAGTAACCCACCAATCCGAGGAAGCTTCAAATGTTCTTGACTGACATGGGAGTTTTCCAATCCAGAATAGACAGAATCTTGTCGGGTATGACTGTCACACCATTAGCGGACACTACATGACCAAGGAAGACAAGTTTATCCAACCAGAACTCACACTTGGAGAACTTGGCATAAAGGCGGTGTTCTCGAAGCCTTGTCAGCACCAACCGAAGATGCTCTTCATGCTCTTCATCGGTTTTGGAATAGACGAGGATGTCATCGATGTAGATGACAACAAACTTGTCAAGATAATCCATGAAGATATAGTTCATGAGCCTCATGAAAGTAGCTAGAGCATTGGTGAGACCAAAGGACATGACGGTATACTCATATGAGCCATAGCGAGTAACGAAGGCCGTCTTTGGGATATCCTCCTTTCTGATCTTGGTCTGATGGTATCCTGACCTCAGATCCATCTTGGAGAATACTGTTGCACCAGCTAACTGATCTAACAAATCATTGATCCGGGGAATAGGATACTTGTTCTTGATTGTCACCGCATTCAACGGCCTATAATCAGAAACCAAACGAGGAACGGTAGAATCCCTCTTCTTGACGAAGAGTACCGGACAACCCCAAGGTGAACTGCTAGGCTGAATGAAATCCTTCGCTAACAGCTCATCAATTTGCTCTTTCAACAGAGCCAACTCTTCCACCGGCATACGGTAGGGTTTCTTGGAAATCGGAGCAGTACCTGGCATTAGATCTATGACAAACTCCACACTCCGATCAGGTGGCACGCCAGGTAATTCTTCCGGGAACACATCCGGGCAGTCACACACCACGTGTATTTCATGAATTTCAGGAGGGGACAAGCCTTCCATAAAGTAGAGGCTGATCTCCGGTGAGAGGGGAATGATTGAGGATGGAGGTCTTGATAGTGCAGACCAATACTCCACATTGTCGCCGGAAGAAGTGGTCACGGTAATGTTCTTGGCAGCACAGTCGAGATTAGCCCGGTATTTTACTAACCAGTTCATGCCCAGTATGACATCAATGCCATTTGACTTCAAAGCTACCAGCGCGAAAGGGAAGGACCAGTGACCTATAGTAATCTGGACCTCCGGGGTATGGAACCAGGCGTGGAGATCATCAAGGGACGGCTCATCTTCTCGAATGGTATGTTGTGTTCTTTTGCAAATGCTATGGAAATGAATGAATGCGATGCTCTAGAGTCAAACAAAACTGTAGCTGGGTTGTCGTTGATTCGTAACTCACCCATAAGGACGCCGGGGTCCTCTTCAGCTTCTTCAGCAGTGACGTGGTTCAGGCGACCACGCACGATAGGACCAGCCTTGCCAGCTGGAGTGGCGGGGGCTCGTGCAGGTGTTACCGAAATAGGCGCCTTTTGTGGGCACTCCCTGGAGTAGTGGCCAGCCTGGCCACAGCTGTAGCAAGTGTTTCCAGGAGGGGCAGATAGCTGAGGGCGATACCCACTTCCGCTCGCCTCAGGTGTCGAAGTAGTGGGGCGCGGCGGTGGTGGCATGTGTCCCGCGGCCATCGGCATGAATGGAGCACGCGACACAGCGCTGTAGGGAACGAAAACCCTGCGCTTCTTGCTCTGAGAAACCGAGGAACACGGGTGGTCCCCTTGTGCTGGCCTCTTGGAAGCCTCAAATTCCTTCCTTCCCTGCTCAAGAGTAAGAGCCTGGTTGAACAGCTCCTGGTAGTTCTGGAACTTGAAGGGCAGCAACTCATAGCGGAGCCTCGGTGCAAGCCCCTTGCGGAACAACTCTTGCTTGTCAGCATCATTGGTCACGTCCCGTGGGGCATAACGAGAGAGATGGTTGAATTCACATCCATAAGCTCGGAGATCCATACGACCCTGGTGCAGATCCAGGAACTCTCTCCTCTTCAAGTCCATTATTGGCTGAGGTATGTAAGCCGTACGAAAGGCTGTGCGGAAATCCGCCCAAGTGAAAACATGGTCTGCTGCGAATAGCGCCACATGACTCTCCCACCAACAGCCAGCCGCACCAGTCAGGAGGTAGGTGGCGAAGTTGACTTGCTCGGCCACTGGTACATGCAGCGCGCCGAACTGGCGCTCCAGAGCGTGAAGCCAGTCATCAGCGTCCAGTGGCCCTTAGCATCGGCGAAGGTGGGTGGCTGCGAGCGCAGGAACTCAGTGAGAGTGTTGCACTCATTGTTCCTCCGTGCATTCTGCTGCACCAACTGCTCGAGCAGCCGCTCATTGCGCCCGCGGTTCTCCTCAATGGCCATCAAGACCTGCGCCATTGAAGGGGGTGGCGGCGGTTCCTCATCATTGTTGTTGTTACCGCGGCCTCCTCGAGCCATTCTGGAGAATTGACAGGGACACCGTTAGTATCTATCCCGAATGGTTGAGACAAAAAGCATTAGCGTCTGCTCCAGTACACAGACTAGGGACGATAATACTTTGGGTAACAACAAACAAGAGACCAACAAGATGGAACTTGGGTCAAAGATCAGCATCATGTACCACTAGCGTGAGATTCAAATGGTTAAGAAACCACGTGATTCAACCCACACTATCCGGCACACTCCGGGACCTTCTGTTCAAGTCCTTGGGTTAACACCCAAAGAAGGAATAAGTGATTAGGCTCAGTAGGGATAACAGGGTTCTTAAACATCTGAGTTGATTTCGGACTGTAGCGCAGCGGGAGCAACCGGACGCATAACACTAAAGGTAGAACCCAACCCTGTGATCCTAAAGTTTTGAGGTAACAGATGAGAAGTAAAACTTTTAACTCAAATCGAGGTAAGATTGCTCCGAGATTAGAATGTAACCAGATAAGGAGTAAAAAGAACCCTAAGATGGTTTTCACAACTCATTTTTAGGTTAAAAATAATTTCACAAACACTAGACTCCACGTCGACCAGTAGAAGGATTTCCTACAGGCAGTCCTGCTCAGATACCAACTTGTAGCGCCCCGACCGCTTAACTATACATATATGTTGTGTGTCACCGGTTATGTGATACAACCGGAGGTTACGGGTTTACCACTCCCCGGCCAAAACCTTTGGCAGGCGTTGCTCAGAATGGATAATCGGCAACGCAACACCACGATTGATGCCATAACGCAGGCACAACTATCAATGCATAATAGAGAGATCAAAACTTGTGGAACAACTGGCACATCACAGACTCTACGACTCCAAAGCATTATAGTTTAACTCTTATAGTAGAGAAAGATAGCAAATATTACAACCAGAGGTCACAGACCCAACAGTACATCATGCGGAAGCGAAATAAGTTGTTCTAACAACAAGATCCAAATTATGGCCTAAGAGGCCTATAGATAAACATTTCCAGCGCCAGCTGTTCCGGGATGTCCCAAGCTGCCACCTGGGAAGCCCAGACTACTCGTCGACGTCCATGAAGAACCCACCTCCAAGGTCGGTGAAGCCCTCCTCTGAAAGAATCAACAAAGCAACGTTGAGTTCGACGAACTCTGCAAGATTACTAGAGCTACTAGCTCGATGATTGGCTGTCAAAGGTTTTATGGCTGTTTTGCATAAAGCTAGTTTTCTTTATATAAGACATCTGGCATCGACTAATCAGAATATTTTCAAAAGGGGGTAAGAAGTAAACTCTTTTCTTTTGATCAACTTCATCAACAACCACCATCAATCACTTCACCTGTCTACCAAGGCACCTCCCCGAATCACCCTCGAGGAAGTCAACCTTGCATTCTTGGTAGTATCTTTAGTACTCAGGTTTTAATCATTCCGTTCAAGTTTTCTATGGTCTCTGAATCCGGCACCAAGTCGTCCATAACCGCGGACACGGCTTTTCGAAAAGATTTACCCTGCAGGGGTGTACTGTTTTTAACCATCAGTACCGTCCGGCTCATTGCCTATGCAATTAGCTCTCTTCCGGGGAAAGCCGGCTGAGTGGGAGCGGTTACAACCTTTACCTTGCTTGAGACTATCCCAGGATCATCAGTGGCGGTAGGACAGCTTCAGTGCCTCCAACACCCTGCCCCGCGGGCACTCATTTTCCTAAACACCACCATCCTCATCCCAGTCCTGGCCACCATCTTCACGCACGCGCAAATGGAAGCTCAAACTAGAGGACCCTCGGCTAGCCCCTCACAAGTTAGTCGGTCGATAGGGAACCCATACGCCCACCGATGGAAGCACGCTCAGTCTTGGCTTGAAGGGGAGAACTCGCATCTAGGCGGCGAGAACGAGACAACCCACCACATCCCCGTGGCCTCTCATCCCGCCTTTAAGTAGAATATTAATGTCACCACAATTTTCCACCACATCCGGTCATACCATCAACTGTTCCGACAGTGAAACATCCACCGGACGACTAAGCATTTAACTAAGCATGTACATAGCAGATATAATTAACTCTGGCCAACACATCAATCCTATGGATATTATGAAGGATACAGGTAATGGCAACAGGTATCTAATGCAACTAGTAGGATACTCTAATCCAGGCAAAAGACATTTAGAACCGAATGCAATATTATAGTGGAGAAAATAATTGCGGAAACATAGGAGCAGACATGCTCAGAGGGGGGATTACGCTTGCCTTGTTCAGGGGGCTGGTAATACGGGTCGTCGGGGTATTGCGGTGGAACCCCGACTGCTTGATCTATCGATACATAAGACACCGGAAAGAAACAATCAATAACCACACATGCATAACAAATGCAATGCACAAACACATGATGGCATGACATTTTTAATGCACTGGAATTACTACAACAATTCTAGCAATTTAAATGGGGTGCACAAATAATTATTTCAACAAGAGGAAATTATAACCACACATTTAATTTAATGATTTCCCTAACTTCTAAGAGTACAGTACTGCCATTTTGTTCAAATATGCATGCAAATGATGTTAATGGACAGTTCATAATTTTCTGAGCATTTTGATATAAAGAACACATTTTTCTGAAATACCAATCAAAAGTTATTACATTTATAAAATCCATTTTAAATCTGCCATTTTAGCAAATCATTTTAAACAACATTAAAACTAATTAACCATGTTTGGAAACAAGGTGAAACATGAAGTATATTTCTTGCTAAACATTTTGATAGGTCAAACATAATTTTTGAATCATTAGTTAAAGAGTTATGGATTTTCCAAAAAGTATTTCTTTTCTGCCATTTTAGTTATTTTAATAAAACAGCAACTAAATTAATTTAGTTGGATGTGTGAGTTATACCAACAGACAGATCTTATTTTTATTAACATTTTGATATCTTGTTTACAATTTTTGGACAAGTATTTCAAAAGATATCACTTTCTCAAGTTTATAATTGAATCTGCCTTTTGTTTTAATTTCCAGAAAATCCTAACCGAACCGTTTTTCACCGAAGGGCTGGCTACCCAGTGCCACTGATGGGTGGGGTCTAGGCCACGTAGGCAGCCACGTCTGCGCGGAGGCCCACGGGCACGTTGACTGCGGGAGAGCCACGACCGACGCGCTGGACGCGGTGATCACCGTCTGCGGCGAGCTCAGGCTCGACGGCACGAGCTCGTGCGGGGACGATCTAGCTAATGCCTTCGACGTACACGCGTACGGGGAGGCTAGTGGCGGCGATTCTGACCAAGAGGCCGCCGGGGACGGCGATGACGTCGAACTACGGCGGCGAGTGGCCACGGCCTACGGCGAGGCTACGGTTACTCGGCGAACTAGAGCGCCAGGAGGGAAATGGAGATGTCCAGAAGGTTGCTCTGCTCACCCTTGACGCGTACGTGAGCTCGGCGAGGAAGGAGGAGGTCGGAGGCGATGGCGAGCTTCCTCGAAGCGCGGCGGCCGGAGAGGAGGAAGAAGAACTTGTGCGCTCGATTAGCGGCCTCCCGGCTCGATTCCTTCAGCCAGGATGTAGAGGAAGATGCGGCGAAGACGGCGGTGTGCTTCGATCTGCTCTGCGCCTCCTAGAACGGCGGCAATTCGACGGCGAGCGCGAGCTTCGGTTCGGCCATGGTGAGGAAGAAAAGGGAGAGAGAGGGAGCAGGGAGAGCAATGAGTGAGGGGGAGGGAGCAGAGCGTCGTGGGGGGGCCTCTTATCGTTGTCGACGCGGCAGGAGGAGCGGGGGGGGGGGGGGGGGGGCCTGGGTGTCGCGCGGCCGGAGGCGTGCGGGCGCCGCGGCGGGGTCGGCCATGCCGCCATGCCGCTCGTACTGGAGCTACAGAGAAGGCGGCGATTTTGCAAAAACCCCTTGCTCCTTTCCTCTTTTCTGCTTCTTTTATTTCCAGTACTTTCAGTGATTTAATGGAAGCACTTAAACATTTTACAAAAATCTGGAAAAATTTGTGTAGCCTCCCCATATCCTGTAGAAGCTTCACAAAAATTGGTGTTCCAAAATAAATTGTTTTGAACAACTTTTGTTCATAGGGTTTGGATATGTTATTTTTCTTAAATACAAAGTTATAATCCTTTAGAAGTTTTAAAGCAAGTTCAAAATATTATTTTTGAACTCTGGGAACTTCCTTGACAAATATAGGATGTCAAAGTATTTTTGTTTTGCAACTTTGAATGCTTTCATTGATTTGGAATTTTGTTAAGGCAAGTTTGGCATTTGTTTTTAAATGCTACCAAACCCATTAATTGTTTTAGCAAATTAATATGGATGCCATGATGCAATCAAACACAGAAAGTGGAAAATTTAGACACATTTTTAGGTTCACAAAGTTGGGGCTGTTACAGTTACTTCCCTGGAGATAGTAGTGGTGGGTACGATTACCATCCGGGATACTAGCTTGATCGCAAGCTTGGGGGAGTACTTCTCTCCCTTTCCATTCGTTGTTTTATATCACTTTTATCTTGTTATGTTTTAGTTTCTTGTTCTGAAAATCACAAAAACACAAAAATATTTTATTTGTTTCTTTTGCTTATTTACTTCTGGTTATTTACTTTATGCATCTAAAAACTAAAAAGAACAAAAATATTTTCGTTTTCTTGAATTCAAAGTAAAAACGGAGGTGCAGGAATTGCTGAAATCTGCTCACTGTTTTATTTTTCATTTTTTTCTGTAACTCCGAATGAGCTAAAATTTTAACCACTACTGCAACTTTTCATAACCTATGCACCCGTAAAATATGAGATTATTCTGAGGTGTTTAGGTAGGGCAAAAACAGTTCTGTATGCAGTAACATTTTATGGCAGATTTGAGTTTTTATTGCGCAGTTCAAGTTGGGAGAGGAGAACAACGATGATGAGTTGATGTGCATGAAGTGGATGAAAGGTATGACACCTTTGCCGTGCTTATGTGGACTTTTTAATAACAGCAAGTGCGCACATCATAGTTTCTTTGACATCTAGGGAAGTGGTAGCAAATGTTTATCTTCTCCGTGTTCTAGTATGTTATATGATGATGCAAGTGAGATATTATTTAGTGACAACACTTGGCTGTGGATTGAGTAACTGTGGTTCTAAACAAAGGTCTACGCATCCCATTGTGCTTGCTAAACTTGCCAACCAAAGAGAAAGTAAAAAAGTTTTTCAAATGTTAAACATGAAGTCATATGCTTGACAAGCTTAGGGGTTGGGAGTTAACTTATATGTGCTGACACATAGAAAGCTTTCAACATTGCACTAAATTACATTTAGTTGATATCATGTACTTTTGTTTATGGATGCTTATCATGGTGCCAAATAAATGCGGAAACTTAGTAAGTTTGAGGAGTGGGTATAAATGGCTAGAGAGACGTCTGGGCCGCCAACCTAAGCCATGCATCATTCATGGTGGAAATTTACAGCGTACGAAAGTGAACATTCAGTGATACACTTCATAATAAAAAGCTACACAAATAGTAAATAAAAGAGTGTTGAGATTGTTCATTGTCTGTTTGTCTTGTCGTTTTGACATGGGCTCGTTCCATGTCCTGGGACAAGAGGTACCCCAGTTGACGCTCTTGATGACGCTATTATTACTTGCAATGACTTAGAAACTTAAACTTGCTTTGTGGCCCGAGTTGAGTAACACCGTAGTGTAGGTACTCATATTCACGGGGCATGAGGCTCTCAACCATTAGTTAGTCAAGCATATGAGTCATAATAGGGAGCACCAAATGGATTGATAAAACTGAGAGCAAAATTGTAAGCACAATGAGTTCACTAGTCAATAAAAGAAAGAATCGAAAGATCTAAAAAATCTTGACATGATTCAATCAAAAGCGATGCAAGAACCTTTTTCTATTTCTACAGTTGGGCAAACTCATCCAAGTGCTGACACTTCATGTTATTTCTATTGCAACAAATATAAATGTTTTAACACTGATTAGATGCACCTTTGCTAGCATTTTGTTATTTGTTATGGAAGTTATGTCTTGAATACTTGTTGGTATTAAACGGTGTTACATATGCAATGCAAACTTCTTGTCAAAGTCTTTTTATCGCTTCTGCACTATGTTTGAGTTGTTCGAAGACAAACAACGAGCTAAGCTTGGGGGAGTTGATGCACCTAAAATGCATCTACTTTTCCAAGCACTTTGCTTCATAATTTGCTCCGGAATCTTCCCACATTTGAATAAAACTGCTGAATCTGACGCTGTTTTTAGCAAAGTCTCTTTTCTGGTTGTTTTTGCAGGAAATTAAATCAGAGAAAAATACCACGTCAATTTTTATGGAAAAGAAGGGCATCGTACAAAAGATGGACACGAGGAAGCGTCCGAGGGCAAAAAGAGTGGGCCCCACGCGGCCAGATTCCTTGGCCGCGTGGGCCCACCCATCTGGAGCCTCGGGCATCGTCTCTCCTTCGGCTTTCGCGTACCCCCTCATATATACGAAAAAGTGGCTGAACTAAAAGGAGAGGAGCTTTCGCGAAACAGAGCGCCGCCACCACCACGATCTTCGTTTTCGGAGACAGATTGATCCAGGATTTCTCACCCGGAGGAGGGATCCGGAGGCCGTCTTCACCGCCATCTTCACCGCCTTCATCTCCATCGACCATGAGCTCCTTCACCATCACCATGTGTGAGTAGTCCACTGTAGGCATATGAGGTGGATGGGGATTGGATGAGATTGATCATGTAATGATACCCGTTGTCTGAGATCTTAGGGGTTTATCTTGAGGATATTTTTGTATTGTGTTGATGCACTTATGCTATGTTTAATGCTTGCTACTAGGGCCCGAGTGGCATGATTTCAGAACTGAACTTATTTTTCCCCATCATATATTTGAGTTTGGTATTTATCTGCAAAGTGTATCACCTGCTATTATGTTGAACCTGCGAACCCTAAAAGTGACATATAGGGAAAACAAGGGGAAGATGTTTTAGTTTGAGGATTCTATGTGTTCATGAAGTGTTAATGCGTTGTTCCGGGCTATTCGAAAGGGTAGACCTTAATTACCTGTAGTTCCAAGTTGGCCCGGTGAAATGGGCAGGTAGGACAGTAGATGTTGTGCAAATTCTTTTGGTTAGTACGCACAACTATTTACGGAACACATACCTACATATATCGGAGTTAGAGATAAGTCCCATTGCTATTTGTATCTTATTATATGATCAATCTTATTCATGCAACACCCCGCTATCACCTCATGCCTACGTTTTAAATCTCTGAGTTACACTTTCACTTTTCCGGTGAAAACTGGGAAACCCTTGTTTACTACTGCTGTTTTATTTTGCTTGCTTGAATCATCCTACTGCCATAACTATCACTGCTGCAAATTTATTGATATACATGTGTGGTTGAGAGTGACGCCTCAATTGCTAAAGTTTTATTGGTATTCTTGTGTTCCCCTTGAGTCGAACTATAAATTTGGGTAATACTTCCCAACGAAGATTTCAACGATCCCTATACTTGTGGGCATCAATTGGTATACCCAAGTAGCTAATAGGAAATTGACCCTGCTCATATCCGAATAATTTGGCATACTGATCAACCGTGTCCTGGGCCTCGCCGAAGCAAAACAATTCACTTTTATGGAAGTTGATCTTGAGCCCTGATAACTGCTCGAACGCTGATAAAATTAATTTCAGATTCACAACTTTATCGAGGTCATGTTCCATGAAGAGAATTGTATCGTCCGCATACTGGAGGATAGAAGCCCACCATCCACAAGATGTGGGACAACGCCCTCAATCTGGACGTCTTATTTGGCTCGCTCAATCAGTATCGCTAATATATCCGCTATTATATTGAATTGTATAGGCGATAGAGGAACCTGCCTTAATCCCTTTCTTGTTTGGAAGTAATGGCCAATGTCATCATTGATTTTAATAGCCGCACTACCCAGTGACAAATTTGTGGATCCAAAAGCACACCACTCGTCAGAGAATCCTTTCATTCTCTGAGTCTGTTAGAGGAACGACCAATTAACCATATCATAGGCCTTTTCAAAGTCAATTTTGAAAATCACACCATTTAGTGTTTTGCGCTGCAGCTCATGAACAGTTTCATGTAATATAACTACACCATCAAGGATATTCCTACCTTGCATAATGCAGTTTGAGTAGGTCTAACCACCTGATCAGCCACCATAACCGGATGGTTGCGGTCTTCGTAAAGATTTTGAAACTAACATTAAGGAGGCAAATAGGTTTGTATTATTGTATCTTTTCTGCCTCAATAATTTTAGGTAACAAAACGATATACCCAAAATTGAGGCTAAACAAATCTAGTTGTCCGGCATGAAGGCATGCGAACAAATCTAGGAGATCAGACTTAATTAATGACATCCCAAAAAGTTTTGATAAAACTCAGTAGGGAAATTATCAGGGGCCTGGTGCCTTTTATGTTCCATTTGGAAGACCGCCCTTTTAACCTCGTCCTCGGTGAAAGGTGAAGTAAGAAAGGTGTTTTACTCATTAGATATTTGGGGAATGTCATCTATACGAGACTCGTCGAGAGAGAAATTCCCTTTCTCCGGAGCTTCGATTTTCGTTCGCCGAAGTTGTGTCCGTGACATTGGAGAAGGTTGGTCTTCAGAGGCAATGCCTAAGTGTGTCGTGACTTGGGGTACTGTCTCGAGCAATCCTAGAAAGAAAATTAAAACTTTAAATTAAAACAGAAAAAACAGAAAGAAAAATAAAGATGAAAAAGGAAAAGGAAAAAAAAATCGCTTTACTTTTTTTTTGAGAATTTTAAAAAATCGCTTTACTTGGGCTAAGTTCTTCTGGCATGAGCTTAAGCAGGCCACGGGCACCAAAATCCCACAGTTACACCCAGGTTCTTGGCCGACAGATTTAATTGTAGGGAAATTGGTAACAGAAGATGAAACTTGTCTTATATTGTGTGACGCATGGGCAGTATGTACTGAAAGAAATGCAATTTGGCACGGCGAAGGAGGAAGATCAGTTATGCAATCTGTTCGATGGGCTACAGAGACTACTATTGATCTCCGACAAGCGGGGATTAAGAAGAAACCCAAGTCTGGCAACGTACCTATAGGTTGGAAGCCTCCTGATCCTGGTACCATCAAGATCAACGTGGATGCTTGCTTTAGTGCTGAGCGTCAAGATGGCTCTGCCGGAAGTGTTGTTCGAGATCATACAGGGAAGCTGTTGAGAGGTCAAGCTCTTTGGTTTCAACATGCAGCAAGCGTGATGATTATGGAAGCTGAAGCAGTGCGGGCTGGAGTTCGGCTTGCTATTGATATGGGCATCATTCGAAAGGTAATTATCGAAACAGATGCTACAGATGTTGTTAACACGTGGAAGGAAGAAGGAATTGGCAGATCCATTATATCCAGTATCCTTCAAGAAGTTAGGGAGCTTAGCGCTGTCTTTTTGAGCTTTGAATTAAATCATGTACTCCTAAATAGGTTAGCCCATTCTTGTGCTCAACGAGCAAGTTCTGAGCGAAGGAGGTGTATGTGGATTAATTTCACACCACCCTTCCTAGCTAGCATCCTGTCTAAGGATTGTAATACTGCTACTTAATAATTAATAAAGTTCTTGATTCGCAAAAAAAAAAGGCCGCTTCAGCGTGGCTACCTGCTCCCTATTAGTCCCTCAAAATTCAACTCAAAAATATTAGTTCCTCAAAAAAAAAAAAGAGCTCCCTACTATATGGGCCCAACCACCCTTCCATTCTGCTGGCTCCGCCCGTTTACTGCAGCTGGGCACATGATTGGTGGTACAACAACTTGCCGCTACTGGTGCAGCAAGTACGTGTTTGTCTTTGTCTGTTTCGCGAGAAATGGCAGGTGACGGGATACAGCGTATCCGAGTTGGCGCGAGCCCGTGCACGGCGGACGCTTCTTCCCTTTTGCGTACGCACGACACGCGCAGAGCGCGCGCGGAACATGCGCTCCCGCCCTCCCGGCACACGCCCAGGATCTGCTACGCTCTCCGGATCCGGATGAATGTGGCTCCAGATCGATCGCAGCTTCGCCCTGGCAGCACCATTCATTCATCTCCCTACTGTAAGCCCTAACAAAAGCTGTGTCACTTTGGGATTGCAGTTTGTAACCTACTCCCTAGACGTGTAATTTGGAACGGAGGGAGTACTACTGAATGTATGAATCGAAAAGAAAAAGGAAAGCAAAGAAAGTGCATTCTCCCAAACTGTAGATCCTCTTCTGAACCCGAAGCTGTGCTTTCGTCCCCCGTCATTTTTTTTCTCGAGCGATGAACAGCGACCGGCGCCGACTGTGGCGTTAAACAATCGGGCAGTGGATCAATTTCCTTCCTGTCACAGTCACACCCTACAGAATAATGGAAGTCCGGGCACTATGACCCAGATTGTCACGCCACAGAATAGGACGTATAGTAATACTCCCTTGGTTCTTTATGGAACGTCTGCTAATGCTTGGTGGTTGACATCGCCCCGCAGGCGCAGGAGATCCCATGGAGGCCCGGGACACCCACGCGACGCAACCGGCCAAACTGGGTCGCAACAACTCCAGATCAGGGCCGCTTCGATTATTCGATTGGTGGCGTGATTCTCTACTTCACTCGCATCATCCTCTAGGCCGATCGCTCGTCGCCACAGCCGCGTGATTGCGATCCTGCCGCTACCTGCCCTGCCGCGGCAGACTCGTCGTCGCCGGTGCCTGCAGCGTGCACGCCATGTCCCTGGCAGACATGGAAACATCTATCATCTGACGTTGAACTAGTGTAAATATCCATGTAAAGTCAAGTGGTGGAGTTCACTCCTTGACTCCTGAGCTGAGCTCGAGTAGATTTGCCTGAAAAAGAAACCAGTTTTATACTCCTAGAAAAGTAAATGAAAACGGCGTTGTCTGAGACCGTCCGGCGCCTTGCGCGCTGATCCCAATACTGTACCCCGGCACGACAGTATATCATGATCGCCTCCCCCCATCGCATTTGTTATCAGCTCCTCCAATTTCGCCGCCACACACACGCAACCGCAGGAGCAAGAATGGACACTACCCAGAATCAGCCCCTCCTCCTGCCCCGCTCCGACGGCGTCGTCCCCGGCGTCGTCGACTTCCGCGGCGGCCCCGCCTCGCGCGCATCCACCGGCCGATGGTCCGCCGCAATGTTTGTCCTCGGTACGGCATCCGCTCCAAGAAACTGATCGGCCGATGCTTGAATTTGTTTTCTGATTGGTCTGTGCTGTTGGAATTTGAAGGTGTGGAGATCGCCGAGAGGTTCGCGTACCACGGGGTGTCGGCCAACCTCATCAGCTACCTGACGGGCCCGCTGGGCGAGTCTACGGCGGGCGCCGCGGCGGCGATCAACGCCTGGAGCGGCGTGGCCACGATGCTGCCGCTGCTCGTGGCGTGCGTCGCCGACGCCTGGCTCGGGCGGTACCGCACCATCGTGCTCGCCTCCCTGCTCTTCGTCGTGGTCAGTCCAATTTCCCCTTCCTCCCCAAACTTCTTTCGAGAAAATTCCATGCCTTTTTCACCCAAAAGGAAGAAAATACCTTTCTGTCCGCCCCCAAATTGACTGACTGAGATAAAAGTGCGTCCACTCTGGCTCCTCCGTCCGTGGTTTCATTCAGTGGGCCACGCGAAATTGGATAATTTTTGTGGTCGTGAGTTGATCACGATGACAGAACACTGAAAATCACAGTCTTGATGATTTCACTCTCGCTCTCATCACTGATTTGTTAGTAGAAAGAAACCTCACTTGCAATTGTGTACTGACTCTGGTTTGTGTCACTGCAGAGCATGGGCATGCTGACCCTCTCCTCGTCGCTCCCGGCGTTCCACACCGACGGCTGCGGCAGCTTCTTCACATCCCAGTCGCTCAACTGCACCCCATCCCCGGTGCAGGTGACCATCTTCTACGTGTCCCTGTACCTGGTGGCGCTGGCCGAGGCCGGCCATAAGCCCTGCGCGCAGGCGTTCGGCGCGGACCAGTTCGACCAGCACCACCCCAAGGAGTCCGTCTCCCGGAGCTCCTTCTTCAACTGGTGGTACTTCGGCATGTGCTCCGGCACCGCCGCCACAACAATGGTGTCCAGCTACATCCAGGACAACATCGGCTGGGGCCTCGGCTTCGGCATCCCCTGCCTCGTCATGGTCCTCGCCCTCGCCATGTTCCTGCTCGGCACGCGCAAGTATCGCTATTACACCTCCACGCAGTCCAGCCCCTTCGCTCGCCTCGGCAGAGCCTTCGTCGCGCTCGTCAGAGGATCCAAGTCCAGCCAATGCGCCACCGAGGACGCGGAGTTCAGTGCGGAGCACCGGGAGGAGATGAGGGGCTTGCTGCGGCTGTTCCCCATCTGGGCGACGTGCATCATCTACGCCGTCATCTTCTCCCAGTCCTCGACGTTCTTCACGAAGCAGGCCGCGACGCTGGACCGGAGGATCGGCGCCACGTTCCAGGTGCCGCCGGCCGCGCTGCAGACCTTCATCAGCCTGACCATCATCACCTTCATCCGGTGTACGACCGGCTCTTCGTGCCGGCGGCGAGGCGGTTCACGCGCCTGTCGTCGGCATCACAATGCTGCAGCGGATCGGGACAGGGCTCGTCCTCGCGATGGTGGCCATGGCCGTGGCCGCGCTCGTGGAGGCGAAGCGGCTCGGCGTGGCGAGGGACGCCGGGCTCGTGGACCAGCCCAAGGCGGCGCTGCCGATGAGCCTGTGGTGGATGGTGCCGCAGTACGTGCTGTTCGGGCTCTCCGACGTGTTTGCCATGATCGGCCTGCAGGAGTTCTTCTACGACCAGGTCCCCGACGCGCTGCGCAGCATCGGGCTCGCCTTCTTCCTCAGCATCTTCGGGGTGGGGCACTTCCTCAGCAGCTTCCTCATCTCTGGCATCGACGGCGTCACCAAGAAGAGCGGCGAGAGCTGGTTCTCCAACAACCTCAACCGCGCGCACCTCGACTACTTCTACTGGCTCCTCGCCGGGCTCTGCGCCGTGGAGCTCGTCGCGTTCGTGATCGTTTCGCGCGTGTATGTGTACAAGAAGAGGGTAGCTCATCATGACGACACTGACAGTGTTGCGGTCATGTAGATTAGAAAATGGAAACATGATAGAAGTACATCACTACAGCTTTTGTAATGCGTAATTTCTAATGTATGTATAAAAGTAGTATAGCTTTACACCTACAGATCTTTGTGCTGAGTTCATCTGTATCGTGCATTCGTGCACATATCAAACTGAATCGAAAGTATCAAAAAAAAGTTGGACATCACAGCAAAAACTCTTTTCATACAACGCTACAGCTTTTGTAATGCGGCAATTCCTTCAGATGTATGTTTTTTTTTTTTGCGAAACACAGTACAACGCAGACGCTCACATACATACCCATCCTTCAGATGTATGTATAGGACTAGAGCTTTACACCTAAAATCTTTGTACTGAGTTCATCTGTATCGTGCATTCGTGCAGGTATCAAATTGAATCGGAAGTCTTTCGGAAAAAAAATCGGAAGTACAAAAAATGGACATCACAGCAACTGATTTTTTTTTTTTTGAGTTTACATCACAGCAACTCATGGAAGCCGGTAGGAAGAAAAAGGAGAAAGAACCAAATGTAGAAAGAGCCCATGGGCCACTAGGTTGCGAGCCCATGAGGCAAGACAAATCCGAGACAAATCAAAGACCAGAGCATCTTTACCAGCTTTCCTTTGATCTAAAAAAACAAATTCTTTACCAGCTTTCCCCAAAAACAGACCAGGCGCGGCCGCAATTGCGGTAATTTTACCGGCATGGCCGAATACATGATCCGGCACTTCCATGCCGGTACTGACCTGTACTCCTGTTCCTGTAGGGACCGGCCTGCACTAGTAGTCTAATACACACATGTACTATGGCCATATTCAAAAGTCAAAACTCTAAATGGAAACGGGAAAAAGGTTATGTATTCAGGAGCATTGAAAAAAATTAAATTGACATTTTAAAGTTTCAAAAAATTCTGAACAAAATCTGAAATGTCGATAATGATGTATTCTATGGTTATGTAAAGTTTCAGCCCGAAGTAGTCTGTATTTCTGCCTACGCTAAAACGACAAACCCTGACAAATTTGAATTTGTTTTTGAATTCTGCACCTTTCACACCTCAGAAGAAATTTGTCATTTTTATCCAGCCCAAAATACATAATATTTCGCATTAATTTTTTGCGCACCGGTAGAAAAATCATTGTCTACAATTAGGAAAAAATTTCACAGTTTTCCAAAATTTAGAAATGTCCTTATTGTTTTTTTTTAAAAAAAAGGCTCTATGGAGGCCGTACTCCAAAACACCATACTCATTACCGGAAAGTGATTTTGGAGCACGAGCGGATGCCGACTTTTGGCTCAAGGGGACGATCGAGAATGGTATCTCGACGACCGCGATAACTTCGTGATACGTGGACAAGGTAGCAATTTTTGGCATTAACAAATTCAAAACCTTGAATCCAATATTGCGTTCAAGCATTACCTACGGACACGTCCTACGAGAATAGCTCAATGCAAACATTAGTCCATGGAGATTGTCATTAATTACCAAACCACACATGGGGTCACCATGCTCTTTCTGGGGGTTTGCTGACAGGAAGAAAAATCATACCGTAAACCTTGCAGTAGGTGTCACGTTTGATCTGATTGGAGAGGCTTATGATTACTACACCCCATATTTTCTGGAGTATGGGAAGAGTAGAACAAATGAGTCGTTGTGTGTTTGCTCAGTAGTCATGAAATGTATTGATTTTATTGTAATTTATGTTTTGAATTGAGAAGACACTAAACAACTACTTTTCTGATTTGCTTGGTGTGGAATTAATATCGATAAGTTTAAAAGAGAGTTGGTTGTGCAGCTTAGGGGAACAATGTGAACTTGAGCATAGACACTTATCTGAGCTCTTCACTTCGATATGCTTCAAAAGCTAAAAGTGAAGAGGGGGCTAAGCTTACAATATTTACATTCCATAAAATCAGCATGAAGGATCCACAAAAAGTCTTTTGGTTACCCCTTCTAAAAGCCCCTTTTGAACTCCAAGGCCTGAAATGTACCAGTGTTCGAATAGTTTCTAGATGCTCCTTGTTCCGCCCTGGAATAAAGCCTGTACTTAGCCATTAGTTCCTGAAAAACCAATAGAAATACACATTGGGTCCACTATAATTGGAAGACACATCTAATAAAAAAACCAATAAGAAGAATCTTGTTACCACTTCAATTTATTCTCTCCAAGTTTCTACAAATATATATATGCTTAACTAATCATCTACTAAAACATCCCAGGCTAAGATATGTTTTTAGACCATATGATTGTAGATCTCTAGAAGATATATATAATAATATTTACTTTATGCAATTATGAAACAAAAATAAAGAAGGAAAGAACGCTACAAAATCTTGTTAGTAAGAAATGCAGGTGTATCTTTTTATCGATATACATCACATTTGAATTACAACATATAACTAATATTTAGTAACTTTATTGTGTGGTTTATGTAAAATAATTAATATAAAACATATAATTTTTAAAGATATTAACTTACTAGAAATGGGTTCAAAGTATAAAAGTTTAATACAAAAATATAATTAATTCAATAAGCCTGGGTCCTATTTATGCTTGGGCCGGCTCTTACTAGGGCCCATGTTTTTTGCACATGTCATTGATGTTAGTTTGTTTTTTTGACTGCCATTGTATTGTACTCGTTTAGGTAGCTCCGTTTTGTAGCACTCTATCACTTAATGAAAATCAGCGTTGCTAACTTTTCATTAAATATAATATAAAAAGGTGTTCCTAAAGGATTCATGGTGCACTAGGATTCTGATTGGTGTTGATAAGTGAAGCGGAAAGCACTTGGCCGAGAAGAAAAGGGACTTTTTACTCTATCGAGTGTGAGCATCGAGTCAAAAACTTGAAGGAAACTTGTAGGAATTAATGGAACTGGAATCATAACTACACCAAGTCGGTCTGGAGACACCCACATACGGTCACGTGGAACCTATATAAGAGGGGTCATATGCTTCTATCAAACAGTTCTTCATCAAGCAAACACACACTAGATCCAGCAATGAAAACACTAGAACGGAATAGCCATCAAATCGACCAAAATCGACTGAAAAGGGGCGGATTAACAAACATGATGTGAACCATGAATCGCCTCGCCAAGGCGACCATCTCGCTAGTTATATATCATGGTCCTTATCTTCATGTCTTTTCCATGTCGGCCACCATTGTCAGCTCTGACTCCACCCAAACCTAGCCCATACCGATACCGCCGGAATCAATTCGAGGGTCAGAGAGTATCACCTTTTAAGAACAAGGCCCCGATCCTTACCACTATGTTTCTGATGGCTGCGTCCTCAAGTGGAATGGCGATGAGCTACGTTGGAAATCCTACACCTACAGTTCGTACTGCAAGATTGACGCATGCAGGGTGTCCAAGCATAGTCCGGAGATTAATGCGTAGACCCTCGACATGTAGGGAAAATCAACCTAATGAACATTGAATTATGAAACTAATGGATTTACAAGTTCAATGTATACTGGGTTCCAGTCATGGGAAAGACGAGGTGAATGATATATTATCCCTATATAAAAGGACTATCAAGAAGATGTCATATGCTTTTGAGCTCATGTTCAGCTTTACAAGTTTAATGTATGCTCTTGAATGCATGTTCAACTTTATTAAGAGGATGTTCTCGTCTTTAATTTTAATCTCATCTATGACACACAGAAGCCGCTATTTTATTTTTCTATGCCCATTCGTCTTTTTTGCTCACCGATACGTCTCAAACGTATCTATAATTTTTGATGTTCCATGCTGTTATTATACCAATTGCTACATGTTTTATTTACACTTCATAGCATTTTTATGCATTTTCTGGGACTAACCTATTAACAAGATGTCGAAGTGCCAGTTCCTGTTTTCTGCTGTTTTTCTCCTTCAGAAAGGCTAGTCGCAAAATATTCTCGGAATTGGACGAAAATCAACGTGTGCAAATATCTCATCGGAAGACTCCAGAAGCCAGAAGGGGAGACGGAGTGGGGCCACGAGGCAGCCACGCCACCCTAGGGCGCGGCTAGGAGGGGTGGCGCCCACCCTGGCGTGGCCACCTCGGTGCCCTCCGACGCCGCCCTTTCGCCTATATATTCCCGATGTCCCGAAAACCCTAAAAACACCGATCATATTCCACGAAAAGTTCCGTCGCCGCCGCCGTCGTCAACCCTAGATCGGGAGGGTTCTGAAGCTCTTCCCGGCACCCTGCCGGAGGGGAGATCCTCACCGGAGGCCTCTACACCGCCATGCCTGCCTCCGGAGTGATGCGTGAGTAGTTCATCCTTGGACTACGGGTCCATAGCAGTAGCTAGATGGTTGTCTCTCCACCTTGTACCTCCATGTTTAGATCTTGTGAGCTGCCTAACATGATCAAGATCATCTTATTGTAATGCTACATGTTGTGTTTGCTGGGATCCGATGAATATTGATACTATGAGCAAGTTGTTTATCAATCTATCTATTTATGTTGTTTATGATCTTGCATGCTCTCCGTTGCTAGTAGATGCTTTGGCCAAGTAGATGCTTGTAACTCCAAGAGGGAGTATTTATGCTAGATAGTGGGTTCATGCCTCCAGTAATCTGGGCTCGAGATGACAGAAACGACTAAGGTTGTGGATGTGCTGTTGCCACTAGGGATAAAACAATGATGCATTGTCTACGTGTCATTTGCATTGTTTACATTACACACTTTACTTCATGCAATAATCTGTTGTTTGCAACTCAATACCGGAAGGGGTGCGGATGCTAACCGGAAGGTGGATTATTTAGGCATAGATGCGTTGGATAGCAAGTCTATGTACTTTGTTGTAATGCCCAATTAAATCTCATAATAATCATCTTGTCATATATTGCATTGTCATGCGCTCATTATTTGTCAATTGCCCAGCTGTAATTTGTTTACCCAACATGTTAGTTATCTTTTATGGAGAGACACCACTAGTGAACTGTGGACCCCGGTCCATTTCCTCATACTGATAAAACCACCAACTGCAATCATTTGTTCTCTGTTACTTTCTGCACTCATTACTGTTTTCCACACAATACGTTTAATCCTTTGTTTTCAGCAAGCCGGAGAGATTGACAACCTCTCTGTTTCGTTGGGGCAAAGTAGTTTGCTTGTGTTGTGTGCAGGTTCCACGTCAGTTGCGCCGCTGACAACCTTCTGAAGAACCTCCGTGTCCTCCTGGTTCGATAAACCTTGGTCATATTTCAAGGGAAAACTGCTGCTGCACTACATCATACCTTCCTCTTGGGGTCTCCCAACGAACGTGTGTTGTCACGGTCAACAAGCAGATCTTCTGGTGCTGTTGCTGGGAAGTAATAAAACACTCTACCGTTAACACGCCATCAAGACATTTTTCTGGCGCCGTTGCCGGGGATACTGGAATCTCCAGATAGGGGAGTCTCACACTTCCAATCTCATTACTTTGTTTTTGTCTTGCTTAGTTTATTTTATTTTATCTTGTTTGCTGTTAAAACCCAAAAACACAAAAAAAAATCCTGCATTTAGTTTATTTCGGTTTGTTATTTTTAATTTTGCTAAAATGAGTAATCCTGAAAACACTAAGTTGTGTGACTTCACTAGCACAAACAACAATGATTTCATATGCACACCTATTGCTCCTCCTGCTACCACAGCAGAGTTCTATGAAATTAAACCTGCACTGTTAAATCTTGTTATGAAAGAGCAATTTTCTGGTGTTAGTACTGATGATGCTGCTGCTCACCTTAATAATTTTGTTGAGCTATGTGATATGCAAAAGTATAAAGAGGTAGAGGGTGATATTATTAAACTGAAATTATTTCCTTTCTCCTTGAGAGGAAGAGCTAAAGAATGGTTGCTATCTTTGCCTAGAAATAGTATTGATTCTTGGACTAAGTGTAAAGATGCTTTCATTGGAAAATATTATCCTCCTGCTAAAATCATATCTTTGAGAAGTGGCATTATGAACTTTAAGCAATTTGATAATGAGCATGTTGCCCAAGCTTGGGAAAGAATGAAATCATTGGTTAAGAATTGTCCCACTCATGGACTGACTACTTGGATGATTATTCAAACCTTTTATGCAGGATTGAATTTTTCTTCAAGGAATTTATTGGATTCAGCTGCTGGAGGGACCTTTATGTCCATCACTTTGGGTGCTGCAACAAAGCTTCTTGATGATATGATGGTAAACTATTCTGAATGGCACACCGAAAGAACTCCAACAGGTAAGAAGGTAAATTCTGTTGAGGAGATCTCCTCTTTGAATGATAAGGTTGATGCCATTATGTCTATGCTTTCGAATGGTCATGCTACTATTGATCCAAATAATGTTCCTTTAGCTTCATTGGTTGCACAAGAAGGGAATGTTGATGTGAACTTCATTAAAAATAATAACTTCAACAACAATGCCTACAGGAATAATTTTGGTAATAGCAACTATAGGCCATATCCTTCTAATGGTAGCAATGCTTATGGTAATTCCTACAACAACAATAAGAGTGTGCCCTCTGATCTTGAAGTTATGCTTAAGGATTTTATTAGCACACAAACTACTTTCAATAAAACTGTTGAGGAAAAGCTAGGAAAAATTGATATTCTTGCTGCTAAGGTTGATAGTCTTGTTCATGATGTTGATTTCTTAAAAATAAAGGTGCTGCCTCATGATGTTAAAGAGAGCAAAACTCTCAATGCTATACAAGTTAAAATTGATAACAATATAAGAATGCTAGCTGAGTTGCATGATAGATGGGAAAGAGAGGAAAAAGAAGCTGAAATTGCTAAACAGAATAGTGTGGCTAGAGTTTGCACTATTTTTACTACTGAAAATGTTGATACCTCAAGTGCTAGTAAACCTCCTACTGTTAATGGAAAGATAATTGGTGTTGGAAATGTCTCCACTTCTGCTGCAAAAAGCTTTAAACTGCCTGATAGCACTAAAATTGCTCCTGATAAAAGTGCTGAAATTTTTAGGAGTGTAGGAGATAATGGTTCCATTACCTTTGATGATAATAATTTTGATTTTGATGGTTGTAATATAACTGAAGTCATTATGTTCTTGCAAAAGCTAGCTAAGAGTCCTAAGGCTAGTGAAATAAATATGGCTTTTACTAAACATATCATCAATGCTCTCATGCATGCTAGGGAAGAGAAATTAAAACGTGAAGCTTCTATCCCTAGGAAGTTAGATGATGGTTGGGAGCCCATCATTAAAATGAAAGTGAATGATTTTGATTGCAATGCTTTGTGTGATCTTGGTGCTAGTATTTCTGTTATGCCTAAAAAGCTTTATGATATCCTTGATCTTGCACCTTTGGAAAAATGTTATTTGGATGTTCACTTTGCTGATTCTTCTATGAAGAAACCTTTGGGGAGAGTTGATAATGTTCTTATTATGGTTAACAATAACCTTGTCCCTGTTGATTTTGTGGTTTTGGATATTGAATGCAATCCTTCTTGTCCTATTGTGTTGGGAAGACCTTTTCTTAGAACTGTTGGTGCTGTTATTGATATGAAAGAGGGGAATATAAAATTTCAATTCCCACTCAGGAAAGGTATGGAACACTTCCCTAGAAGAAGGATGAAACACCCTTTTGATACTATTGTTAGGGCAAGTTATAATGTTGATGTTTTTGGTCTTGACAATACTTGATTCATGTTTCATGCCTAGCTAAAAGGCATTAAAGAGAAGCGCTTATGGGAGGCAACCCATTGTTTTTACTTTCTGTTATTTTTTTTTTGTGTCAAGGAGCTTGTTTACTTCTGTAACAACTCCTTTGTATCTTTTATTTGCTGTTTTGTTGTGCCAAGAAAAGTCTCTTATGACAAGATGGTACCTATATTTGGATTACTGCACAGGAACAGATTTCTGGAACGTCACCGTTTCTCGCCGTAGAAAATCAGAAAATTTGAAAAAATCTGCCAATTTTTGTGCGTGTTCCTGAGATATGTACGCAACTTTCGTACGACTAAAGTTTTTCGATTTGAGCGACGTAAGTGTCCCGAAAAAAATCATCTTTACGGACTGTTCTGGTTTTGACAGATTCTGTCTTTGTTTTGCATTCTATCTTTTACAAGTGTTGAGTGGTTTCTTTTAAGGTGAAAGAGCATCACTTAAGCCTAGTAACAGTAGCTAATGTTTGAAAATGATTGCTTATGAATTTGTGTCCTTACAGAACAAGTGAGATTATTTGTTTTGATGCACTAACCCGCTAATGAGAAAAATGTTGAGTTTTGGTGTGAAGGAAGTTTTCAAGTGTTAAGAGAGGAGGATGATATTATAAGATCAAGAAGAGTGAAAAGCTTAAGCTTGGGGAAGCTCCCATGGATCTCCCCAATATATTCAAGAAGACTCAAGCGTCTAAGCTTGGGGATGCCCAAGGCATCCCCTTCTTCATCAACAAACTATCAGGTCATCTCTAGTGAGACTATATTTTTATTTCTTCACATTATATGTACTTTTCTTGGAGCGTCAGTGTGCTTTTGTTTTCAGTTTGTTTTTGTTTTGTTTGCTGCTCTATACTTGTTGGATCCTAGCACTCTTGTTTGGGAGAGAGACACGCTCCGCTTTTTCATTGGAATACTCTTTCTTCACTTATATTTGTTGAGTATTCTTGTCTAGCTACTGCTAAAGCTTCTAGCTCTCTGTTTTCATATATCTCTTGTCAGAGCTATTAGTTTCTTTTGAAGAAAGTACTCTCTTGCTTCACTTATATTTGTTTGGAGAGTTGTTCAAATAAGTTGATTGGTGTTTGGTTGGAACAGAAAATGCTATGCATGTGGTAGTGGTATAAAATGCTTACATAAGTCTTGTAGATCACTGTCTTGAGTAATTTGATACTTGTCAATTGTTTTGAGTTACCAAGTAAGTAATGTTTAGACTTGTGCATCATGTAAGTAAAGGCTATTAGTGAAGAACTACTGTAAAGCTTGTTGATATTTGATTTGTATCATTGGTAGTTCCAAAGTCTAGATATTTTCTAGTGAAAGGTTTTGGTTAACAAGGAAGACAATGTGGAGTCTTGTAATTTTTCAAGCATGTTTTTTATATGAGTTCTTGCTGTACCGGTTGACAGTCTGTGTTTGCTTAAATAACCTTGCTAGCCTAAACTCTGTACTAAGCGGGAATGCTGCTTGTGCATCCAAAACCCTTGAGCCAAAATCCATGCCATCTGTGTCCACCATAACTACCTATTATGTGGTATTTTCCTGCCATTCCAAGTAAATTTTTCATGTGCTACCTTTAAAATATTCAAAACTGTTACAACTCCTTTTTGTGTCACTGTTTACAAGCTCATGAGGATGTGGTAGATGGTCTTTATTTCACTTGTTGATCAGACTTTACACCTGGACTAGTGGCATATACATCCGCTTATCCAATAATTTTGCAAAAAGAGCTGGCAACGGGGTGCCCAGTCCCAATTAATTACAACTTTAACCATTAATTCTCTTCACATCTTTTTGCCCCTGAGAAATCAGTCAAGCAATGTTCATAAGTGTGTAAACAAAAGAGAACGAGGGATGATCTACCCGCTGGTAGAAATAACGTCCTTCATGGGAGCCGCTCTTGTAAGGTCTGGTTAACTTGTGACTTAAAGTATTGTCTATTTACTGATTCGTTGACCACTAACACACACCTCTCAAAATATATTTTTATACTCTCTATATGCTTTCAAAAACTTAAAAAGCTCTAGCACATGATTTAATCCCTGCTTCCCTCTGCGAAGGGCCTTTCTTTTACTTTATTGTTGAGTCAGTTTTCCTACTTCTTTCTATCTCCACAAGCAAACACTAGTGTCAACTTTGGTACAACAGTTGTTATATAATGATATGTTTGACTTATTGCATTACTTTGCCTTGACAATATCCATGAGATAAATATGTTAAAGTTGAAGCCAGTGCTGAAACTAAATCTTCCTTTGTGTTAGTCAAACACTTTCATTTAGAATCTATTGCTTTGTGAGCTAACTTTTATGCAAACTCTTATAGCTCCATTGTCTCCAAAGTATTATTCATGAAAGTTTGCACTTGTATGATTCATTTTGTTTACTCCTTGTTTACTTGTTAGCAAACTATAGACCATTGACTTGGATCACTTCATTCAGTTCATGTGCTTTGCATTACTATTTGATCAAGATTATGTTGGTAGCATGTCACTTCAAAAATTATGTTGTTTTTATCGTTTACCTACTCGAGGACGAGCAGGAACTAAGCTTGGGGATGCTTGATACGTCTCAAACGTATCTATAATTTTTGATGTTCCATGCTGTTATTATACCAATTGCTACATGTTTTATTTACACTTCATAGCATTTTTATGCATTTTCTGGGACTAACCTATTAACAAGATGCCGAAGTGCCAGTTCCTGTTTTCTGCTGTTTTTCTCCTTCAGAAAGGCTAGTCGCAAAATATTCTCGGAATTGGACGAAAATCAACGTGTGCAAATATCTCATCGGAAGACTCCAGAAGCCAGAAGGGGAGACGGAGTGGGGCCACGAGGCAGCCACGCCACCCTAGGGCGCGGCAGGGGGGTGGCGCCCACCCCTGGCGTGGCCACCTCGGGTGCCCTCCGACGCCGCCCTTTCGCCTATATATTCCCGATGTCCCGAAAACCCTAAAAACACCGATCATATTCCACGAAAAGTTCCGTCGCCGCCGCCGTCGTCAACCCTAGATCGGGAGGGTTCTGAAGCTCTTCCCGGCACCCTGCCGGAGGGGAGATCCTCACCGGAGGCCTCTACACCGCCATGCCTGCCTCCGGAGTGATGCGTGAGTAGTTCATCCTTGGACTACGGGTCCATAGCAGTAGCTAGATGGTTGTCTCTCCACCTTGTACCTCCATGTTTAGATCTTGTGAGCTGCCTAACATGATCAAGATCATCTTATTGTAATGCTACATGTTGTGTTTGCTGGGATCCGATGAATATTGATACTATGAGCAAGTTGTTTATCAATCTATCTATTTATGTTGTTTATGATCTTGCATGCTCTCCGTTGCTAGTAGATGCTTTGGCCAAGTAGATGCTTGTAACTCCAAGAGGGAGTATTTATGCTAGATAGTGGGTTCATGCCTCCAGTAATCTGGGCTCGAGATGACAGAAACGACTAAGGTTGTGGATGTGCTGTTGCCACTAGGGATAAAACAATGATGCATTGTCTACGTGTCATTTGCATTGTTTACATTACACACTTTACTTCATGCAATAATCTGTTGTTTGCAACTCAATACCGGAAGGGGTGCGGATGCTAACCGGAAGGTGGATTATTTAGGCATAGATGCGTTGGATAGCAAGTCTATGTACTTTGTTGTAATGCCCAATTAAATCTCATAATAATCATCTTGTCATATATTGCATTGTCATGCGCTCATTATTTGTCAATTGCCCAGCTGTAATTTGTTTACCCAACATGTTAGTTATCTTTTATGGAGAGACACCACTAGTGAACTGTGGACCCCGGTCCATTTCCTCATACTGATAAAACCACCAACTGCAATCATTTGTTCTCTGTTACTTTCTGCACTCATTACTGTTTTCCACACAATACGTTTAATCCTTTGTTTTCAGCAAGCCGGAGAGATTGACAACCTCTCTGTTTCGTTGGGGCAAAGTAGTTTGCTTGTGTTGTGTGCAGGTTCCACGTCAGTTGCGCCGCTGACAACCTTCTGAAGAACCTCCGTGTCCTCCTGGTTCGATAAACCTTGGTCATATTTCAAGGGAAAACTGCTGCTGCACTACATCATACCTTCCTCTTGGGGTCTCCCAACGAACGTGTGTTGTCACGGTCAACAAGCAGATCTTCTGGTGCTGTTGCTGGGAAGTAATAAAACACTCTACCGTTAACACACCATCACTCACCCACCTAAGAAACTTCTAGAGGTGGCAAGTCTTACTTTTCCACCCCCCACCCCCCAGGGATTTGACCACGATATTCACACATCCACATGGTTACCATGGTCGCATATAATCCCTTAGGTCCAACCACGAAAGATTAAATGGAATTTTGCTCTAATTTCCAAGATTGGTCGGTCGGGGCTCCACGACGCTCAGATACAACTCTTGACAAAGGCCACTGTGATCTATATGATTTTTTGTCCACTAGCGAAAGCATTGTTCATATTCTGATAAGGACTATCGAAATAATTTACCCACATAAATTGATGCCTGGGGAGGAAGATTTATCTCAAATTCAGGCTCTCAATTATTGCATTTGAATTAACAATGAAGGGCCACTGAGAATCGAAAGGGTCGTTACTCTTCCTCTTGTTGGTGAATGAATTCGAGATACGTACCCAATCGATATTTTTCTAGGATGATTTGTTTGTGTCTAAGTTTTACAATATAATATAAGGCTTGCTATTGTTAGAAATGTCCAAAAAATATCTTAATCGTGAAGGAGAAACATATTGTACTCCTATTAATATGGAATAGGTGGAACTTAAATTAGTCAATTTTGCCTTGTGTAGTGCCCTATGGACTGTTCAAGTTCCTCGCGCTTCTGTCGAAACATTGAATTAGCAAGACATCAGACGAAAGAATTTATAGACCATAAAAAATATCAAATGCCAAAATAAACAGATCCTCCTACAAACACACATAGAATTTGACACATAAGTCGCCCACATCGACCGTATGCACATATAGGGTTGTTGCAGAGGCTGGGTGTATTTGATATCTTCGCGATATATACTCTTTATCTAAAAAAATAGGATGGTAGCCGTATTTATAACCAACAAAATACTCCCCACCGCCATAAGCTGCCGCACAAAAAGAGTGAATAGGTTTGATCTTCCCGTCTCCATCAACTTGAAGGCGAGAAATCTACGTGCGTTCCTGCACAGATCCAGTATGAAACGATGCTTTCAAATCACAAAGAACTCTGCTATTTCAAAAAAAGCTATTTTATCGTGACAACCAAATACTTCCAGGTCTATTCACCACAGCCTCTAATTGAGACAACAGGGGCTTTCTGTTTCGGGAGATACGATTTTCGCATTGGCCATCTCGGCGGCCTGTTGACCGCTTCATGGGGGCTCTTCCTCGCCAGTCAGAACGCTGGCAAAGCCATTAAGCTTGTCTGGATCATGACATGTTAATGTTTTTTGTCCACATAGCAGTTATTCAGTCTTTATCGTAATAAGAGTTATTCAGTCGACCTCAGTGTCTCGGTAACATGAATTGAACTAGGAATCCCTTTCCTATTCTTACCCAAAGAAACTCATAACCTAGTTGTTTCTTTAACAGTAACACCATCGGAAAAGAAAGAACCGAATGCTTCTCATTAACTTTAAAAAAATATCATGTAGACAGTCTAGAATCAAACGCTCCTCACATGGTATAGATTTCATCCGGTAACTTTGCTAAAGTAAAGAAAAAGTACATCTAAGATTTTTGGTGGGAAATAAACATTCTTTTTTTTTTTTGAAAAGAAACAAAATAAGATTTGATCCGGCTACGTCATGGATGGAATGCACATATCAAGAAAATCCCGGACCACTCTCTGAACTTAACCATGTAAAAGCTACTCTTGCTTGCAGTTGCAGGTTGTGATTTTTTTTCTTCAAATGCCAAGGACTCTATACAATACGTTCACACGTGGAAGCAAAGTTCTACTCCCTCCGATCCGAATTGTTTGTCGCAAGGTAGTGTAGTGTTTGTAATGGGATAGTAGGCGGATTTGCAGCTCCCGAGCACCAGTGCTCTGTATTTTGAAAATTTGAAAATTTTAAATTTATGTTTCAAAAAAAATCCGAAAAAAATTCCTATGATACATATGCATGTTTCTTACGTGCGTGCCATTTTTCGGTGCAAAAAACATCGTATTTCGAGCTGTATAAAAATAACAAAATTCTAGTAAGTAAAAAGTGTGTAAAGTGTGTCAAATCTGTCAGAAATTTCTCTTTTTTTCCTAGCCCAAAATATAATGAATTTCTTTACGAAATTTCTGGCGTACCTGCGGGATATGTATGTGTGTTGGTGTGAATTTTTTCAGAATTTTTGGAAGCAGAAAAGTGCGATTTTCAAATTTTTCAAAAACCGAGAGCACTGGTGCTCGGGTGCTGCTGCGGATTTCCGGTACTACATTTGTTACACAAATCCAATAATTATATGAATGATTGGGAAGAAGATATATCTTCGATAGTGCCTCGATACTTTCGGTTTAAATCCTGTTCAGAAAGGCAGATCCAATTCAAATAAAAAACCGATCAAGAAGATAACGTGGATGCGGGAAAGCATACACGCCTACTCGATAGGTGTTCAAGTATCTGTAGACTGTAGGATACTGATCTTGATCAAAAGTGTGCAGTGCTTGTATTCCAGAACGAATGGATATAATCCTTCTGCAGTTCTAAGTACGTGATAAGCACAGAAGACAACCGGTGACCTGACCCAAGATAATAAGATATGCATGTTATGCTTTTTAGAATACCAATGAATCTAGCTCCAAGAAAGAAAAAAAACGCTAAATGAGGGGTACGCGTGTAGGCATTACACACCGGCTGGGAGGCTGAGTGAGATCGATCGGCTTGTATTGAGCTAGCCCATTGAGCAACTGTTGGGTGCTAAAGGAAGCTAGATTCTTTCTACTTTCGACCTATTGAGCGTCCATTCAAGACGTATACAGGAAGATCGCAATGTGTTTGACTTTTTGTATCAAGTTTTGTGGTTACTTACAGAGTGTGCCACGTGTGGTCACCATGAGTATGACTTGACAAAGAAGGGGACAATCTGCAACTAGCCATATGTACGAGATATCAATGTAGTGTGTGTCCTTTTCGAAGAAGAAAAAACAATCTAGTGTGTGATATTTGCAAAGACCGTGCTTACTTGTAAGTTATTCTGATCTTTTTCATGTCTAAGACAATGATGCAAGTCATCCAAAATTATTGTGTTTTGAACTGCATCATAATACAGTTTGTATCCACATTTAATACGTCATGGCACGACTCTGAGCTCAAAGATGCTCAATATACTCCCTCTGTTTCCTTACAGTAAGACATATATTTTTAGTCAAAAGTCAATATAGTGTAGCTTTGACCGATTTTGTTGATAAAAATATGAACCTTAGGATATCAAGTCAACATCAATAGACTCACCATAGTATATATATTCATTGTACATTTATCAAATTTTATAAGATTGGTCAAAGTTAGACTATGTTGACTTTTGACTAAAAAATATACGCCTTACTTTAAGTAACAGAGGTAGTATGGCTCAAGAGGTCAATTTAGACATTAAAAAAAAATCTCAAGCAATATAGATTCAGGAAAGGAAAATGGTTATATGCCTCCAGAAGATTGATATTCCAGGTCAGGTCACTCGTGTGGGTACTTCCCGCTTCCTTTCTTTTTCTAGCATTGCGCCCGTGTACACTGATCCTAGACAAGCCCAACTAACTCCTCCTCCCACATATCTTTCTATCCGCAGGCCCTCCCCTTCTTCTACTACATGATGGCAATAGGCTGGCTAGGACGCCATGGATGAACTCAAGGTTCGAAGTTTAATGTGGAGATCCAAAACACCATGGATGGTCATGGTATAGGTCGTGAGCTCCGAGAAGGTGTCGGGACCGTGGGGAATAGGTCTTAAATCGCCGTATTTGGTGACAGTGAGGCTCCGACAAGGCAGATTGGTCGCTGACGGGTCTGACTTACGAGTGTTTTTTAATGTTGCAAACCCGCACTTGTTTTGTTGGTAAGGGACGAGCGAGGTGCTATGACGATTTTGAGCCTCCGATATAAATGTTGCTTAAATGATGGAAATGTCTTTCTGAGAACAAACGTTCTCCACACTTATTGCATACGTGTGTTAATTTGTTTGCGAAGATATGCTTCGAGGGATGGAGATTTGCTAGGTTCATTAGGGATTTGCTACATACTCAATACCTGTTTGCTACATTGTTTTTTTTCGATTTTTTGTGATACTTTTTTTTGTTTTCACAAATAATTTGCTACATAGCCCAACACTCTGAAGCTGCGTGGTGGATCAGGAAATATCAGAATGGGGACCTCAAGCTACTACTGCTGTCATTTTCCTCTAGCTTGTAAAATACTCACAAGACATCGATACCGGTACAAAATGAACCGTGGTGGAGTATAACATTCCCAGCAGAGCCCATATCGTGATCCGACTGCCAACAGTCTCCTGTCCGTTGCTTTTCCAAAAAGTTCCCAAGAAGTCAGAATTCAGCGCCTAGCTAGCAGGGGCGGATCCAGTGGGGGTGCCATGGGTGCCATGGCACCCCCTCCAAAAACGCAAATTTTTTTTTAACTAGTAGTATTCAGATCAGTTGTACATGTATACTTAATGAAAATACGAAATTAATACACAAATGTGTGGTCAAAACTTCAGAATCCCATCTAGTTTTCGTAGCCCATCTAGTATGCGCAGCCCAACAAGCCCATTTACCAGCATCCACTCGCGTTGCTCGTTCCTCTCGCATCAGAATTCAGAGGCTGCTCGCATCGCTTGTTCTGTCCATCCCCCAGCATCCACTCGACCTAAATCGAGGGCGCGAGGCTGCAGCAGTGCAGCTGCCGGCGGCGGACCAAGCTTCGAGGAGTTCGAGCTCCCACTCTCCCAGAGCCGCAGCGGTGCCGCGCAACAGCGGAGATAGCCTGCGATTGGCGAGTCACGAGTGGTCAGTGCGCGGCGACCGGCGACGGCGACCTGCCTGTGCGGCGACCGGCGACGGCGCGGCCGGCGGCCGGCCTGTTCCGCGGGCGCCGGGCGGTCCATCCACTCATCCAGGTCCAGTCGTCCACCATTCGCGTTCCGTGGCCAATCGAGCCAGCTAACGAGCTGCTTCCTCTCCGTCTCCGTCAGAGTCAGAGCAACAACGACAGGTAACATCGACTAGGAGTAACTTAATTTCTTGTTTGTGAATTTGTGTGAAAGACAAATAACTGAACCACCGTGTGATTGCATTGTATTGATTCAACAATTGGGGATTATTTCTTGTGTAGATTATTGAGATTGATACCACTGTTGCTTGAGATATGAAGAGAAGCAACGCCATAATGTCTATGTTCCAGAAGCATGAAGCAAAGGTGAAAAAAAATGCATCTTCTTCATCTCCGACTGCGAGGCCATCTGTTGAAGGGCTCGATGAAGGACAAGACATTGCCGGAGAAGGACTAGCTGCAGGAAGTGGAGCCGGAGGTTCAGTCTCCAATCAAGCTCTAGTTCAGCCTCCAATGGAGCCTCAGCCAGAGAATAATGTTGTGGTCTTGACTACTGCTGATGTGAATTCAACACCATCCCCAGTCCAAATCCAGAGTTCAAATGGCTCAAATCAAATGCCTAGAAGTAGCAGCGGTGAATCGGTTTACAATGTTGAGCTTCTTCCACATGATCCAGGGAAAAGGAAACCCATTGCAAGCTATCCCATAAATGAGCAAGATACAGTTCGGCGAGGGTTTGCTGCAAAAGGTCCTTGTCAACCTAGTAACTATAATTACCCCATCCGAGAAATAGCAAACAGACCTCGCCAATTCAGCTGTAGTTGGTTTGAGAAATACCCTTGGATTGAGTACAGCGTTGAGTTGGATGCTGCATTTTGTTTTGTTTGTTATTTATTCAAAGACAAATCTAAAGGAGCCAATAACAGCTTTGTGAAAGGTGGTTGGTCAAACTGGAACAAATGCCAAAGACTTGACAAACACGTGGGTGGTATTAAAAGTATTCATAATCAAGCTCAAGAGAAGTTGAACTTCTTTCTGAAACAAGAATCATCAATTACAAATGTTATTGTGAACATATCTCGAGAGGATATGCGCCTCTACATTGCTAGATTGACTCACTCATTAAGATGTGTGAGATTTATTTTGCATCAAGGGTTAGCATTTCGTGGGCATGATGAAAGTCTTGCATCAAGTAACAAAGGAAACTTTCTTGAGCTTCTCGAATGGCTGGCCGAAAATAATGAAGAGGTTGATAAGATTGTATTGAATAATGCTCTAGGAAATTGCCAATTGAAATGCCCGAGCATACAAAAGGAAATTGTTGGGTTTTGTGCATCGGAGACTACAAGACACATCATTGAAGAGCTTGGTGATGACCACTTCTCAATTCTAGCGGATGAATCAAGTGATGCATCATACAAAGAACAACTAGCTCTTTGTTTGCGTTATGTTGATAAGCTAGGGAGGGTATGTGAGCGCTTCCTTGGAGTAATACATGTAGCTGACACCACTTCTTTGTCATTAAAGGAAGCAATTGAGACTCTACTTGGCGAACATGAGTTGACTCTTACTCAAGTCCGAGGACAAGGTTATGATGGGGCTAGTAACATGAAGGGAGAGATCAAGGGGCTGAAAACATTGATCATGAAAGAGTCTCCTTCAGCTTATTACATCCATTGTTTTGCACATCAATTGCAGTTAGCGCTTGTTGCCCTTGCCAAGAATAATGTTGGTTGTGGGTGGTTCTTTGATCAAATATCTCAGTTGTTGAATGTCGTTGGAGTTTCTTGTAAGCGCCATGACATGCTTCGAAATGTGAGAGCTCAAGATGGTCAAATAGAAAGTGGCAGTGGATTAAATCAACAAATGGGGTTAGCTAGACCCGCTGAAACTCGTTGGGGTTCCCATTACAGGACCATTGTGCACATTATTTCTTTGTATTCCACCATCCGTAAAATGTTGACCAAGATTGGAAAAGATCCCGCTCATAAGCATGATTGGCTTAAAATACATGGAGTTCTAGGAGCTATTGGGTCATATGAGTATGTATTTAATGCACATTTGATGCTCGAAGTACTAAGTTACACAGATGAGTTGTCTCAGTCCTTGCAAAAGAGAGACCAAGACATTATTAATGCTATGTCACTTGTTACTATGGCTAAGAGGAGGCTACAGAAGTTGAGGGAAGATGGATGGGAAGAGTTCCAAGCAAGAGTGGATTCGTTTTGCAAACTACATCGGATCAAAGTGCCTTTGCCGAATGCTAGGTATGTTCCTTATGCAAGATCACCTCGTTGTTACCCCAAACAAACAATTGATGATCATTATAGAAGAGAAGTATTCCTTGGTGTCATTGATAGTATTCGGCAAGAGCTTGATAATAGGTTTGATGAAATAAATATGGAGTTGCTCATTTGCATGTCAGCCTTGAATCCTATCAATGCATTTGCTTCTTATGATAGAAAGAAAGTTTTAAGGCTTGCTGAGTTCTATCCCAACGATTTCTCACAAGCGGATTTGCTGAGACTTGCTTTACAACTTGACAACTTTATTGATGACATGAGACATGATGATAGATTCACAGACTTACAAAATCTTGGTCAGCTTTCTATGAAGCTCGTTGAAACAAAAAAGAGTGTGCTTTACAAGTTGGTGTATTTGCTTCTCAAATTGGTGTTGCTTTTGCCAGTGGCAACCACAAGTGTTGAGAGAGTATTTTCTGCGATGAACATAGTCAAGACCTATCTGAGAACAACTATGGGTGACCAATTGTTGAATGATTGCTTGGTGACATATATTGAGAAGGAGATCTTCAAGAAAGTGAAGGATGATGATATTATCAAGCTTTTCATGGCAGCAACAACACGAAGAGTAGTGTAAGGTTGAAATTTGGCAATTGTTGTTGTTTTTGTTATCTGTTATTTGCATAAGATCTTATTAGAACTATATGTAATTTGGTATTATTTTGGTATAAGACATTAAGGCCGAATTTATGATGCTTTTTGAACCAATTTTTTTAAGCTTGGCACCCCCGTCGATCAATTCCTAGATCCGCCACTGCTAGCTAGTTACCACCAGTTTGGAATCGTGGGAACGGGAGGTGCATGCGTGCGGTGCACTGTCTACGTACCGATCCCGCTTTAGCGCTGGGTAAATCTCAGCCGTCCATCGCCATCCGATCAAACTGTGTGCGCGGGTGCGGGTAGTCTCCGCGCACGTGGCGTTCGCACGCGTGCGCATGCCCCGGGTGGGCGCCCACGAGCCGTGCCCGCGTCGCGTGATACAAGGCAAGACATAAACCGTCGTGGTAAATTCGATTCAAATTTACCACGCGATTGAACCCTGCGTGTGGGGTCTGGATTAAATTTGATTGAAATACGAACAAATCTACAGAGAACGGAGGGCCTTGGAGCAAATCAGATCATAAATGCTGTTCATCGATTTGGGCACTGTTTGCGATCTGGGCACGCCTCTCGCCGGCCGTAACGCCTGTCGCCGTCTCGCTCGATTGGTTCCGCCTACATAAACCCGTAAGCTGACATACTACCATGCCTCACCGGAGCTTGCTTGCCTCACCTCACTTGGAAGCGACCGTCACCGCCACCGTCATGGGGGACACGGTCGCTGGCGCCGTCGACTACCGCGGCCAGCCCGCCTACCGTGCGGTCACCGGCGGCTGGAAATCCTCCGTCTTCGTCATGGGTATGTAGGCGGAATCGGTTCTTGCACGCGGCCTTCGTGACCACCGATTTGGTGTGACCGACACGTGTGGTTTTGATACTGTTTGCATTGCAGCAATGGAGATCGCGGAGAGGTTCGCGTACAAGGGCGTGGCGGCGAACCTGATCACGTACCTGACCGGACCGCTGGGGCAGCCGATGGCGAACGCGGCGGCGTCCATCGACTTGTGGAAGGGCATCTCCCAGATGTTACCGCTGCCGGTGGCGTGCGTCGCCGACGCCTGGCTCGGGCGGTACCGGGCCATCATCCTCGCCTCCATCCTCTTCGTCCTGGTCAGTCACGATACCCATCGTCAGAGCCAGTCTGAGTCCAAGTACTGTAGTCAGGATGGTTACTGAACTCTGAATTTTTTTCGTTCGTTCACAAATTCAGAGCATGGGCACGCTGTCGCTGTCGTCGGCGTTCCACATCTTCCGGTCCGGCGGGCACGTGGCCGTCTTCTACGTGGCGCTGTACCTGGTGGCGCTGGGCGAGGGCGCGCACAAGCCCTGCGCGCAGGCGTTCGCGGCGGACCAGTTCGACGAGAAGGACCCCAAGGAGAGCGTGGCGCGGAGCTCCTTCTTCAACTGGTGGTACTTCGGCATGTGCGCCGGCACCGCCGTCACCACCATGGTCTCCAGCTACGTCCAGGACAACGTCGGCTGGGGCCTCGGCTTCGGCATCCCCTGCATCGTCATCGTCGTCTCCCTCGTCGTCTTCCTCATCGGGACTCCCTCGTACCGCTACTACACCAACAAGGAGCCTAGCCCCGTTGCCCGCGTCGGCAAGGCCCTCTTGCTGCTGATCAAGAGCTGGAGATCAAAACACCGCACTAAGTATGCACTGATTCATCGTCAACTCTGCTTTTATATGAACAATTGTGCATCCTCTGACATGACAGTTCGTGCAGCCCGGCGAGCGGCAAGATCGACGGCAAGAACCCTGACGACCTCGTCGAGGAAGTGAAGAGCGTCTTCCGCCTGCTCCCAATCTGGGCGTCCTGCATAATCTACGCCATCATCTTCTCCCAGACGTCGACGTTCTTCACGAAGCAGGCGGCGACGATGGACCGGCGGATCGGGCACAGCTTCAAGGTGCCCCCCGCGGCGCTGCAGACGTTCATCAGCGTCAGCATCGTGGTCTTCATCCCGGTGTACGACCGCCTCTTCGTACCGCTCGCGCGCCGCTACACGGGGCGGCCCACGGGCATCACCATGTTGCAGAGGGTCGGCGCCGGGCTGGCACTCTCCCTCGTCGCCGTCGTGCTCTCGGCTCTCGTGGAGATGAAGCGGCTTCAGGTGGCGAGGGACGCCGGCCTGGTGGACACCCCGAAGGCGCAGCTCCCTATGACGCTGTGGTGGATGGTGCCGCAGTACGTCCTCATCGGCGTCTCGGATGTGTTCGCCATGATCGGGCTGCAGGAGTTCTTCTACGACCAGGTGCCCGACGCCGTGCGGAGCCTCGGCCTCGCGCTATTCCTGAGCATCTTCGGGGTGGGGCACCTCCTCAGCAGCTTCCTCATCTCCGTTATCGACAGAGCGACGGCGAAGCGTGGCGCGAGCTGGTTCTCCAACAACCTCAACAAAGCGCACCTCGACTACTTCTACTGGCTGCTTGCCGGACTGTGCGTCCTGGAGCTGGTCGCCTTCTTCTTCTTCTCGCGGGCTTATGTGTACAAGAAAAAGGGCGGCGATGGGGAGGGCAATGGTGATTACAGGGGAGGTGATGCTGATGGTGCACTCGTGTAACTTGTAATTCTGGTTACGACGCGTAGGCAGTAAGTGCGAAATTTTCGGAATTTTGTAGCATACTAACAAATCGAACAATCTTGGCACACCCTGCTCGCTTTTGGACTATTGGTAGCAAGTTGTCTGTTCTTCCTAACTATCATATTTTTTACTGATGACTTAGTTTCCCCGCATATTTTTTTATACCCTGACATTAAAAAAAACATAACAGTACAAAGCACATCAATAAAAACGAAAATTATAACGAGATCCTTCATATGCCCTTCATCTTCAACCTTCAAACCGTGTCGACGCGCGCCGCCGCTGTCGCTCCTCCCTGAGCCCGCCTGACGTTGTTGGTTGCACACGGGAAATCGCCGAACGGGTCAAGAAGACCACGTCCATCCCGGAGCTGAAGAAGAAGAAGGATGAACCGCTGATGAATCTTCACGATGATCCGGATAACGCCACCGCCAGAAGAAGTTCTCCAATCACACCACTCTGACAACCTGCTGGACGTCGCCGCCGAGATGGGGCTGAAGCCGAGTTTCCCCCTATTTAGCCTAACAATATTAAGCCTCCCATTGAACAGAACAAATATTTTCTTTAAATGATAAATATTATTTACAATCCCGTGGGTACCTCTAAGAACCTCGTTAGGCAATACAAATAATGAACAGATTCAGCATAAGAATGCAAATGATTGGTTAATCCAAATCTCTTGACATGTTCAAACTTCAAACATGGTACAACCCTTGTTGAAGAATCTTTGTCGCCGTCACTAGTCGGCTGCATCCAATGGTGATTACACGGGAGGTGATACTGATGGTGCATTGGTCTAACTTGTAATCCTGGTTACTACGCGTAGGTATTAAGTGCAAATTTTTCATAATACTGTAGCATACTACTAACAAATCGCACGATCTTGGCACACCCTGCTCACTATTGAACCACTCTGAGCCTGCTAAACTATCATATATTTGGCTGATGACTTACGGCATCTCCAGCCGTGCCCCCCAGGAGTCGAAATAGCGTCGTTTAGACCAAATAGCGCCGTTTCGGCCAAAATTAGCGTCGGCGCTCCCAGGCCAGACCCAACCCGTTGGGTTCCGCCTGGGGCGGTGAAAACGCGCGTGGTCTAGCACTGTCGGCGAGACAGCAAATTTCCCCACCCCCGCCTCGCCCTTTCCTCTATCCCGTCGCGTCGCCGCCGACACCACCCCTCCCCCCTCCGCCGCACACAAGCAGCTAGGAAGCCCACCCATCTCGCCCAATCCACGCCGCCGGCCGCCTCTCCTCCCTCCGCCGTGATCTAGCCGCAAGGAAGGCTCGCGCCCATCTCGCCTGCTAGGTGTTCGGCGTTTTGTCCGCCCAGCCATGGACTCCGATGATGAGGAGCTGCTCGCCGAACTGCTTGATGAGGAAGCCGAGGCCGCCATCGACGATGAATAACACTTGCTCATCCTCAACTGTCTTGTCGGCCTGCTCGCAAATGAGGCGAGGCCGCGGCGTGGTGGCTCGGCTCTCAGTCGCTGCTAGAGTAAGCCGAGGCAGCGCTACGAAGGCTACTGCATCCTCTAATCCGACTACTTCGCCGATAATCCCCTGCAGGATGAGAAGGTGTTTCAGCGCCATTTCAGGATGAAACTGAAGCTCTTCCTCGACATTATGCATGTCATCCGGGAGTTCGACACCTACTTCAAGTTGAAGACGGATTGCACCGGCACGGTAGGCTTTACCTCAATTCAGAAGTGCACGGTGGCGATGAGATTGCTTGCGTATGGTGCTCCCGCTGATTCGCAGGATGATTATCTGCGCATGTCCGAGTCCACTGCCATTGATTGCTTAAACAAGTTCTGCAGGGCAGTGGTGGCAGTGTTTGGGCCAACATACTTGCGATCACCCAATGCGGAAGACATTGGTCGGATCCTTGCCACCAATGAAGCAAGAGGCTTCCCTAGGATGCTTGGAAGCGTCGACTGCATGCATTGGGCATGGAAGAACTGTCCATTTGCTTGGCAGGGGATGTACAAAGCCCACAAAGGAGCTTGCAGTGTGATTCTTGAGGCTGTGGCTACACATGATCTATGGATTTGGCATCTATCCAAAGTGGTCAACATTTGTGAAGACTATCTCCAACCCTGTGCCAGGAAGCGCGAAAACTTGGTATTCCAAGTGCCAGGAGGCTTGCAGGAAGGATGTTGAGCAGACATTTGGTGCACTGCAGTCTCGATTCGGTGTTGTTCGGTACCCAGCTTTGACTTGGTCCAAGGCCAATATGTCTGAGGTAATGAACTGTTGTGTGATCTTGTACAACATGATCATTGAGAGCGAGCGGAATGATCCGATGGATGATAGTGAGCCATACTACCACCAGGGTCCTCTCTTGCAGATGTAGATCACCAGGTGCCGGCAACATGGGCAAACTTCCTCGCTATGCGTCAGGAGATTCGAGACCCGGTGATGCATACACAGCCGCAGAATGATCTGGTGGACCACTTGTGGAGGCGCAAAGGCAATGGCAATGTCGATGCCTAGTTTTATTTGTTCTATTTGCTTGCATTGTTGAACTATTTGTGTGTGCATTTGTATGTTGAACTATTTTATGTGTGGATTTGTATGCCGAAATGTTTGTGTAATTTTTGTATGTCAAATTTGGGCGAAATCGCCGGCTGGGGGGCGGCCTGGGTTCGGCGACTGGGAAAACGCCGCCCCCAGCAAGCCGAATAGCGCCGTTGGCCTCCCAGGCGGGCCAAAATAGCGCCGTTTTTTCGTCCTGGGGGGGCACAACGGCTGGAGATGCCCTTAGTTTCCCAGCATATATATATAGCCCTAACAATATTAAGCTTCCGATTGATCACAATAAGTATGTTTAAAGATAATTTTTGATAAAGATAATATATTAATATCAAAAAGATATAAGTACACTGGTCCTGCAACAACTCAATACTGCTACAACTCAATACCACGAGTAACTCGAGACACTGAGAATTAACACAGCCAAATTATTAAAAGAAAAAAAATGTAAAACACGCAGTAACCAGCAGCGATATCAACCACTACCTGACAACACACGATCCGCGAGAAAGTTCTCCAGAAGCAACGTCTTTCTTTCAGAAAGGTAACTACACACAAATGTCACCGTTGGAGGAGATTGAGGTTGTCGGCCGCGCGATTGTTGGCGATGCGGAAGAGCTTGTAGGTGGTCTTCCCGCTTATGCGTGGTAATGCGCATCAGCACCCCGTCTTTGAGGTTGTTGACGAAGGCCTTAATGACGCCCTCCTCGGAAATCTCCGTCGCTGCGCCTCTCTTCTCCGAAAAGCGGCGGATGTAGTGGTGCAGAGCTCCTGGCTTGAGCTTGGTGACGATGACTTCTGAAGGGGTGGGGCTCCATCGACTCCTCAAGGCTCACGTTGGACTTCAGAGTCCTAGGCGATGGTGTTGCTTCTTTTAGGGAAGGCACTACCTCATCGCGGCGAGTGAAAGAGCATCTGTTATATCCCTCACGTGTTTTATGTGTTAGGCAACAACACTAGGAAATATCTAATGTACTGTAGAGTGATGCAGGAATCAGTTGGTAATTTTTCATAATGCATCATGTGTGAAAAAAGGGAAAAGGGCTCTGCAGGAATCTCCAGGCCGGAGTCTTCGGCCTGCCATGACCGGAATCTCCGGTCTCCATGGACCGGAGTCTCCGGACTCAGGGGACAGAAGTCTCCGCCAAGTCTCTAGCTCGTTCCGGAATGTTGCCAGAGAATTCGCGGAGTCTCTAGCTCCGGCTGGAGTCTCCGTCCCCTGTTCCGAAGTTTCCGGTCTCTGAGCTCAAGTCTCCGGTCTAGCATGAAATGGCTCGCGTAGACCGGATTCTCTCCGGAATGTTTCCGGAGTCTCCGGTCACTCAGACCGGAGTCTCCGGTGTAAAGTGAGCTGCAACGGCTACAATTCGAGGAGGGGTATAAATACCCCTCCACCTACATCCAGCCAGTTAGCTCGCCCCAAATTGAAGTCCACCATTATTGCAAGCTCAAGAATCACTAGATCTCCCAATCACTCCACCCAAACTCGTTGATCTTTGGAGGATTGAAGGAGAAGGCCCGGATCTACTACTTCACCAAAGCGTTCTTCATTTCCCCCTCATTCACTTGAGGGATTCGAGCCTAGGGTTTCCACTAGGAAAACATAGGCATCTTGTTGTACTTACTTGCTTGTTATTTTGTGTAGCAGGTGTTGTGGTGCTTGGGAGCCTCCAATCCTTTTGTGGGTTGAGCCTCACGTTTGTTGTAAGGGCTCCGGATTCCGCCTTGAAGGATTCCGGTAGTGGAAGGTGAACCGAGCTTTCGGGCAAGGTTCATCGGAGAATAGGGTGAGGCCATTTGTGCCGTTTGAGTTTGAAACTTACACCCCTTCAACGAGACGTACTCTCCTAAAAAGGAGGAACTCGGGAATACATCCTTGTCTCCGCGTGCTTCCCGTTCGGTTACTCCTTACTCGCTAGTTCTTATTTGTATCGTGCTTAGTCTAGTGTTAACTTGTCATATAGGTAAATTCACCGTAGTTGCATATTTAGAGAATTTACCTTTGTGTCAAGCCTAAATTCGAAAAAGAGCTAAAAAAATGAGTAACACCTATTCACCCCCTCCCTCTAGGTGGCCATACCGATCCTTTCAATTGGTATCAGAGCAAGGATATCAAGCCGTGGATGAATCCAACAAGACAAGAAGAGAAATACTTGATTGTCAACTAAATGCCACCGCTCTTGACTTGATCCGAGATGCCGTGGGAGAGGATGATATGTCTCACATCGAACATTGCACCACCGCCAAAGAAGCTTGGGCTTGTATTGTTGAGGTGTTCGTTGGAAATGAAAGCATGAAGAGAAACCGGTTTGAGGAAATGAGCAACAAGGCCGAAGGGTTCTTCATGGAAGATGGAGAAGACCATGAGCAAATGTATCGAAGACTCAAGTCCCTTGCCAATGCCTATAAAGCTCTGGTGGGACCCATGTGAATGATGATTGGATCAAAGGAAGTATGTGAATGCTCTCTTGCCCTTTGAACCGGCCGACTTGAAGAGTCTCCAAGGAAGGCACAACTATCCACAATTGACCTCCAATGAAGTCATGCAAGAGATGCAATCTTTCAAAGTCCAAGCCAAAATTGCACAAGACTCTCGTGCCCGAGCTATTGGAATGCAACAAGGAGCTTCACTTGCTTTGAAGGCCAAGGTGGTTGAACACAATGAAGATCAAGATTGTGAAGATGTGTCCTCCATGGACCCCGAAGAACTCAAGATTGCTCATAGGGACTATGTGGCTCTTGCGGCAAGGACCTTTTGGAAGAATCCATCCAAAGCTAAAGCTCAAGTGGAGCAAAAGTTCAAATCTAGTGGTTCAAGGAGGGCAACCCAAAGATGAAGACTTGCTTCAATTGCCAAGATAGATATCACTATGTTGCCAGTGTCCCTATGAGAACCGTGAAGATCATGGAGGAAGGCTTGTTCTCAAGAATGCCTCAAGTCCCCTAGCAAGAAACCTTTCTTCAAGAAGAACCTTCCCAACAAGAAGCCTCCTTCAAGAATGGTATTGGTGACAAGAGAGGAGTACATGTCCGGGGTGAGAGCGATGAAGAAGAAACCACAAGTGAAGTGGCCGCTATTGCCATTACTTCATCAACATCATCATCTCTCTTCGAATCCCCCAATGAGAATGTCCCCATCCAATCCGCCAAGTGTCTCATGGCCAAGGCCACCGAGGTATCATCTCCTTCCTCCTCCAAGACTATAAATGAAATGGATGATCTTATGAGTCTTAGAGTAAAGGAAGAAAATGTTGCTTTGGATCGTTTCATGACTAACTTGCAAGGTGAAGCCAAGAAACGCTTTGAAGCTCTTATGAGCGATTATGGGCGGATTCAAGAGGAGCTTGATGAGAAGGAGAGACTTGAAAGAGAGTATGCTAATGATATTGCCGCTCTCACCGTGGCTCTTGAGGAAGAGCATGAGCTTCGTGTTTCTCTTGAAGAGAAACTTGAAAATCTTGATGAGTCACAAAATGCAATCTTTTCTCAAATCATTAAAGAACGTGACCATGCTATTGCAAAATATAAGCTTTACAAGAAAGAAAAGGTTGAATTTGGTGTTGGTCATGATAGACTAACCGAGGAGCTAGAGAAGCTCACCAAGGCTCACAAGGCCTTGGAGAGTGAACACTCTATCTCACCAAGTCTTTTGAACAACTTCAAATTCAATCATCTAAAACAATGTTCCTAGTTCCTCTACTACTTCTTGTGATCATGCAAATGTCATTGAGGAAAATGCTAGGTTGAAGGTCGAACTTGCCAAGGCCTCTATTCCCAAAGTAAGCCTCTTGATGATCTTTTGCAAATGCAAAAGCCACACATTGGGAAAGAGGGTCTTGGTTATGTTGCCAAGAAGAAGAAGAAGAACAAGAAGAAGGCCAAGCCCGCACAAGCAAAGAAGACTACCATTGCGAGTGTGATGCCACAAGGGGCAACACTCCTCGTAGTGACTTTGCGGGACATGCTAACCCCAACTATATTCTTTATGTTGATTATTATGGGGATGTTTATGCTAAATATGTTGGTCCTTATGATGGTTTCATTGCTTACTCTATTTGGGTTCCTAAGACCCTTGTTGCTAACAAAAGAGGACCCATTGCAAGATGGGTACCTAAAACCAAGCAATGATTTCTTGTAGGACTATGCTTCCGGTGGGTCGAAATGGGTGATTGATAGTGGATGCACAAGTCATATGACCGGAAGCAAGGAGATCATGACGGAGTTGAGACCAAATACAAATCAAAACCGTCACTTATGGAGATAATCTAAAGCGGAGGTAGGGCCTGGCAAGGTGGTATGCAAGGGATATCACCCTTGTGAATGTCATGCTTGTTGAGTCCCTTGGTTACAATTTACTTTCCGTTCGTGCCGTTAATAAGATGGGTTTTGCCGTCACTTTGATCTTGATATTGTGGTACTCATGTGGAGCAAGACTCTAAAGGTCGCTTACGTTGGGTATGTCGAAAATGAGTTGTTTGTGGTAGACTTTTCGGAGTCAACCAACTCTCAAGCGATGTGCTTATTCGGAAAGGCCGACGTGGGGTGGTTGTGGCATCGCCGCTTGTCCCATGTCAATATGAGAACTTTGCAAAGTCTTCACAAGGGTGGCCACATTCTTGGACTAAAAGAGAATGTTTCTTTTTCTAGAGATCGTCTTTGTAGGGCTTGTGTTGAAGGAAAGATGCATGATTCTCCCCACCCAAGCAAGACCATCATTTCATCAACAAGGATATTGGAACTTCTTCATGTTGATCTTTTGGTGCCGTGCCTCAACCAGTCTTGGTGGGAAGAAGTATTGTTTGGTGATTGTTGATGACTATTCAAGATTTACATGGGTTTATTTCTTCAAGTCGAAGAGTGAGACCCAACAAGCCGTCATCGACTTCTCCAATGAAGTTCAACGTCAACACAATGTCCCTATATTGGCCATTAGAAGTGACAATGGCTCCGAGTTCAAGAACTACACCCTAAATGAGTTTCTTAGTGAAGAGGGAATTCGTCATCAATATTCCGCTGCGTATACCCCTCAACAAAATGGTGTAGCCGAGAGGAAGAACCGGACCCTTATGGATATGGCAAGGTCTATGTTGGCGGAGTTCAAGACCCCACTTTTCTTGTGGGCCGAGGCCATCTCCACGGCATGTCATCATCTAACCGCTCTACTTCCGCACGGGAAAGAAGTTCACTCCATATGAAATGCTTACCGGCAACAAGCCCAATATTTCCTACTACCGGGTGTTCGGTTGTAAGTGTTTCTATAAGATCAAAGGTTATCGTTTATCTAAATTTGAGTCTAAGGCTTTAGAGGGTACTTTTGTTGGTTACGGTGCCGAATCCCACACTTATAGAATCTACGACAAGTCCTTCGGGACGTTGTAGAATCTTGTAGTGTGGAGTTCGATGAGAATGACGGCTCCCAAGTGGCGCAATTTCATGTTCGTGATGTAGATGATGAGGAACCTCAAGATGCAATAAGGCGAATGGGCGTGGGATTCTTTCGCCCAATCGAGATCCACCATGAGGGCCTCAAGAAGGACCAAGCTCCACCCATGTGGAGCATTCATCATCACAAGTGGAACCGCACCATCCGATGGAGCAAATGATGCACCAAGCCAAGAACAAGTTCAAGACCCTCCTCAAGTTGATCAAGTTGCTACGCAAGAACCAAGTTCTCCAATTATTGATGCTAGCCATGATCAAGACCAAGGTCCATCCTCTCCTTCTAGTGATGAAGGTGTGCACATTGAAGACCAAGGTCATCATTCCGGTCAAGACGGGGACACAAATGATCAAGATGATCAAGAGATTCCTCCAAGCTCTCGTGAGGATCGACACCCGTCGTCATGCAAGAAATGTCAAGACCATGGAAAGAAGACAACACTTGTTGGAAATATTATTGGTGATTGAAGAGCAAGGTTGTGACTAGAAGACAATGTGCAAACTTTAGTGAACATCAAGCGCACATATCCTTGGTGGAACCAAAGAAAGTCTTTGAAGCTATTGAAGATCCGGATTGGTTGAATGCAATGCATGAAGAGCTCAATAACTTCAAGCGCAACAAGTGTGGAAGCTAGTTGAGAAGCCAAAGGAGTGCCGCAATGTTATAGGCACTAAGTGGATATTCAAGAACAAGCAAGATGAACATGGCATGGTGGTGAGGAACAAGGCAAGATTGGTGGCTCAAGGGTACTCTCAAGTTGAAGGCATTGATTTTGGAGAGACCTATGCTCCCGTGGCTCGCCTTGAGTCCATCCGTATCCTCCTTGCATATGCATCTCATCATAATTTTATCTTGCAACAAATGGATGTGAAAAGTGCTTTTCTAAATGGTCCACTTAAAGAATTAGTATATGTTAAGCAACCACCGGGTTTGAGGATCCCAAACTCCCTAACCATGTCTACAAGCTCGATAAGGCGCTCTATGGACTTAAACAAGCTCCACGTGCGTGGTATGAGCACCTTAGAGAGCTTCTAGTAGACCGTGGATTTGAGGTTGGGCAAATCGATCCCACTCTCTTTACCAAGAGAGTAAAAGGGGAGCTTTTCATATGCCAAGTCTATGTGGACGATATTATCTTTGGCTCAACTAACAAAGCTTTCAATGATGAATTTTCAAAGCTTATGACCGATAGGTTTGAGATGTCCATGATGGGAGAGTTGAAGTTCTTCCTTGGTTTTGAGATCAAGCAATTGAGGGAGGGACTTTCATCTCTCAAACTAAATATATCCAAGACATGCTCAAGAGTTTGATATGATGGTGTCAAGGAGAAGCGCACCCAATGGACACAAAGGTTCATCTACAACTTAACCCAAAGGGTATAGATGTCGATCAAAAGGTATACCGTTCCATGATTGGTTCTTTGCTCTATCTTTGTGCATCTAGACCCGATATTGTGTTGAGTGTAGGGGTGTGTGCAAGGTACCAAGCCGCTCCTAAAGAAAGCCACATGGTGGCGGTCAAAAGAATCCTCGATATTTGATTCATACCCCAAAGTTTGGTTTGTGGTACCCCAAGGACAAGGTTTTCTCTCTTGTGGGTACACGGACTCGGATTGGGCCGGTGATCATGATGATAGGAAGTCAACTTCCGGGGCTTGCCAATTTCTTGGTGGTTCCTTGGTGAGTTGGTCTTCCAAGAAGCAAAATTGTATATCTCTCTCCACCGCCGAAGCCGAGTATGTGGCGGCCGCAAGTGCATGCACCCAATTGTTATGGATGAGGCAAACTTTAAAGGAATACGGTGTCAATTGTGACAAAGTGCCTCTTTTATGTGACAATAAAGTGCTATCAAGATTGCCCACAACCCGGTGCAACATTCAAGAACCAAGCATATTGAGATTCGTCATCATTTCATTCGAGATCATGTTGCCCGTGGTGATATTGAGCTAGGCCATGTTCCCACAAGAGACCAACTTGCCGATATTTTCACGAAGCCTCTTGATGAAGCAAGATTCACTTATTTGAGGAATGAGCTAAATATCGTGGATTCAAGGAGCTTGGCTTGACTATTTGCATACACACCTATGTCTTGACTATTATTGTGTTTAGGTGTAGGCATGGACATAGGGGGAGTGCGGTCCTAATACATTGGACTATCCCTCCCCCCATTATGCCGACATAAGAAATCATTTGCTTCTCTATATTCGTGCTATGAATTGTGAGCTTAAATGACGAGTGTTGGTTGTGAACCCAAGATATATCTTCGCGGTGTCACGCCATAAACTCATACATGGTGGCCTAGGCCACCGCCCTCCTCTTTATGAGGAGTTGGATCTTATTTGGACTTATTTTTTTTTACCTTTACTTTGTTTTGGGGAAAAACACTTGGAATTGGCCTTTTTATTTGGATATTGCAATTTCCAAGTGTGTATCCACCCATCAGTGCCATTGTTTCAACCTAAGCCTAAATCTTACCTTAAAACTTGCTCCTCTTGCAACATGCATGTCCCCAAAAAATGTGACACCCCTCCCTGGCACATATCACCAGAGAGGCAGTCGTCCCGTGCGCCATCCCAAGATAACTGGCCGCACGTCACAACAGTGTAACATAATGGAAATCATTACACAATCAGGCACCTCAGTGCTACAAATGGTTTACAAGGCCATCAAGGAATGACGAAATATCAATCCCAGCATGGCACGATACAGAGTTTTAACTGGCAGCGGAAGACATATGAGAGGCTACGGCTTGGAGCGGCTCCACTCCACAGGTATCTGGCTGGGCTACTGATCCTAACACGCTCTTGCTCCATGTCCTTGCTAAGGTAGAAGATGAATCCTCGCCGAAATCTGGCCACAATCACAAGGCCCGTGAGTACATTTGTATGCACTCAGCAAGAATCGCCACTCACCACAAACAATCCAACAATCATGCAACAAGATATACATTGGAAATAAAATCCTACAACAAGGCAAGGGTCTACTCAAGATAGACCAATATGATAACATAAAGGTAGCATGGCATCACAAGCAAAACATGGCATAAGCAAACAACAAGAGTATCACCAGTACAGAGTCCAAGCCAGGTGGGGTTGGATCGTATACCGGCGATCAAACAAAGAGATTACCTGTGATGAGTAGACGAGTGTACCAGTTGGTACCAAATCTTATAACTACTCATGTCAACACAATCAGTCTTCCAAGCCTCTAGCCAACTCTGGCTATCACTCCAGCCAACTCTGGCTATCAATCCAGCCAACTCTGGCTATCTCCCGGGCATGCACGGTTGATGTTGGCTCTGGCCTAACTATAGGCTTCCAACGCATCACACCGCCATCCCATTCACCTCACAAGTAACATTCCCTGCATCATCTTATTGTTCATTTAGTGAAATCAGGTTGTTCATCTTTCTTTCAAACAAGCCTTAGGTTTAACCTCCTGACACGACATGGACACACAGTGTGACCGACACTGAACTGTTGTTCCATAACCTTGGAACGAGGCTAGACATCCAGATTTGACACTCTCGAGAGGTTGCAGATACCAGCCATCTAAGTGCACCACGCCTAGCCGGTACTTTAGGATTTCATCCTTAAGGCGAACTCAGCAAGATACACTCACCTGACCGTTCACGCTACCAAGACACTCCCTGTATAGCCACCGACATAACTCTATGCCTTATGCAGAAGTGAATCCGGCACGTCCCCAACCCATGAGCGACGCCTAGCTCCGGAACCTTCGCAAGACTAGCCCCGACCAACTATGGTACCGACTAGACTTGCCAAAATGGTAGCATCAAAGGAGGCTCGATAGGTTATGTAGGTCAAGGCCCGCCCATGTGAGTGACAGTGGCAGTGCTTTCGATGTTCAGATTAGTGGCACCGTGGACTGACCCTATCGTTGTTTGGAGGGGAGTTTCATTTAATCAAGTTTCATTATTCACAAGTCCAAATAACAGAGGATTAGTCCAACACAACAACCACAATATCATAAAATATCATCAACAACAAGTCATTAGCAACATAATAAATCAAGAAATAGTAGTATCCATGTCCAACTTAGCAAAATAAAAACGTCAACCGGAAGACTACGGCAGCGATCCCGCCGACCAGCGACTTCGCGTTTGACAAGGAAAAAAAGAAACGTCAACCGGAAGACTACGGCGGCGAACCCGCCGACCAGCGCCTTCTCGTTCGACAAATAAGAGAAACGTCAACCGGATGACTGTGGCAGCGATTCCGCTGGCAAGCGCCTTCTCGTTTGACAAAAGAAAAGAAACGTCAATCGGAAGACTGTGGCAGCGATTCCGCTGGCAAGCGCCTTCACAGATCAACTACAAAATATAGCACAGTTGGTTTGCGTCGACCGGGTGACTACGGCGGCGATCCCGCCGACCAGCGCCATCACAGATCGACGTTAATATTTTAGTGAGACGGCGGCGGTTCCCCCGGTCCATTGTCTCAAGAATGATGCGTGTTTGATAAACATTAACAATACACAATATAACCAAGCAAGTACGATAAATAAATATGCAACCTAATATGCAACACGGCAGGAGCAATATTACAAGTTACAAACTGAACAAGAACAACAACAGACACGCATAAATACAACAGTAGACAGACAGAAACATAAAACACTCGGCATGGTAATAAGCAAATAAACAAACAAACACTGCCGGGCTGCTCATAGCAAGGGGTTAGCTTGCCTTGAAGACGGGGATCCATTGGGCTTGGAAGGGTCGGGGCGATTCCGCGGCGTAGGGCAGCGATAGCCCCGTTCCACGGACTCCGGAATGCACCCACACAAGGGCACCCCGAACAACTACCTTGGAACAAGATGGAATCAGTACCCCAGGACAGATCTCATCGAGATACAAATTTAGAAATTTGAATCACTCCGATCGGAGCTACGGTTTAAAAGTTGTGGATGTTTGAAATTTGGTCGAGCAGAAAAAGAAAAAAACTGCCCACGGAAAAAACGAAACGGGCCGTCGACCACGCGCAGATGGGCCTCTGCGCGCCACACGCGCGCGTGCCCGTGCCAGCGCGGGGCAGGCCGCTGGTGGGCCGTCTGGGCTGGGCCAAATCTGCTGCTGGACCGCTGCTTCTGCTGGGCTGCACATGGGTTAAAAAAACGGTTGGTAACGGAGGAGAAAACGGAACAGAGCGACAAACGGATCGACACCGTGGTCGTCTCCTTCGAGAAAAAGAGTACGGGCGGCTCGGCGCCTCGCCGGCGCGGCGGCTCGGAGAGGCCAGGGCGGCGGGGAACGACGGCGGAGGCCGAGGCCAGGAGGAGCTGGGTGGCGAGGACGTGGTTGACTTCCTCCGCACGAGCACGCACGGGAGCGTACGGGGAGGCGCCGGAGGTCGACGGCCGCCGGCGATGGGCGGCCCGGCGGGGCCAGCCGAGGACGGCAGCGAGATGGCGGTGCAGCGCCGCGCCCGGGGAGGGTCCGAGGTGGCTGGGGAGAGGCTCTGCGCGAGGGGCGCGTCGAGCACGGGCTCGGCCGTGCGGCCATGGCGGGGGAGGAAAACGAACGGCTCCTCCGCTGCGCTGCTGCTCTGGCTCGAAGATGGCAGGGATGGGGACGCCGCGAGGAACTGCTCCGGAGAGGAGGGACAGGAGGCAGGGGAAGAGCACGGGAGTGGCTTGCGAGCTGGAGGGGATTCGGCTACGGTGAGTCGAGCTTGAACTCGAAACTCTCGAGCTCTACCCTCCTCTGCTAGTACCGGTGATATTTGTAGCAGTGAGGGGAGTGGAGTAGAAGGTGAAAGCTGCTCTGGAGGCCTCAGGTCTCTTTTGTAGCCAGAGGGAGAGGAAGAACATGGGAGGAGGAGGAGGCACGGGAGAAGCTCCACAAATATCTCCCATGGTCCTGTGTTGTCGGTGGAAGAGAAATGAGGAGGAGCTGGACGCACAGGGGAGCACGTGTGTGCACTGCAGTAGAAGGATCAGCCACCGACCACAGCAGTAAACGGAGATTAGGTCCTGCCTAAGCGCGCATCCCGGACGTCCAGAGCGCGACGCGAGTGACATCGACGCGTTCCCGATGACTCGGAGCTCCAAACGGAAAAAGGGTGATATCACTGGGTTCATAACGATGAGAGGAACACAACCAAACAAAAATCCCACAGGGATTCCAAACTTTGTAAAATAGATTTTCCAGAAAACCAAAAACACTGAAGGTGTTTGATGAAATGATCTTGGTCTTACACAACTCAAATAAATCCCCAAAAATTAGGCATGGGTTGTTTTGGTCAGGGGAGAGTGTCTATGGAGTTTGAGATCATTTAGGTGAGGGGAAATTGGGTTTCCAAAAGATGGCCAAAAATGACCCTAATGGCATGATTTAGGAAAATAGGATTTCTACAATTCCCCTTGGGGTGGCCTTCTGGTTAGGGGTGGCTAGGGATCATGTGGTCAAGATCACCAAGTACCATGGCCATAGGATTTTTCTAGGTCTAGGTTTGCTTGAAGAACTCAAAATGGCATTAATTTGGGCTTACAAAGAAAGTGGTCTAAATATTGCTCAAATGGGTTTGCCTCCTAAAGATGAAATGCAGGAAATGCCAAAATATTCATCCCCTGAATTTATCAGAATTATTGGAGGTGCCTAGCTTGGTTAAAACATTTCTGGATCAGAAGTAGCAGTTTTGAAATTATGGCCTAACTTGGAAATATTGCATTGGAGTATGCAATATTTTTGCATGGGTTGTCTTTATATGGACATGGGGTCCTCTGGTATTTTTAGTGGAATTTCTCCGGCTATGGAAACAGGCTTCCCTTTGATAGGTGGAGAAAGGGTTTAAAAGGTTTAATAATTAGGGCTAGGGTTTTCGAGAGAAAACCTAAGCAACAAAATTATCACGGGTGTTGGAGTGGTTCGTGGATTACCGGGAAATTTTGAGAAAGCAATTCCCAAGTCACTTCATCCTCAAAATATTTGAAGAAACATTTAGGTAAAGAGAAAAAGTTTTTCAGGTGTCAGAAAACACCACTAAAATTAGGTTTGAATTTTCCGGGTGTTACAAAAAATCTGGCATTTTTGAGTCGTTGGGGCCGGAGACTTCGGTGTAATCTCCAAACACAGAGACTCCGGTCCAGGCCGGAGACTCTGGTGTGTTTGGACCATGGACTCCGGTCTCGGGCGTTTCCGCAGGGTTCCAAAGGGGATCGGGGTGGGGGGTTGATTCACAACTTCCCCACACACCCCCTACCCCAACCGCACCCCTGCTGCCTCCGCCGCCTCGAAGTGCCGCTCCGGCTGCTCCCCGCCGCCGGATCTCGCCGTGCCGTCGGCTCCTCCTCCTCCCGAATGTTGGGGACCATCCTCTCCGTTGTTTGGCACTCACCATGAAGGATCAAGGTTCCTCTCTCTCTCTCTCTAGGGTTTCTTCCTAGATTTGAAATTGAGAGTAGTTTCCTTTTGCTCTATGTGGTGGAACATCTTATAAACGGCATTGTACTCTCTAGGATCAATCCCTCAAATTTTTGCACTAAATCTTGACCTAAACTCGAGTTTCTCCTCTCAGGGCCGGAGACTCCGGTCTGTCCTGACCGGAGACTCCGGTCTGGCCGAACTCCCCGCCCCCTGAGACCGGAGACTCCGGTCTGGATCACCTTTTAGTGCCTAAATTTGTTGGATTGCTTCTTTTTTGGCCTTTCTGGACATGTATGCTTATCTCCCTGCTATCCTACTATTCCTCTCTTCACAGGTAAACAGCGCACCAAGGCATCAACATCCAACCCCAATTTCAAGCCTCGAAAAGGCCGAACCCCATCAAGGCATGTTCTTGAGTTTGATCCAGAAACTGGCCGCCATGTTCAGCGAGGTGTTATTGCTCAGAACAAGAAGGGCGCAGCTGCTAGAGAGAGGGAAAATGCTGAGTTTTTGGCCAATGAGGCTGCCAAGAAAGCTAGATATGACCAAATCACCACTTTAAAGGGCATGGGCAAGAGTGAGTTTCGCTCTTTGAGGGAGCAGCCCTTCTACTCCATGCAACGAACATCCCAAGACACTCATTTTTGGAGGAAGGAACAAGAACTCATCATGAAGGAGGTCTATGCAAAACTGTCCAAGAAGCATGCCGTATGTGAGCAAAAGGTGATCAACCTCGATGCATTGAACTCAAAGCCATACTTTCAAGAGGCCGTGTGGATTGTTAGAAAGCTTGGTCTAGAGAAGCTCTTCTCCATTCAACAACATTATGACATCAAGCTTGTGCAACAATTCTTTACCACCCTTGTGCTTAATACCGATGAAAACATCTCCATGACTTGGATGACCGGGCCAATCAAGTGTGAAGCGAACTTTGTTGACTTTGCTAGGCTCTTGGAGTATGAGTTTCGTGGGTTGACTTCTCCGCTTGGAAGAAGAATGCATGTTGAGGGAGTTGTTTCCTATGACAAGAGCAAGTTGGCTCTCATCTACACCAATGAGGCAGATATTGGCTCCAATCGCAACCTCCTCCCCACATTTAACATCTTGCTTCGTATGTTTCGTTACAATATTGCTCCTCAAGTCGGGAATGTGGATGCTATTCGAAGTGGGCTTGTCAACCTTCTCCATCATTGCTACAAGATTCTTGGTGCAGGTGTGGATTGCCAAGGATACTAGATTGATGTCATGGATTTCATCAAGTGTGAGATTCATTGGGCCATGTGTGAAAGGAAGAACCCCGTGTATGCACCGTATATCATGAAGCTTATTCTTGAATGTGTACCCACTCTCAACACCGCTCAATACACTCTTCACAACACGGGCTACCTTCAACAACTTCACAAGCATGCACCTCCTCGCATTCCTTTCCAATCTAGTGAAGAGGAGGAGCAAGAGCATGAGGCCCCAATGCCTAGGAGGAGCAAGAATGTCGACCCCCCTTCGTGGAGTCGTGGTGGAAAAGAAAGAGTCAACAATGAGGTTAGGCATATCTCGTGGTGGCAAAGGGCGAAGCTTTGTATGGGGCTTGCCACTCACAAGGAAAACTATGATGCTTATGTTGAGAGGAAGCATATTCAATCTACCCAAGGCATGATTCTAAAAGAAATGCGCAAGATCAACAATGGGGGCACTACTCCTCCTCGCCCACAAGGTGCTCCCGAGTCACCACCGTCCGCTGCCACTATCCCTTTTGAGAAATGGAATGTGGATATATTCCCTTGGGGTGACTTTGAAGATGTGTCCTATATGCCTTCATATTCTCGCAACACCGGCAAGGCCCCTATGGTTGACGACGATGATGAGGATGCTTCGGATGAGGTTGATAATGAAGGTGAGGATCCGGATGCAAGTGGTGCGGATGATGATGACACCGTTGGTGAAGGGAACGACAAAGATTATGAAGAAGCGTCCGATTGATCTTCTTGGGTTCGCGTAGCATCGCTCTTTTCCCTTTTTGACGTTTCGATGCCAAAGGGGGAGAAGTAGTTCTATTAGGTTTTCCTCGTGGTATTTGCAAGGGTTCGGGCACAAGCTTGCTCTTTTATCATTTCTTTAGAGCTTGTGTCCATTTATCTTATGTCGTTGAACTTATTTGCTTTAATATTTGTTGTGTGAGACTATGTTCCTACTTGTGGTGTGCAACATAGTGGATTTCATATATTATCTATGGTTGAGATGATATCTATTATTGTGATATATTATTGTGCATTGGTCTATACTCTACATTTTTATGCACAAGGTATGATTTATTCTATCTCAACCTACTTTTGAGCTATGTCTCTTGTTTATGTATTTCATGTTTCTTGCTTATATGTGAGTTGTCTCTTGTCTACATGATTGAGCATTTGTATTCCAATGCAACTACTTATATGCACACATGTAGGGGGAGCTTCTCGATCTTTTGTGAACATGTCGATATTTTCTATTGTGCTTTATTGCAAATCCTAGTGTTGTCATCTAACACCAAAAGGGTGAGATTGAAAGAGCATTTGTTATATCCCTCACGTGTTTTGTGTGTTAGGCAACAACACTAGGAAATATCTAATGTACTGTAGAGTGATGCAGGAATCAGTTGGTAATTTTTCATAATGCATCTTGTGTGAAAAAAGGGAAAAGGGCTCTGCAGGAATCTTCAGGCCGGAGTCTCCAGCCTGCCATGACCGGAATCTCCGGTCTCCATGGACAGGAGTCTCCGGACTCAGGGGACAGAAGTCTCCCCCAAGTCTCCGGCTATTTATTTCTCAGCAAAACCCCCAGAGGGTGACAGCCTCTAGACTCGGTCCGGAATGTTGCCGGAGAGTTCGCGGAGTCTCTGGCTCCGTCCGGAGTCTCCGTCCCCTGTTTCGAAGTTTCCGGTCTCTGAGCTCAAGTCTCCGGTCCAGTATGAAATGGCTCGCGTAGACCGGATTCTCTCCGGAATGTTTCCGGAGTCTCCAGTGTGGACCGGAGTCTCCGGTCACTCAGACCGGAGTCTCCGGTGTAAAGTGAGCTGCAACGGCTACAATTCGAGGAGGGGTATAAATACCCCTCCACCTACGTCCAGCCAGTTAGCTCGCCCCAAATTGAATTCCACCATTATTGCAAGCTCAAGAATCACTAGATCTCCCAATCACTCCACCCAAACTCGTAGATCTTTGGAGGATTGAAGGAGAAGACCCGGGTCTACTACTTCACCAAAGCGTTCTTCATTTCCCCTTCATTCACTTGAGGGATTCGAGCCTAGGGTTTCTACTAGGAAAACCTAGGCATCTTGTTGTACTTACTTGCTTGTTACTTTTGTGTAGCAGGTGTTGTGGTGCTTGGGCGCCCCCAATCCTTTTGTGGGTTGAGCCTCAAGTTTGTTGTAAGGGCTCCGGATTCCGCCTTAAAGGATTCCGATAGTGGAAGGTGAACCGAGCTTTTGGGCAAGGTTCATCGGAGAATAGGGTGAGGCCATTTGTGGCGTTTGAGTTTGAAACTCACACCTCTCCAACGAGACGTACTCCCCTAAAAAGGAGGAACTCAGGAATACATCCTTGTCTCCGCGTGCTTCCCGTTCGGTTACTCCTTACTCGTTAGTTCTTACTTGTATCATGCTTAGTCTAGTGTTAACTTGTCATATAGGTAAATTCACCGTAGTTGAATATCTAGAGAATTTACCTTTGTGTCAAGCCTAAATTTTAAAAAGAGCTAAAAATTGAGTAGCACCTATTCACCCCCCTTCTAGGTGGCCATACCGATCCTTTCAGCGAGGTGCTCAGCCGCGGAGGTGTAGCATGGCCCTCTTGATCGGCGGTGAACTCGAAGCTGTCGAAGTGGATGATTTCTCTAGGGCGAGGCCGTCGTCCAGTCGAATGGAACGGCGAGCGGATGTAGCGGCGGCGTCGAGGCCGTCGGCGGTGAAGGTGAACGAACGGAAGCCCATCACGACGCTCGCAAGTTGGTGCACAAAGCCCCTACGTGGTGCGCCAACTGTCGGTGTTTGTAACAGGCTAATTAATTTATGTGTAAGTAAATGTTGCGACCACGATCGGATGGGCTAACAGTCTCAAGCACGCAAGGATGTATACAGGTTCAGGCCCCGGGATCATTCCGGTAAAAACCCTACTCTTGTGTGGATCGATTGTATTCCGGCAGGTGAGACGCTCAAAGCTACAAGATGATGTCGGCTATGGGTTTAGCCGGCTATGTGGATGGTGGGTTCTCCGATGAAGAATTGTTGTGGTTATAGGTGTGTGTGATGATGAATTGAACAACCCTTCCGCTGAGAGAATTGTACCCTTATATAGGGCTCGGGTTTTAAAGGGACAGAGGTTATTGCCAGGCTGTAACGGATGGCGTCAGCGCATAGGGCTCTATGTTGTTCTATGCTATAAAAGTACTGCTTCCCCGTATTGTTAGGGATGGGACCCTTCGAGCCTTGTTATGAGGCTGTACTGTTCCTAGGGCCACTGTCGTGACCAACTAACTTGCTCGGTAGTTTGCGGGAGGTCTGCCTACCGCCTAGCCCCTTCCGGGATTAGCCGGCCACCTTATTCTCACAGTGTTCTCACCATTCTCACCAACCCGAATCGTCTAGCCTTCTAGCCAGCCGGAGGAGTTTTGCCGTCGAAGGGCATTGGCAGTCCATAACCCCGTCAGCATGTCACTGTAGCTGCCGCCGCCCAGATCCATACTTGGACACCATGCTTCCCTTGCAGCCATCGTAACAATGCCTCCACCACAAAGTTATAGGATTGTTATCCCGGTTTCCAAGCTCCACCGAGCGCAACGGCATCTAGCGCCACACGCCGCGCTACGGCAGAGGTCCATACAGTGGGGAGGGGACAAGACCGCACCACCGCCGTCTGCCTAGCGGGTTTGCCCGCCGGCTCCGCCTGCGGCGGGGTGGATGGAGGAGAAGGGAGAGGTGGCTAGGATTTCGCCCGTGATGCTCCCTGTAAGCGAAATGAGCATTTTATTTTCTTTAGAAGATAAATGTTTTCTATAATCCCGTGGGCCCTCTAAAAGCCCCGTCAACAATACAAATGATTGATTGATTCAGCATGATAAAACAAATGATTGGTGAATTCAAAGATCTTACATGTTTAAACCTGCTGGTGTTGATTATGTCAGGCCCAAATCGTGAACACTCACATGTTTCTGAATAGACTAACTACATTGTTGTAGCGTTAAAAAAATACAATGTTGCCAATCCTGTAGATAGGATTCATGGAGTAGATCGTGGAGTTTTCTTCCACATCCGTGTATTATTCCAAGGCTTCTGCTTCGGTGTACCCTCTCCCCCAAATTTAAAAGGATATTTTGGTCTTTTTCATTAATTAATCCCTAAACTGCTAGGAGTACTTCTCACGTATATCCTGAAATTTTTGTTCAGTTCCTCCTCGCGCAGCAGCTTGAACTTGAAGGCGCACGCCGCTTGCTTTGCCGACGCCACCGTCAGCTGGTCACCCTCATACGGTCCAGCTCCATTCCCACCGCCGTATATGCACGTACCCCTTGTCTTGGATGCAAGCTCTAGGCTCTAGCGTTTCGTTTTTCAGGCTGTCAAGACGAGCAGGGATGGCCAGCGTTGATGAACGACATGCCCTACGTTTTGGTGCCACTGTGCTTTGCGAGCTGCTCCCATTAGCACACCGTGCATGAGCGGCTCTTCCTCCTTCGCGTACGGCAGCAGCTCCATGATCCATGTTCTGGTCCTTCACCGCGCCAGGACCATGGTTGTCGACCATGTCGTCGGCCATGGACGAGCTGGTGCTACCAGCGCCGAGCACATCATGCATGACAGGCTCTTTTTCCTTGCGAACGGCAGACACGCGAGCATATTTATGAGATTCATGCACTAATCGCAATTAATCATGTCAGTTTAGGGATTAATTAATGACAAAAGACCGAATTGTCCTTTTAAATTTGGAGAGCGTTAGCCGCTGATTTTTGGCCCTTAGGGGCCTTAGTCTCGGATGGAGAGAACGCGGAGCTTACTCTCCCTTCAGCCCTGAGGAAGTTCGTCGAGCTATTATGGGGATGAAGGCCAACTTGGCCCCGGGTCCGGATGGCCTTCCTGTCTCCTTCTTCCAAAATTTTGGGGGAGTATTGAGGCGTTCATTATGCCGATGTTCCAGGAGTTCTACACTGGAACATTGGTCATGTCTCGGCTCAATTTTGGTATAATCAGCCTGATCCCTAAAGTTGTGGGGGCGACTGGTATACGCCAATTTAGACCGATCACGGTGATCAACGTCATACAGAGACTGCTTGCCAAAGTGTGTGCTGCACGCTTGGCACCAGTTGTGGAGAGACTCGCACACCCTTATCAGTTCGCCTTTATCAAGGGACGATTTATCCATGACGGAATTCTAGCGCTTCATGAGATTGTCCATGAAGTTAAGGCTAGACATCTTAAGGGTGTCTTCCTTAAGCTAGATTTTCAGAAGGCTTATGATCGTTTGGACTGGGTGTTTCTACGTCAGGCCCTCGAGCGTAGGGGGTTCGATGATCGATTCATATGCTGGATTATGCAGATCGTCATGAGTGGCAACACGGCGATAAATATTAATGGGGACATTGGTCCCTATTTTAGGTCCTCGTGCGGGGTAAGACAAGGGGATCCGATCTCTCCCCTTCTCTTTGACCTGGCCGCTGACGTTCTGGCAACTGTATTGGATAAAGCCAAGACGGCTGGTCACATCGCTGGTGTGGTCGGACACCTTATTCCTGGAGGTGGGGTCACCCACCTCCAGTATGCGGATGATACCATGATCATGGTGGAGGGTTCGGAACTTGACATTGTTAATCTCAAGTTCCTTCTCCTCTGCTTTGAGGCCATGTCGGGCCTCAAGATTAACTTCGACAAGAGTGAAGTCATGATCATGGGGTACTCCCTACAGGAGCAACAGAGGATAGCGGACAACCTTAACTGCAAGTTGTCCACCTTCCCTGTTACCTATCTAGGGATGCCGCTTAGTGATTCTAGGATTCTTATTAAGGATCTGGAGCCGCTGGTTGGGCGGGTCAAAGCCAAGGCGGAGCCTTGGCAGGGGCGATTTACCTCCAAGGGAGCAAATCTGTCCTCATTAATTCTTGCATGTCTAGCTTGCCTATGTACATGATGGGAATCTATGATCTCCCGGAAGGTACACATAGCGCATTTGACAAGGAACTCTCGCGCTTCTTTTGGCAGGCGGCCAATGGGCGTGAGAAGTACCACATGGTCAAATGGGCGGATGTGTGCGCCCCCAAGGACATGGGGGGAATAGGAATTTTAGCGTCGCGGAAGATGAATACCGCCCTTATGCTGCGATGGGTTTGGCGGATACTTAGGGAGGAGGGGGGGTTGTGGCTGCAACTTATCAAAGCGAAATATCTGTAGGGACGCCCCCTCCTTGCTTGTGACCGCCGCGATGGCTCCCAATTCTGGCGGTCCATCCAAACCATCAAGCATGAGATTAGAAAGGGTGCGCGCTTCTCCATTGGGAATGGAGAGGGCACCCTCTTTTGGCTGGACTCGTGGCTTGAGGATAGGCCATTACAACATAGGTTCCCATCTCTGTTTGCTATTTGTTCGGATCCGATGCAGTTGGTGGCCTCGGCTATGCAGAATGGGAATTGGAACATCTCGTTCCGACGAACATTTGGGCAAGCCGAGGCTACAATGTGGACTGAATTACGGAGTGCATTACCGGAAGTGCTGCCAGGAGGTCAAGACCTTGTGTCATGGCACCTGACACCTTCTGGGACTTTCTCCGTAAAGTCGTCCTATCGGAGTCTCTTCAGTGGTCCGATTACAGCTTGGGCTTCCCCTTTGTGGAAGGCCCCCCTTCCTCTAAAAATCAAAATCTTTGTGTGGCAACTACTTAGGGACCGTCTACCCTCAGGGGTGGAGGTCCGAAAGCGGCGTGGACCAGGGAATGGGCTCTGCCCCATGTGTGGGATCCCTGAAACGGGAACCCATATCCTGTTCACCTGCCCTGCTGCCAGGTTTCTTTGGAACTTCGTCTACGAGGCGCTTGGGCCTGCTTGGCAGGCCTCAGACCTTGGCGAGTTCCTGGAGACCCAGGCGAATCATACCGGTGGGAGGCGACGCCTCTTCTGGTTTGTGTTCGCCGCGATGGCTTGGACTCTTTGGACGATTCGCAACAAGATGGTGATCGAGCGGGTGTTTCTTAGACGTGCTTCTGACTCCATGTTTAAATTCCTGGCTTTCTTGCAGCAGTGGCACCCGCTTACTAGGCAGCGCGACAGGGGGCGGCTAGACGACATGCTTCATAGACTCTTGGAGACCGCGCGGCGTATCTCCTCTACCTCTAGCAGCTAGCGCCGGTTGGCCTAGGCTTTTGTTTCTCTTATTGTACCCCTCGCCCCATGCTTTTACTTGTTGTTGGGCTTACTTGTGCTGCTGCCCCAGCGCTCTTTCTTCTACCTTGCCTTCGTGCTTGTGACTTTGTATGGACTTGCTTGGCATGTTGCTTTATTTATAAAGCGGGGCGAAAGCCTGTTTCGAGAAATTTGGAGAGAGGGGTACACCGAAGCACAGTTATTCCAATCTTACAAATCTTGAGGAACTCATACTATAGTACTTTTTTTTGGGGCAAACAGTGTGGGAGAGTTTCCCACTGCAATAAATGGCTTCATGACCAGGAGGCATATGATCTGAAGCATGCAATCAAATATGTTCAGGAGACATTGGCATTGATGGAATTACCGGCATGCACGAGGAAACTGGTGCAGGGCCAATGCTGGAGGCCCCTGACCCGGGTTGGGTCAAAATTAACACTGATGGAGCCCTAGCGGTTGATATTTACACAGGAGGTGCGGGAGGTGTGGCGCGATCACACCTCGAAGTGTTGGGTGCCTGGTGTAAACCGCTCCATGGAGTGACAGATGCCTTCATAGCGGAGTTGTTGGCAGTGCGAGAAGGTGCAATATTTGCCCAGCTGAGGGGATTCTTGCATGTTGTCATAGAGACGGATTGTTTAGAGGTCGTTAACCTCTGGTCGTCGCGCGGTGATGGCAGGTCCATTGCCGAGCCTATTCTAAAGGAAGTGGAGGAGTTATCTTCGGTGTTTGCGTTTTTTTCAGTTCAACATGTTAATCGTTTGAATAACAGTCCGGCACATTTGTGTGCGAGGCGTGCTTATACGCTTGATAGGACTGAGAGTTGGCTTGAGTCAAGCCCAGATTTTTTAGTTTCTAGTTTGTTGGCTGATTGTAAGAACCTTCTGGTTAAGTAATAAAGCTCCTGAGTTTCATGCAAAAAAAAAAGTTTCCCACTGCAATTTTTATTAAATATAGTACAAAGTTACAGGGTAAATATTTACAGAGAAAGGGTATTAAAAAAGATCGAAAAGTTCTAAAGTTGTGTCTGTAGCCAAAGTTTGAACTGATCTGCATGCTTGGCTTTATTTCTGTACTTCAGCCAATTCATCTCTGACAGATTTATTGCCTTCCATCCATCAACCCTTGACTAGTCACATGGGTATGGAAAGGCGAGAAAATCACAAAGGGGAGGAAGATTCACAAATGGAGAAAATTGGAACTTGTTGAGACAGCTTAAAAATCACAAAGGAGATGAAGTGGAGAGGAAGATTCGAGAAAACTGAGACGTGTCTAACATACCTTTGATGGAGTAAAACATTCAAGTTTCATAATTCTAATTTTTTTTGTACTAGTGAAGAGACTAGTTGAGTGATTCACCGGTCTAATACATGGCTCAACCAGTTCACTGCACGAGAAAAATTACAACGTTTAAATTATGCTAGAATTTACATTTAATATGTTTACATAAAGATATGGTTTCATAATTAACTCAGGTTTAACTGGGTATATGTTTTGGAGGAATGTTACTAGTCCTGAAATTTTTGTTCGATGACTAGGATAGAACTTTGAAAGGAATCGACATGAGTCAGTTATCAGTTCTCAGCTGATGGAAGCATTTAGAGCAACAACTTAAGATATCATGCACGACTTACCATTTGTTTGCATATGACTTAGTGCTACTATGGAAGGTTTTGTTTCACTTCTTTCATATATCATGTTCTTGGCTAACAGTTGATAAGTATGCTCACATATTAGGTTGCCATGACCATTGTCATAACTGCTGCTATGGTGACGACGGCTAGAAGAAGCAATGTCCACTGAGGCGTTCTGTCCGCTGCGCCGGTGTTGCTTATGTTTTTGAATTACTAAAGGTTGGATATGTTACCCTTCCTCATCCATGCATGGGTAGCATACCAGATGCTACTTTTACTCATGCCGTTTTTATTCACCTTGTGTTTACTGGCTAATGTCCGGCCACATGAATGGTGCAGCCCACAGCGGCGCACCTCAAACAGGCACTCCAATTTTTTTTTAAACATTCGTTCATAACAATTCCGGTGGAATTTAAACGAGATTTAACAAACTTACATTTTCAAATCTAAACGAGAATTAACAAACTAAACTAAAATTACGCCGTTACCGGCTACGCGCCACAACGTTTAGCCAACCACTACACGCGCCGGCGTCGAGGAAGATGCCTCTTCCACATGCCCTCGCCGGGGAAGAAGATGCGAACCAGCGCCGGAATTATCAACAGACTTGCATGCCTCGATGATCCGGTGCCGGAAGTTCCATCCACTATTGTCGTCGGCTACGGCGTTTAGAAACGTAGCCTGGACTGAGGCTGAGGCTTCTGGTTTCGCGGCCGGCGCGTGGTGGGATTTGATCTACTGCCGTTGCATGCCGTGGCACGCCTGATGGGAAGCCTCGCTGGCTTCCTCCCCCTTCTCCGGTGACCGCGACGCTGCTGACCAAGATGCGCCAGCACTTGTTGACGCCGGTGGTAACGGGAGATCGGGTCGGGGTCGTCGTCGTCGTCCTCGCCGTCAGAGCGGGCACGCTCGTCGTCCGAAATAGACAACTCCGGCGTTGGCTCCCGCGCGCCGGTAGGGAGGAAGACGCTGCTGAGACGAGCCTCGTACTCCGTGTCCACCACGGCGTGCCAGTCGGGCGCCGAGATGGAGTACTTGGGGTCGAGCTTTTGCTCGTACGACATCTCCATCCACTTCCGCCGGAGGAAGTTGACGCGCTCCTGCCCGCTGAGCCGCGGCGCCACCGGCACGTTGACGGCGTTCCTCGCCCACCCCTCCGGTAGGGTGGCGTAGTCCTCCACCGGCACGCTGTGGCGGCTGCACAGTCGCGCGGTCTCCAGCGACAACACGTACGTCGGCGCGTTGGCTGCCTCCTCGCGCCACATCTCACGTTGAAACGCCTAGGCCATCTCCGCCTCCTCGTTGCGGCGCCGTAGTTCCTCCAGCTGCTCGTGGCGTTGCTGGCCGCGGCGCTTGTTGCAGCGGCAAGCACGTTCCACCGAGAGGAAGTCGCGATGACATGGAAGCTCGCGCTCCTCCGGCGTCTCGCAGCTGCCCGCCATGCTTTGTGGCCGATCTGCTGGTGGCGGCATTGGGAGAGGGAGAAGTGGTGGTGTGGGAAGAGGAGGGCCACGACGCGCGGCGTTTTAAAGGCAATCGGAGAAGCGGGGTTGGGTGGCCAGCATTAACGGCGAGCACCGGTGCCCCTGGCCACGCATTGACGCCGTGTGTGCAGGGCGCCGCCGCTGGAAGCCGCAGCGACGTCAACACGTGGACGGCGCGGCTCGAGGTGTCACTTTCGTCTGCCATATGGAAATGGGTGCGGCATTATTGCGACGCGTGCTGACAGTCGTGCCGCCGTCTCGTCGCCTTCGCCATTAAAATCGGGTGGAACGGCCTCCTGCACAACCCTAATTAACACGGGCGTCGGCGTTGTGAGTATGATGGGCTGGTCACCCATGTCAGAGGGCATGTACGCCCCATGTCCGGCACCCCCGAGAGGGCCTCCAAACTTGGGGGCCCTTTCGGGGGTGCCGGACATGATTTTGCTCGGGCCGACCCTTTGGAGGGTGCCGCTAGTGGCGGTTTTTTGCGTCCGGACCCCCAATGGGCCTTTGGGGGTCGTATGGAGGGTACTGGTGGAGATGCTCTAAACATAGTTAACTTACTGCCAATAATGATTACTGGTCAATGATGGTTTTGTTTGAAAGGTTGCACACAGGAGTTTTGTGATGGTGAAAGGACAATGAATGTCGCCTAAAGGAGGGGGGTGAATTGGCGATTAAAACTTTTCCGGTTTAGTCTTGATAATTGCAAAATAAAACTAGGTGTTTAAATTAACAAACCAACAACCTAAATATACTAAGCTCACCTATGTGCACCAACAACTTATGCTAAGCAAGACAAGCAACAAGGTGATAGCAATATAGAATACTTCAAGCACGAAGGCTATCACAATGTAAAGTGCATAAGTAAAGAGCTCGGGTATAGAAATAACCGAGACACGCGGAGACGATGATGTATTCCCGAGTTCCTCCTTTTTAGGGGAGTACGTCTCGTTGGAGAGGTGTGAGACCACCACAACAGGTTGGTCTCAACGCCATAACAGGCTCATCTTCTTCTCCGATGAACCGCACCAGAAATGATTGGTTCACCTTCAACTATCATAATCTTTCAAGACGGAATCCAGAGCCTTTACAACAATGATCCGGGGCACACACAGCCACAACTGAATTGGGGGCTCCCGAACAGCTACAAGTGACCACAAGAAGTCTCAACCACCACAATGGCGTCTAGGGTCCAAAGAGCCAAGAGTAACAAGCTCACAAACTTTCACTTCCACGAATCCTTGTGGAGAGCACAAACCGATGCAACAAAGCAAGGGCAAGAGCACAAGTGCTCAAATCTTTCACTCTCAAATCGCACCAAAAACAACTAATTCTTATGAGGGGAGAAGAGAGGAAGAACAAAGAAGAACTCAACAAATGGAACTCCAAGATCTAGATCCAAAGGGTTCCCCTCACTTAGAGGAGATGGCTTGGTGTAAATATAGATCTAAATCTCCTCTCTCTTTTCCCTCAAAGATATGCAAGAATCATGGGAGGAATTGAGAGATGGGCAAGCTTTCCAAGGTCAACAATGGAAAGAGAGAGAGGGAAAAAACGTGCTTGGCTGTAGGTTGAAGAAGGGGAGGGGTATTTATACCCCCTCCCTGAAATATAGCCGTTACAGCCACTAGGGCAGAATATCCGGCCGCCGTTAAAAATATCTGCCCCAAAAATCCGGTTTTAACGAGGCTTGCACTTCGCGCACCAGAAATCCTCAGAAAAGCTTTTAGGGCCGGATTTTCTGCCCCCCAAACCCGGATAATCCGGTTTTGACAGAGAGCTGCACACAAAGACAGCAAAACGAAATTGCAAGAACTTTTTCATCCGGACTCCGATTTCGATGATTTTGGGCTCGTTGGAATCGTAATGAAGAGCTTTATAAGATCATGCAGAGAAACATCATAGTCCATCATGCGAGGAGGAGACCAAATTAGGAAAGTTAAGACATCTCTATAAAAGACAAACCGGTAAAACCTCCAACATAAAAAACGCAACAAGATATGCATATAAAATCCGTTTTTGATGAACTAGAGCTTGGTATGGAGATGAACACAAACTCTAAATTCTCACATGGATAAAAGCCAAATAAGCACCAAGAAAGATGATATGCCAAGTATGTAAAGGTTTGAGCTCTCCACAAAGATGCGATCAAGTTACTCACTTGAGAGCCCCTATTGATAGTACACCGTCTATCCTATAATCCGGTCTCCCACTAACACCAAGAGACCAGTAAAATAGAAACCCTATCAAGATCATACCTTTGCCTTGCGCATTCCACTTGAGCTAGATGATGCCGATCTTGACTCCCTCAAGTTGGAACACCTTTCTTGATTGTGCTTGCTAGCACATGTTTGATGAAGACTTCTCCAAATATTTCCCCATACACCATTATGGGAGAGCCTCGCTTAGCTCCGTCTTCATGTATTCACTTGCACTTCATCTTCTTCTCTTGATATAGATGATGGCTTGGAGATAAACATGAATGTTCACTCAATTTTCTTTTCCAAGCCACACTTGTAATGAGCTCAACTCTAGATGACCATTTGTGTGGGTCACACCTTGAATATTACTTTGGTCATCAATTTATCTTCTTCTTTCAATCTTGATACCAACGCATGGTGTTCAAGCATTGCCAATGGACAAGCCCTACAAGGATAGCTCAATGCAACCACTAGTCCATAGAGATTGTCATTAATTACCAAAACCACACATGAGGACTCATGCACTTTCAGATGGTGAATCAGAAGTTCGTCGTTTTGGGCTTTTCTGTAATTGGCGATATGTGGCATATTACAGGTAGTGATTATGGATATCAGATACTGAAATTCGTTTGGTCTTAGTTAACTCTGCTCGGGTGAGACTGTCTTTGCTAATAATTGTTGAATATTATCCACCATGTAAAGAACTAACTTAATGCTTCATGTTCTATTGATACGTATGTCAACAAAATTCAGCATGAATATTGGCTTCTTTTTTGTAAGTAAACAAATATATTTATGTGAACAATATCATTTTGGCTTCCAGTATTGTGTATTTATTTTTTGTAATCACACAGCAAAATATGAGGAGCATTTCCGTTTCCTTGCAATCTCATGGATTAATACTAGAGAAGTGGATATAGAGTTGGTTTGAGAATACAAAGGATCATCTACAAACGTATATTAGTGGCTTTTTTCTATTTCAATTAGTGAACCATACAAACATAATTTTATATAGATGTGCAATCAAAACATGTATAGTTTACAGAGTTGTTCTCAATATAATTTCTGCGTGGCATTAGAAAAACTAAATGTATTACACTAAATTTTTTGAAGATGTTACCATCTCGTGCATCCGCTTTCACACAGCACGCAAGTCACATATTTCACCCTAACACAGCCAATCAGTCATCAAAGTGCTGACAACGTTTTGACCAAAACAAAACTCCGAACACGCACTTTGGAGAACAAACTGTACAATGTGGCCGAAGCGCACGGGTGCCCGCATAGGCACCACAATGTAAACAAAGCCAAACCTAAATGCGAAGCAACATATGCTAAACGAGAAAACTTGGAGCAAAAAAGATGCAGAACTAAATGCGGCAGCTTGCCTTGATCAGCATCCCGTGCGGTGGAGGACAAACCCACAGGATACAATCGGCATTAACCCAAAATGGGTATCGTAGAAGTGGCCCAATGATCACCTGCGTGCCAAGGCGGCCGTATAGCTGGAACACGACCGGACCGCCCGATTCCGTCATGTTGATCCACGCTGAAGCGTCAGCGGCACCCCGCTGACAAGGAAGCGCGTGTCCCGGTACTCGAGCCGGCTGGCCGCTCACGCAGCGGCGCCTGCATCAACACCTGGCTTCCAATCTTTTGCCCTCAAACTACAGGTCGAGTTGCATGTGTTTCAGGATTACATGCATCAACCTTGGTGTTGTTGGAGTAGACGAGCACGTGCAGGGCCAGATCGGCGTTGAGCCTCGGCTCGATGTAGTAGAAATAGTATTTATACTAAACTATTACACTTCACATAGAAACACTTTTTTGTTAAATTAATCCTTAAGTAATATATATTTTATATAATTTAGTTATCATAAGTAACCACATAATAATGTTGTTAAATATTTATATGATGACATTTATTATATTGTTCTATCATTTGTCATTGATAGGCCCATTTTGGGAATGTACCTTGGAACAAAAGTTATATTTGTTTCTTCTGGGAAATTCGTTCTTAGAAAGTGTTTAAATGTGAGATTATTAGGCAAATGACATGTCTTCATGTAGTTTATATATTTATGTGTGTATGCAAATGTTTTAATGTTCTTTCATATCTTGGTAGATATTTCTAAATCATATGATCTAACAAATATATTAACGGTGGTCTCTAATTCATCATTGTGTATAATTAAACGAATAATGTATAAATTGGTTATTATGGGGTTTTAGTGGTCAAATTTATCTTAGATTATATTTTTGATGGGAAGAAAATTATATAAGTACTTCCTCCGTTTGGGTCTAATCCCACTCTTCTTTTTTTTTAATTTTTGGGTAATCCAAGGCCATGCTATTAAATGCCCTACAGTTTAGCGCCACTTTTTTTATTTCTCTCTCTCCACCAAGGCATACAACTTCCACTCCCATTGTGTTCTTTATTTTCTCTTAATCATCCAATGCCCGTTGTTTGTTCTCCCAACAATTGGTGCATGCAGTAAGTAATGAAGAGAAGTGTTGACCTCATTGGTCCAGGTGATTTGGCTCTTTGGACTTGGATAGCCAAACAGAGGGAGTACCAAATAAGGGAGACAAGTGAATGTGTAATACTCCCTCCGTTCTGGTTTATAAGGCCTCCAATGAAATTAGGATTGTTCCTATTCATTAGGCCTAAATTACATATTAATTGCCTGTTTTAAGCCACCGTAAATTGGATTTACTGTCCACATCATTTATCCAATTAGTTATCATTTCTCATAGTTGAGTATGTCTCGATGCAGTTTCCAAAACAAGATCCCTTTTATTATGTTTCAATGGTTTTTCTGCCACCATCATTAGGTTATAATGTGATGGCTATCATGTTAATACTGAATGAGTAACGCCATAATAGTGAAGAGTTACCAACTAGTAATTTATACGTTAGTAGACATTGCAATGGTGTGATAGGTTAGACAGTGAGTTTGAAGTGTTATCAACAAGTAAGAGATGGATCAAACCATAGAAGTAGTGCCATGCAAGTTTTACATGGGTCGTGTTCGGGATATACTGAATAGGGGTATCCGCAGCATAGGATAAAACCGGCTTACCAGGGTGGCCCATGAGAGGCCCAGTAAGTCAAACCACAAGACGAAGGTCTGCCTGGCAAAGGAAGGTCCAATACAAAGTGCCACGAACCAACCGACTTGGAGGACAAGAAGGTGTGCTTAGCTGGATTAGTCTAGAACTATGTATCCTTGCCGGACAGGATACTTTCTTATAAGCCATACGCCTTACGTGTATATAAGCTGGCCTTAGGACTACACATAATCTCATACTCTCGGTAACATGTTCACAACTATTTTTTTCTTATAGTGAACTATAGCAGCACGCAGAGTTCCGCCACTGCCGTGTAACTTGACGGTGGGTACATTCTCGACCCGGACGACTCTTCGTCTTACCCCCACGTTCTACCTTCAGCGTGAGATACCCCTGATGGCATCCACGTGTCGCATATCGGAACGCGGACACCAGGGATGCGGACACCCCCAATTTCTTCGGTAGGGTGGCGCGAGGCACTTCAGGTTCGGTTCGAGGGGAAAGACTCAAGCACTCAAGGTTTTCACCCAGGTTCAGGCCGCGTCGCCGCGTAATACCCTACGTCCTGCTTGTCTGGATGTATTGAAATGGTGTCGGGTTACAAAGGTGGGGAACACACTCCTTCTCTCTTCTCGGGACCAGTTGGAAGGTGAGCACTTAGCTTCCCGAGGTGCTCCCCTTCCTCCAGCCCCAAGTGTGGCGTACCGTGTTGAGTCAGGAGATGAGAAAATAGGTTGCCCATTGTGGACGCTCTATGCAGTTTTGCGTTTATAAATGATCAATAGTGCATATTCACCCCGAAAAGTTCTTTTGGAGGACGAGCTCCACACAGCCTGTTTTTTGAAAAAAATAAAATCGATGTTCTAAAGTTTCCGAAAACGCTGTGAAAAATCCTAGATGTTGACAATGACCTATTCTAAGAGTCTGTATATTTTCAACCCGTAATAGTTTGTATTCCGTCCTACACTGAAATGATAAATCCTGACAAATTTGAAACTTTTCGAATCACATCTCAGATCCAGAATTTTGTTATTTTTGCATAGACCAAAATACACAATATTTCGTATTGGCATTTTGCACAATGGTATACATAATCATGTTCTACTTCTAGGATTTGTTTCACATTTTTTGGAAACTTAAAAATGTCATTTTTGTTTTTTTTTCAAAAAAAGAGCTCCGTTGCAGCTCGTCCTCCAAATCACCATGCTCCACCCTTGCAACCGGACACATTTTATATATACTTCCTCTGTCCCAAATTACCCTGCGTTGTAGGTTTGGTAAGGTCAAACTTTAAAAAGTTATATAGAGGAAAATATCAATATCTATAATACGAAATGGATTTAATACAATTATAAATTTTATGATGATTTCAATAATATTTATTTTATATTATAAATATTGATATTTTTTGTTATATGCTTAGTCAAAGTTAACAAATTTTAACTTTGACTAAACCCAGACCGCAGGGTAATTTGGGATGGAGGGTGTACATGTGTTGATTATGATTTTACGTTTATTTGTGGGCCCAGGGTATAGTTTCGTCCCGTCCCCAAAATCTGAAGAACGGCCCTGAGAACTACTCCGTACGTAGTAGTACATGACGCATAGTACAAATATGTCATGGACAGCAGATCATCCCCATTCAGGCCAAACAAACACTCACCTGACTAGAAGGAATGGACTCCGGCGCGCTCCTACCTCAAGGTGATCCGTCGAGCACCAACAAATCCGGCGGCCGCGGCGGATGGCCGGCCGCCCTCTTCCTCATCGGTAGGCCTTTCAAACTCCCGCGCCAACACGCACTTCCACTGCCCACGGCTAATTGTTTCGCCGCCCTTGGCCCTTTGCAGCGGTGGAGTTCGTGGAGCGCGTGGGGTACTACGGCGTGCACGGCAACCTGATCATGTACCTCACCGGCCCGCTGGGTCTGTCCACCGCCGCCGCCGCAGCCAGCGTGAACGCGTGGTCCGGGACCGCGTCGATGCTGCCGCTCCTTGGCGCGCTCGCCGCCGACTCCTGGATCGGCCGGTACCGGGCCGTCGTGGCCGCCGGCGTCCTCTACATCGTGGTTGGTAAAGCCGCTCTGAATTATTTACGTTTTCTTTAGTTCCTTCTGTGACGTTCATTTTGCCGGCCGATTTGTTGTCGCTGCTGTCCGCGACTAAAAAATATCTGTATGATTGGTTACGGTAGGTCTACGATCGTTTTCCTTGTGCTCATGGGTCCGCAAGTTGACATCAGATTCACTGCTGACTGCTGTGTGCTGTGTCGATTTCTGCACGAATATCATAGGAATTAACGGTCCTACATACGTATAGGATCAATTTCTCGAGCCTTTGTATAGGATCAATTACCAGCATCTCAAAACAGTAATAAAAATGATGGACAGAGCTTCGGCATGCTGACGGTCTCATCCATGGTACCAGCGGCATGCCAAGACGCATCCGCGGCCTGCTCGCAGCCAGCGTCCCCTGCCCGCACAGCGTTCTTCTACGTCACAATCTACTTGGTGGCTCTGGCGCTGGGCTTCCATAAGCCGAACGCGCAGGCCCTCGGCGCTGACCAGTTCCCCCCTGACGGCATCGCGTCCCGGAGCTCTTTCTTCAACTGGCTCCACTTCTCCATGTCCTGGGGCTACATCGTCGCCGTCGCCGCGCTGAGCTACGTGCAGGACAACGTCGGCTGGGCCGCCGGGTTCGGCGCGTCCTGGGCCATGATGCTTGTGTCCCTGTCCGTCTTCTTGCTCGGCACGCGAACATACCGTGCGGAGCGGCCACGTGACCGCCGTGCTCTCGCGCGGCTCACCAAAACGTTCGCCGCCACGGCGTGCGCATGGACAGACGGGATCCTTCGTCGCAGGGACGCCATGGACACTGAACGGTAAGATTTTTTATGCTGCCACATTGCACATGCCCATGACAGTTAACTGACATTTTCTACTAGCGCAGCAGTTCACTGACGCCAAAAGAGCAGGAAGGCAGGGATGTTGTGCTCAAGCTGTTCCGATATGGATGACAAGCGTCGTGTACGGAATGGTCATAGCGCAAGTCTCCACCTTCTTCACGAAACAGGGCAGCGCCATGGACCGGCGCATCGGGGGCATCGTCGTGCCGCCCGCGGCGCTGCAGAGCTTCGTCGGCCTCGCCATCATCGTCTCCGTCCCGGTGTACGACCGCGCCTTCGCGCCCCTCGCGAGGCGCGTCACCAAGCACCCCGCCGGGATCACGATGCTCCAGCGCATCGGCGCCGGCATGACCATAGCATCCGTCGCCATGGCCGTCGCGGCGCTGGTGGAAGCCGCGCGGCTCCGCGGGGCCAATGACGCCGGCCTAGAGGTGGCCGTGCCGATGAGCCTGTGGTGGATGGTGCCGCAGTACGTCCTGATCGGCCTCGCAGACGTGTTCGCCATCATCGGCCTCGAGGAGTTCTTCTACGACCAGGTGCCCGACGCGCTCCGGAGCGTCGGGCTCGCGCTCTGCCTGAGCAGCATGGGCGTGGGGAGCTACGCCAGCGGCATCCTCGTCTCGGCGATCGACAGGGTGACGAGGAGCACGGGCGAGAGCTGGTTCTCGGAAAATTTGAACCATGCGCACCTCGACTACTTCTACTGGGTTCTCGCCGGGGTTGCTGCTATGGAGGTGCTTGTTTTCTTGTATTTTGCCAGGAGATACGTCTACACTAACAAATAAGAGTTCGTACTTCGTAGGCTAGATGAGAGACTATACCTGATAGAAGTGCTAGTGTAAACATTTCGCAAAAAAAAATGCTGGTGTAAACAATTAGTGCGCAGTTAATGATCTTCCATGAGACTGGGTTAGAACAAAATGCCCAGTAATGGTGAAACTATTAGTCTCAGCAATTCTCATTGGTAAATGAATATGCTCACATGTAAAAAAAAGTATAGTCAAGAATTTTGCAGGATTCACTACAACCTACTCATAAATTATTTTTGACTCTCAAGTTCCAGTGCTCCCTCCATTTTATAATAATATAAAAATATAATTCGAAGTTTCAGAAAATCTGAAAAAAGTATTCATGTTCTTAATGATGTATATTTCAAAATGTAATTTAAAGCATAGATCATTTAGAACATGCATGAGGTTTTTTGAAACTTTAAATGTAATTTTTGAATTTCTTACAATAGGGAGTCACTCGAACTCGGGAGTTAAAAATTTCCACTCCTACTTACCTTCCTTTCTACTACTATTGTTATTTCAAAAATATACACGGCATGTTTAATACGATCAAGCATGTAAGTACACTTCAATGACACATGAATTTTCCTTCTTCCGCAAAGAAAGATATGTGAAGTCGACAAGAGCGAATATTCCGCAACTAGTTGCGCCCGCACCCCATTATCGGAAGTCCTATTTTTGAGTTTCCAAAAAATGCAAAATAAATCATGGACATTGGTTATGTTGTTTCTCGGGCATTCATAAATTTTCATCTCAAAATATGACCATATGTGTTCTGTGCAAAAAAGAGAAGACACGAGTGAATAGTATCGTGTACTATTCACACCTCATTTGTCTTTTTTATGCAGGCCACGTATTGTCAATTTTTTGGGTGAAAATTTGTGGATGCACGATAAACAACATAAGCAATGTCCATGATTTATTTCACATTTTTTGAAAACATGGAAGTGCGATATGCGGAATGGGTTGCAGGCGCAACTAGTTGCAAACTTTAGTTTCCCGAAGTCGACCAAGGACACATGTGATGTGTGTATGGATGTTGAAGTTAGCTCGAGTGTGGGGCTGAGTGTCTGCCCACAAACCCCCTTCTATTCTAAACTTCGGGATCAGCACTTCTCTTATAAATGAAATGGAATTGCTCGAATTTCGCACATATCATCCTCGACAAGACCTTGTGGGCTGCTGTTACGTTAGATGTCTATGAATGTGATTGGAAGGGGATGAAATAATGACTTGACTCGAAGAAAAACTGCTATTCTTGCTGAGAAGCATACCATCTCTGTTTCAGGTAAGGAGAGGTGGAATAAAAAGCTCAGGGTGGATTTTGGAGTCTTTGTGCGAGCCGTATGTGGTAAGAGTCGCACATACATGTACGGTAAGGAGGGGGATTCGCGTTTGCCAGTCAGGGTTTGTGTGGTGGGTTTCGATAATCTCGGGTAGCTCTTGACTTGGATGAGGAGTGGGAAAAAAATTGCGGGAAATTCTATTTAGTGAAATGGGCGATTAAACAGGACTAGGGGTAGGTGTGTGATGAATTGTACGTTAGGTCTGCTGAACGATCGAAATAGGAAACTTTTCATTAGTTTAAAATTGATCCACGCGATCTTGTGCACACAAATATATATAATTAGAACTCAGACAAATTTAGACATACAAAGTCGTCGAGAAAGAAAAGAACACGTACGCCTCGCGACAATAATTTCGCTACTCCACCACTAATCCTATGGTAAAAATCCAAACAAACGAAAATTACCCAACTACTACGATGATTACAACCACCAGTATTTGTTCCCGGAACATATATTTTCGGTAGTGTAAGCATTAGTTCGATTTAAGTATTCAGGTCCCGTCTCAAGCAAGCAAATCACGTGCTAGTAAAGTACTGCCCCACCAAGGTCAGCTACTCAGCTGTATAAGCTCTAGCTAACTCGATCGGTACACGCCTGCAGACAGCACAAACTGCATATATCACGCACGCACCGGCATCAGCTCTCGGCCGGAAGCGAGTTGCAGGGTGCGAAAGGATGGAGTCCGGCGAGCGCGGACCACTCCCTCTTTCAGACCCTCCGCACGGCCGCGGCGGCTGGCGCGCCGCGCTGTTTATCATCGGTAATCTCGCCGATCAATCGTTCACCGTATCGACCTCGTCGTGCGAGTTAGTTTTGGCCTTCACGTCTCTGAATTGTGAACTCTGAACTACTCCGCGCCGCCGTGCATGCAGTCGTCGTCTTCGTCGAGCGCGTCGGGTTCTTCGGCGTGGAGGGCAACCTGATCACGTACCTGTCCGGCCCGCTGGGCATGTCCACCGCGGCCGCGGCCGCCGGCGCGAACGCCTGGTCCGGGACCGTGCTGGTGCTACCTCTTGTCGGCGCGATCGCCGCCGACTCGCGCCTCGGCCGGTACCGGGCGATCCTGCTCGCCAGCGTGCTCTATCTGCTGGTCAGTGCTAGCTACTCCCTACTTCGCTCGATCCCTCTGTTCCAAGCAAGCATCTTGTCCATGTCGTGTTTTGATCCCCTGGCCATTGCGCGGTTGACAGCTAGTTGTAGCATCTTGTCTTTTTCGATAAAGTAGTAGCATCTTGTCTGGAACCTTTTGGAGCTACATATCCATTTCTGTCCAATGGCGTCATGGATGCATTGTCGCCTATCGTCATTTTCTTCATTAATACACCAAGTGAACCAAGGAGCCTTTCATGTGAAGCAATCATACAACAACAAAAAAACATGTACAATTAGAATGAGCATGACATTACAATCCTGAATTTTTCCAATTCTTGCATTTCCTGCAAATCAAAAAAGGCCATCAGATCTGCTATGGTCCTATACTCCTATGGTACAAGCAAACGCGAGACGCTCTAGCTTTGATGAAACGATCGTGCGCTGCTGAACAGAGGTGGGCCCAAGATTTTCGTCCATCTTAATATAGTTTGTGACTTTTGACTGTAACTTTTTTTTTCGAGATTGACGCCGGGGGGGGGGGGAATAAATCCGCACCGCTTGTTTCATTCATCGAAAGTAGCTTGGCGGGACATGTTCTTACAAACGGATGGAGAGATTACATGGGGATACAAGGGAAGAGAATACAATGAAAATACATGAAAAAAGACAACTAGAAACAAGAGCCACCATGAAGGCACAAGAGGTGAGGGGTGTAGTCGGGGATCACAATGCCAAGACTCTGCAACTGGCCAGCGCACCGTACCGGCGTGCGACTCGAACCACAGGCACAACTCAGGAGCACCACCACCATCATCGGTGAGTGCAAGCCTAGCACCTAGCACTAACCTAGACAGGGAGCTCCGCCACGGAGGTCGAGACGATTAGCAGGAAGGAGGCATCAGTTGAGTCGTCATTGAACAAAGGTGAGCCGAGACGCCACCAAGAGCACGAAGCTCTCCACGCCGCAACGGAAACCATGGGAGGCTCTTGGGCAAGCACATCAGCGAGACCGAGACCACGCGAAGGCCAGCCGAGGAGAGAAAACACACCGCCGTCGGCCCCCAGTCTGGCCGCACCACCACCGCCAACGCAGCACCGCCACCGACTTACCCAGCCTCCAGAACGCTCACGACCACCCCTGACGTCCCTAGGCAGCGCCTCCACGGAGGGATGCGACGTCGCAATGCCGCCGCTGCCGAAGAAGGGGAACCAGGTTTTCACCCAAAAAGCAGGGGGGTGGGTGATGGGGAGGGAACCTCAACGAAGCCTCCGAGGAGGGATCCGACGCCGGGGCGTCGTCGACGTCGTGGCCGCTGTCGGCCAAGGGTTTCCCCCAGTTCCCAGCCCACACCACCATCCACCCGTCCAAGGCACAGATCCGATGAGGACGAGGCCTCAAGCACCGAGGACGGCGGAGAACGCCAAAACAGGCCAGAGAAGCGGCGAAACAGAGGGAAGCGGCACCGCAGGTCTTCCAGGGAAGCGTCGTCAATTTGACTGTAACTTGACATGATCCATTGGACAATGTAGATAAGAAACTCTAAAATAATCGATCAGTCCATATAAAAGTACAAACTAAAACACAAGTACCCGAGAGTCGAGTTCTTTTGTCTTTTCTACTATGGTATATAGTGGAAAGTGTATTTAACTCCGAGCACAAGTGATCCTGGTCTTTTAAAGAAATCTAAAAATTATGAGTTGAAAAAATCCCGGATGTAGCCAATGATGTATATCACAAATGTGCAAAAAAATCAAATTCAAATACTTTGTATTATGCGCTACAGAAAATGAGAAATTTGGATATTTGAAAATATGCATATTCAGATCCATACTTTTGTTATTTTTGTGTGCCCACAATACAAAGTATTTTAATATTATCAATATTTAAAAAAATGAGGATCACTGGAACTTAAGAGCACGAAATCTCGTATATAGCCCAAACAATAAGAACTCAGGGTGGCCTAAGCCCCTTCGGTCTACCCTCTAGGTCCCCTCCTGCCGTTGAATCCTGCATCCATAACCTCTCTCCATGTTGCTTTCTAGACAATGTACACATTATGTACTCAACTACTCAAGCAAGAACCCTGCACACTCCGACGTGACGTCCGACCTACCAATTTGGGGTGCTACTGCTAACACAGTATGTGCGGTGCACAATCCCCATCCTATGTGTCTAATCCGCCATCAACGTTAACTGCACCACCAAACATGCCTAGTTGCCCAAAAACATTACACACATACTAGGACACCATCAACACCTTTTTTTTTTTTTTTTTTAAGGGTTTTTCAATTACTTAAAAGCCTATTACAGTCTACTTGGACAAGAGGGCTGATACGGTTTGGGGTATACCAATCCAGAATCCATCAGTGCCAACGATAGAGAAAATAAAATTCCCGCGAGTTTAAAATGCCAATGTGGAAGAGCCATGCTCCTTCCGTCTCTAAATAAGGTCAATTCTAATTTTGTCCACGGGAACGACAGATCAATATGTAGGTACGAGAAAATGGGCCAAAAGAAGTCGCCTGCGTACCCCTTTGCTCGAGAGTCTGCAAGGCGATTAGGGATCCTCCCCCCTGGTTGGCGCCGCCGTCGCTCTGCCTCGCTCCTGTGGCGTTCGAGCCATGGAGGCGGGGCGGTCTTGGCCCCCGTCGGCGGGAGGGACCGTTCCCCTGGTTTTGGGGTTAAAATTTTGTGGGGCGGCGCTCATGTGGTGGTGGCGGCCCCATCTCGGCGGCGACGTCGAGAAGTTTGTGGAGTGGTGTGGTTCTCGAAGATTCTTCTAGTGGTGACGATCGTCATGGAGATTCATCTACGGTTCATCCTTCTTGTTCGGCTCCAGGACGGATGTGGTTTTATTGACCCGTTCAGCGACTTCCTGTCTGCAACCAACAACGTCAATCCGGCTATGGGAGGAGCGGCAGCGACGGTGCGCGTCAACACGGTGTATAGGTTGAAGACGAAAGCCATCTTAAGGATCTCGTTGTAATTTTCGTTTTTGTTGTGATGTTTGTATTGTTCGGTGTTTCTTTTAATGACAGGGTACCTTTTTGCAATTTTGTTTTCTAATTTTGTCCTAATTTACACTTTTTCAAGTTTGATCAACTTTATATAACAACATACAAATATTTACGACATCAAATATTGCTAATTGGTCTAATCTGCGACGACGAGCAGAGCTTGGGAATGCTGACGTTGTCATCCATGCTTCAAACGCCGCGACCTCATCCCTCGAACTGCCATGGTACAGCCACGGTGTGCTCGTCGTCGACATCGACGCTCTCACCTGTCCTGCTCGCCCTCTTCTACGTCGCTCTCTACCTGTTGGCGCTGGCGCAGGGCTTCCACAAGCCGTGCTCGGAGGCCATGGGCGCAGACCAGTTCGATCAGGGGGACCCCGCGTCTCGGAGCTCGTACTTCAACTGGTTCCACTTCTCCATATCGTGGGGCTACGCCATAGCGGCGACCGTGGTCACCTACGTCCAGGAGAACATCGGCTGGACCGTCGGGTTCGCCGCGTGCTGGGCGACCATGGTTGTGTACCTCGCCGTCTTCTTGCTAGGCACGGGGACTTACCGCGCTGAGCAGCCCGTCGACGGCAGATCGCTCACACGGCTCACCGAGAAGTTCACCTTTTCTCGAAAGGTCGTTGCCACTCACACTGACACACAACGGTAAGCACGAGTGCAAGTTCCATTCCTTCCCAGTTCCCACGGACGTGACTGACAAATGACCGTCTCTTTTTATCTGTGCAGGCTTCTGACGGCAGAACCGGTGCAAGGTAAAGGGTTATTGGTCAAGCTGCTACCGATCTGGCTGTCGAGCCTGGTATTCGCAGCAGCCACCGCGCAGGTCACCACCCTGTTCACCAAGCAGGGCAGCACGATGGACCGGCGTGTCGGGGGATTCGTCGTGTGCGGCGGCGGCGCTGCAGTGCTTCAGCAACATCACCTACATCACTTTAGTCCCCGTCTACGATCGCGCCCTCGTGCCGCTCGCGAGGCGCCTCACCGGGCACCCGGCGGGCATCACGACGCTCCAGCGTGTTGGCACCGGCATGGCCACGTGCTGCATAGCCATGGTCGCCGCGGCGCTCGTGGAAGCCAAGCGCATCCGCGTGGCCGAGGACGCCGGACTCCTCGACCGCCCCGACGTGGCGGTGCCGATAAGTCTGTGGTGGCTGGTGCCGCAGTATGTGTTGGTCGGCCTCGCGGGAGTGTTCAGCTACATCGGGCTGGAAGAGTTCTTCTACGACCAGGTGCCGGACACACTCCGCAGCGTGGGGCTGGCGCTGTGCCTGAGCATATTTGGAGTGGGGAACTACGCCAGCGGCGCGCTGGTGTCGGCGATCGCTTGGGCGACGACGAGGAACGGAGGGGAGAGTTGGTTCTCCGACAACCTTAACCGTGCGCATCTGGATTACTTCTACTGGCTCCTCGCCGGCCTCTGCGCTCTAGGGGTGGCCATGTTCTTATACTTTGCACAGCGATATGTGCACAGGAACACACCGAGCAATGATCCGTCCTCCGAAAACTCCAAACCACACCTAGTTGGATGTCCGTCACTTATCAGGGTCGTTCAGCTCATGAGATTTGTGTGCTACTTTTTTCAGTAAGGTCCCATATCTTATCTATGAAAACTGTGGCAGAAACTTACCCTTTGCCTCGGGTGTTAATATAGGGCCGAATCAGCCACGGATAGATACAAAGTTGTTACAAGACTTGAACTACAAGAAGTAAACTACATTCGGTTTATATCACACCGAATACAAACAGCCTAACAACCTCAAGACCTATCAGCTATACACGTGACAATGTTACAGACATTTTGGTCAATGGCCCTGACTTTATACAGCAACCTCCTTGTACTTGAGCTATTCTTCATTCTGATGATGTGTTCCACTGTCCAATATTTTTCTCATCTTGAGCATTTCATTAAGAATTTATTGTTTTCAAGAAATTTTCATTTTCCAATTCCTGTATAGTACCAATAAATTTATTTTTTCAGATTCATGTACTAACAAAAACAACAGACTCATGTACTCATAGAGATTTTCATTTTTCGGATTCATGTAGTAACAATAAATTGTCATTTTCGGATTCATGTAATAAAAAGATACTTTCAGATTCATGTAATAACAAGATACTTTCAGATTCATGTAGTAACAATAAATTTTTGAATTTATGTATCAGCATACATGCTTTCCACCAGCATATATGCATCACCATCACAGAAATGGAAAATATGACAGAAATTTCACGATCAAGAAGACATGTTAAATCTGATGACCACATGAACATTAAAAAGCAACCCCTTCCACCCATCCATTCATAAATCGCTTCATCAACAAAAAAAATGGAAGCAGATCCATGCTCCACCGATCAAGCAAAAACACTATATATAAACAATCAATCAACAAAGTGGTATTTTTTCCAGCAATTTCGGATATGTACAAATCCAATGAAAGAACTAAGGGCGTGTTTGGTTTCCTGCATGGATCTCAGCCAGGCCCGCTGGATGCAAATTTTGCGTGTTTGGTTTCCTGGCCAACCCACGTTGTTGCATAGCACGAAACTTAAAGCACTGCTCAGCCAGGCCCTAGAGGAACGGCAGATTCGGTCTTTTCCGCGTGGCCAGGCCGGCGATGCAAGTATGGGAATGTGGGTCGCTGTCAGAGCGCGTCAGGTACGCTCTCCTCACCTCCCTTATACTCCTCCATGTAAACTTCATAAACATGCTTCGATTCAAAGATTTTTACACGGAATATGTGTGCGTCGATGACTAGGTCCTATTCCCGTACTCGGTTTCGAGTTTCACTTTCGAATTTCGGACGGATGTTTGCCTCTTTCTGAAGGAACTTTGTCAAATCTGTCACACTCGGTCGACCGTTTGAATTTTCCTTTAACGAGTAGTTTCATATCGCCGTATCCCACAACTTTCGTGTTCGGACTTTTTTTGTTTCGCAGGACATATAGGAGTAGATCTTGCATGGTATATATATGCGTATTTAGACCGTGTTCTTCAATCTTCTCTCACTTACGTTTAAACTCTGAGACCTCATGAACTACGAGATGTTCATGGTCTAACCTCCACCGCTCATCGTCATCAACTCCGGCGTGTTCATGCTCTAACCTCAGCTGCTCGCCGTTTAGACTGTGCTTCGTGTATGTTTGTTCTTCAACATATGTGTCGTTTTGGTTAAACCTCCGTAGCTAGCCGCCATGAACTTCGCTGTGTTTATGGTACCTCCTTTCATGACGTCCTCCGCCGAACCTCCGCCGCGCCACACCGTTGTTCAGGTCGCCGCTCCTTGTGATGGTGTGTGGTAAGATCACCACATACCCCTGTGGCGAGAGTACAAGAAACATGGGTATACAACCAAACACTGTTTTTCTGTTTACCAGATGCATGCAAAAATCGAAACAGGCAACCAAATTTAGTGCACAACATGGTTTCTGTTGCGTTTTTCCAGAGACAGACCCTGGGGAGGTACAGATGCAAATGACCTAAAACGCATGCAGAAAACCAAACACGCCCTAACCGATTGCTTGGATCTGGGTCACAACGTTTGTGCGTCCAAGGAAAAAAAGGAAGAAAAAAAAGGAAAACAATTCAAGGAAGAGGAAGAAAGATTGTGGTGTTGGAGGATGGGGAGGAAAAGGCCGACACCAGAGTAGTTCGTGGGAAGCATCTGGCCGCCGGACTTGGCGACCTCCTTCCTGCCGCCGTACCTTTATGTATCATCTTGCCCTCTAATCCCCATCTAACGGATAAGATTCGTGTCGTCGTATCGGCATCTGAGATAGGAGACGGGGTCCTGCTAGCCGAGGGTGAACGTAGGGCAAGAAGGTGGACGTCGTCGAGGTCGGGATTGTACACGGCAGTTTACCCAGCTTCAGGCTCCACGGCGGTGGCGGAGCCCTACGTGCTACTATAACTCACTATAAGGCAATAGCCGTGTTACAGGTTACAATGAGTTGGTTGTATGAGAGTATGCTCTGTGTTGCCCTAAAGGCTGCCTCTAGGCTGGCTTATAAAGGCGGCCAGACCTAGGGCTTACAAGGAAAGACTTAACCGGCAAGTAAATAGAGTCCTATCCCTAGTCGGCAGAGTTGCCGCCTTCCATCTTGTCTCGTGGGCCTGGTGAGCTTCGTCTAGAACCTTCTCCCTTGCCGGCCGCCATCTTCCTTGTCGTCAGCTTGCTGGGCCGCCAATGTCAGGCCACCTCCGCCAAGCCGGATTGATCCATGTCAGTGATACCCCCACATGGTATATCCCAATATTAGCCCTGGAAGGGTTTAATTTCTCCAGGCGCCGTCTTCTTTCGTCTGCGATATCCGCCTTGTTCTTGATGTTTGTAGGCGTCTGAAGAGCTTGAAGCATTCCACCGTTGGATCAGGCGGCAGTCTGACTAGAGATGCCGGACACATTGCCGCCAATATGGGAAATACGGCCTGACCGCTGTCAGGAATCTTCCCGGCACCAGTCTTGTCATTTGACCAGTCCCGTCAAATGTTGACGGATGACGTCATGCCGTCCACGACAGTTTGGACTTGATGAGAGGTGGAGCGATGTCATGATGGCATTTGTGCCGTGCCACGAAGGCGATGATGGCAGCCGTGTCGCTGACGACAAGGCGGCCATGCCACGTTAGCAATTAAGCCGGAACATGGAGCTTTGCTGTTTTGTAACAATCGATGTATTCCCAAACTGGCCAGGTTTGGGCGATCGGACACAACAGCTAGCAATTTGGCGATGAATTCGCCTATACCGAACGCGATGATGGCGGCGTTGATACGTCTCAAACGTATCTATAATTTTTGATGTTCCATGCTTGTTTTATACCAATTGCTACATGTTTTGCATCTACTTTATATCACTTTTATACATTTTTTGGACTAACCTATTAACAAGATGCCGAAGTGCCAGTTCCTGTTTTCTGTTGTTTTTGTATTCCAGAAAAGCTAGTCTGGAAATATTCTCGGAATTGGACGAAACTACACGGGAGTCCCTATTTTACCAAAGCTCATCTGACGGACCAAAGAGGCGACGGAGAGGAGCCACGTGGGCCCACACGTGGCCAGGGCGCGGGGCCCCCTCTGCCGCACCCTGGGGTGTGTGGGCCCCACAGGCCTCTCCAGCCGCCGCCCTTTCGCCTACTTATTCCCCCCACGCGAAAACCCTAAGTGCCTGAGCAAATATCCACGAAAAGTTCCAGAGACGCCGCCGTCGTCAACCCTAGCTCGGGAGGGTTCAGAACCTCTTCCCGGCACCCTGCCGGAGAGGGGAATCGTCACCGGAGGCTTCTACATCGCCATGCCTGCCTCCGGAGTGATGCGTGAGTAGTTCATCCTTGGACTACGGGTCCATAGCAGTAGCTAGATGGTTGTCTCTCCACTTTGTGCCATCATGTTTAGATCTTGTGAGCTGCCCTACATGATCAAGATCATATTATTGTAATGCTACATGTTGTGTTTGCTGGGATCCGATGAATATTGAATATTATGTCAAGTTGATTATCAATCTATCTTATATGTTATTTAAGATCTTGCATGCTTTCCGTTACTCGTAGATGCTTTGGCCAAGTAGATGCTTGTAACTCCAAGAGAGAGTATTTATGCTAGATAGTGGGTTCATGTCTCCGTTTAACCTGGGACAGTGACAGAAAGTTCTAAGGTTGTGGATGTGCTGTTGCCACTAGGGATAACCTAACGATGCTATGTCCACGGGCATATGTGTTTGTTTACATTACGCACTTTACTTAATGCAATTATCCGTTGCTTGCAACTTAATACCAATGGGGGACTCGGATGACAACCCGGCGGTGGATTATTAGTCATAGATGCTGTTGGATAACGATCTATGTATTATGTCGTAATGCCCAATTAAATATCATAGTAGTCAACATGTCATGTATATGCATTGTCATGCGCTCACTATTCGTCAATTGCCCAGCTGTAATTTGTTCACCCAACATGTTAGTTATCTTTTATGGAGAGACACCACTAGTGAACTGTGGACCCCGGTCCATTCTTTTACACTGATTAAACAACCACAAACTGCAAACTGTTCCTTTTTCATTCTCTGCAATTTAATACTCATTTTCCACACCATACGTTTAATCCTTTGTTTTCAGCAAGCCAGTGAGATTGACAACCTCACTGTTTCGTTGGGGCAAAGTAGTTTGATTGTGTTGTGTGCAGATTCCACGTCAACAGTCCAGACTCCCTCAACAACACTATTTTTCTGGCGCCGTTGACAACCTTCTGAAGAGTTGCTGCTCCTACTGGTTCGATAACCTTGGTTTCTTTCTGAGGGAAAACTTGCTGCTGACTACATCATACCTTCCTCTTGGGGTCTCCCAACGAACGTGTGTTTCACGTCATCAAGCTATTTTCTGGCGCCGTTGCCGGGGAGTAGAAGTTCTTCAGGAAGCTCTCTGTCTCCCGTCAACAGCTCTATTTTTCTGGCGCCGTTGCCGGGGAGACAGCAGTCTTCTGCAAGGGGAGTTTCACGCTTCCAATCTCTTTACTTTGTTTTTGTCTTGCTTAGTTTATTTTATTTTATCTTGTTTGCTTTCAATTATCAAAAACACAAAAAAATTAGTTACTTGCATCTAGTTTATTTTCTGTTTGGTTTTTATTATTTCATCATGCTTCTCCCTAAGTACACTTTAAAAGAAATATCTGTGGGTAGTGGGTCTATCATTGGAAGAGATAACATTGAGGAATTCTTGAATCATGTTAGTATGGTTAAAGATTTTGAAGATAGATCCTTGGTAGAACTTGCTCCAAATTATGAAATTGCTACAGCTTCTCTAGTTCACATGTTGGAAGCTCGATTTGTCAACCTTAGTCCCATAATGCAGCACATGTTTCTAAAACTCCATGATACTGAAGATGGTGAAAAGAAAGATTTTGTTTTAGAAACCCTACTTAAAGAATTTGGTGATGTTGCTAGGGAAGCTAGAAAAGTTTTTATTAAATACAAGATGCTTGGTTATTGTATTGACGTTGTTAATACACTTGAAAAACTTGAAAAAGAGAGGCTCAAGTACACTAAGGAAACTAATGGTGAGGGGGAAGTTAAAATACCTATACCTTTTAAGCTTATAGGAATGCAGGAGGCACTAGAAAAGAATTTTGATTGGATTGTTCCTGAGAACCCATTTGATGAAAATGATGAGCCTAGAGGTATTGAGAAAGGGAATTCCGAAACTTACATAGACAAGATAAATTGCATTGTTGAGAAAACTTCCGACCTCAATGTTGATGCTTCTTCACTTGGTAATACTTGATGCATGCTTTGTGCCTAGCTAAAAGGCGTTAAAGAAAAGCGCTTATGGGAGGCAACCCATTTTATTTTTCTGCAATTTTTCTTTTATTGAGTCAAGGAGTTTGTTTACTTCTGTAGCAACTCCTTTGTATCTTTATTTTCTCGCATTGTTGTGCCAAGAGTAGCCTCTAATGATAAGATGATGCTTAATTTTGATTGCTGCGCAGAAACAGATTTTTGCTGTTCACTGTACGAAATTCCTAAAATCACCAGATTGTTAAAAAATCTGAAATTTTTGTGCGTAATCTTTATGAATGTCTGAAACTTTCATTAGTTCAGAGTTTCTCGATCTGAGCGTCGTAAGTGCCTCGAAAAAATTCGTCTTTGCGGACTGTTCTGTTTTAGACAGATTATGCCTTTTTATTTTTCGCATTCTCTCTTTTACTAGTGTTGAGTGAAATTCTTTTTTGGGTGGAAGAGCTTCACATAACATCAGTGGCTGTAGCTAATGTTTAAAGTAACAAATCATATTGCGTCTTTACAGAACATGTGAATTTTTGATTATGCACTAACCCTCTAATGAGATCTACTTTGAGTTTGGTGTGACGGAAGTTTTCAAGGGTCAAGAGAGAAGGATGATATAATAGGATCAAGAAGAGTGAAGAGCTTAAGCTTGGGGAGGCTCCCATGGATCTCCCCAGCATATTTCAAGAAGACTCAAGCGTCTAAGCTTGGGGATGCCCAAGGCATCCCCTTCTTCATCGTCAAAATTATCAGGTCATCTCTAGTGAAACTATATTTTAATTCTTTCACATCATATGTGCTTTTCTTGGAGCGTCTGTGTGCTTTTATTTTCAGTATTGCATTTTATTTTCAATAAAGCTTGACTGGACCCTAGCATTCTTGATTGGGAGAGAGACACGCTCCGCTTTTTCATGAGAATACTCCTATTCTTCACTTATATTTGTTGAGTATTCATATCTAGCGCTGTTCAGCTTTTAGCTCTTGTTTTCATGTATCTCTTGTCAGAGCTATTAGCTTTCTTTTGTAGAAAGTACTCTCTTGCTTCACTTATATTTGTTTGGAGAGTTGATGAAATAAATTGATTGGTGTTTGGTTGGTTCAGAAAATGTTGCATGTGGTAATTGGTATAAGGAAAAACTTGCTTAATCTTGTAGATCACTAAAATGGATAACTTGATGCTTGTCAATTGTTTTGAGTTAACAAGTAGATCATGATTAAATTGTGCATCACATGAGTTAAGCCTATTAGTGAAGAACTACCGTAAAGCTTGTTGAAAATTTGGTTTGCATCGTGGTACCTCTAAGGTCTAGATATTTTCTAATAACAGGGTTTGGTTAACAAGGAAGACGGTATGAAGTCTTATAACGTTTGCAATATGTTTGTCATATAAAACTTGGTGTACGGGTTGATATTCTTGTTTGCTTACATAACCTTGCTAGCCTAAACTCTGTACTGAGAGGGAATGCTTCTCGTGCATCCAAATCCTTGAGCCAAAATCCATGCCATTTGTGTCCACCATAACTACCTATATGTGGTATTTCCTTGCCACTCCAAGTAAATTTTTCATGTGCTACCTTTAAATTATTCAAAATGTTATTATTCCCTTTTTGTGTCAATGTTTACTAGCTCATGAGGAATTAGTGTGGTTATTCTTTATTCTATTTGTCGAGTGGACTTTTACACCTGGACTAGTGGCATATACATCCGCTTATCCAATAACTTGCAAAAAGAGCTGGCAACGGGGTGCCCAGTCCCAATTAATTACAACTTTAACCAATTAATTCTCTTCACACTTTTGCCCTGATTCATCAGTAAGCAATGACAAACAGTGAAATACCTGAATGTGTGTAAACCAAAGAGAAAGAGGGATGATCTGCCTTGCTGGTAGAAATAACGTCCTTCATGGGAGCCGCTCTTAAAAGTCCGTTCGACAGGTAGAATACTGTTCTCACCCGCTACCATTCGTTGACAATTAACAAACACCTCTCAAAAATAGATACTCCTCCATGGTATGTGATTGATGGAAGGCACCCGAGGATTCGGTTAGCCATGGCTTGTGTTAGCAAGGTTGGGAGGAGTATCAAATATTTTATGCAATCTCTATATGCTTTCAAAAACCTAAAAGCTCTAGCACATGATTTAATCCCTGCTTCCCTCTGCGAAGGGCCTTTCTTTTACTTTTATGTTGAGTCAGTTTTCCTATTCTTTCTGTCTTCCACAAGCAAACACTAGTGTCAACTTTGTTACAACATGCGTTATATGCAATGTATTGGACTTGTTATACTACTTTGTGTTGACAATATCCATGAGATAAATATGTTGAAAGTTGAAGCAAATGCTGAAACTAAATTCTTCCTTTGTGTTGATTAAATACCTTTTATTAGAAACTATTGCTTTATGAGTTAACACTTATGCAAAACTGTTTGATGCTTGTCTCGAAAGTACTATTCATGAAAACGTTTAGCTTGTGTGATTCATTGTTTACTCATTATCTATTTGATAGCAAATTATAGACCATTGACTTGGATCACTTCATTCATTTACATGTGCCTTGCAATATTATATGATCAAGATTATGATAGTAGCATGTCACCTCAAAAATTATTTGTTTTTATCGTTTACCTACTCGAGGACGAGTAGGAACTAAGCTTGGGGATGCTGATACGTCTCAAACGTATCTATAATTTTTGATGTTCCATGCTTGTTTTATACCAATTGCTACATGTTTTGCATCTACTTTATATCACTTTTATACATTTTTTGGGACTAACCTATTAACAAGATGCCGAAGTGCCAGTTCCTGTTTTCTGCTGTTTTTGTATTCCAGAAAAGCTAGTCTGGAAATATTCTCGGAATTGGACGAAACTACACGGGGTCCCTATTTTACCAGAACTCACTGACGGACCAAAGAGGCGAGGAGAGCCACGGGGCCCCACACGCCAGGGCGCGGGCCCCCCTCTGCCGCGCCCTGGGTGGTGTGGGCCCCTCGGGTCTCCAGCCGCCGCCCTTTCGCCTACTTATTCCCCCCGACGCGAAAACCCTAAGTACCTGAGCAAATATCCACGAAAAGTTCCAGAGACGCCGCCGTCGTCAACCCTAGCTCGGGAGGGTTCAGAACCTCTTCCCGGCACCCTGCCGGAGAGGGGAATCGTCACCGGAGGCTTCTACATCGCCATGCCTGCCTCCGGAGTGATGCGTGAGTAGTTCATCCTTGGACTACGGGTCCATAGCAGTAGCTAGATGGTTGTCTCTCCACTTTGTGCCATCATGTTTAGATCTTGTGAGCTGCCCTACATGATCAAGATCATATTATTGTAATGCTACATGTTGTGTTTGCTGGGATCCGATGAATATTGAATATTATGTCAAGTTGATTATCAATCTATCTTATATGTTATTTAAGATCTTGCATGCTTTCCGTTACTCGTAGATGCTTTGGCCAAGTAGATGCTTGTAACTCCAAGAGAGAGTATTTATGCTAGATAGTGGGTTCATGTCTCCGTTTAACCTGGGACAGTGACAGAAAGTTCTAAGGTTGTGGATGTGCTGTTGCCACTAGGGATAACCTAACGATGCTATGTCCACGGCATATGTGTTTGTTTACATTACGCACTTTACTTAATGCAATTATCCGTTGCTTGCAACTTAATACCAACGGGGACTCGGATGACAACCCGGCGGTGGATTATTAGTCATAGATGCTGTTGGATAACGATCTATGTATTATGTCGTAATGCCCAATTAAATATCATAGTAGTCAACATGTCATGTATATGCATTGTCATGCGCTCACTATTCGTCAATTGCCCAGCTGTAATTTGTTCACCCAACATGTTAGTTATCTTTTATGGAGAGACACCACTAGTGAACTGTGGACCCCGGTCCATTCTTTTACACTGATTAAACAACCACAAACTGCAAACTGTTCCTTTTTCATTCTCTGCAATTTAATACTCATTTTCCACACCATACGTTTAATCCTTTGTTTTCAGCAAGCCAGTGAGATTGACAACCTCACTGTTTCGTTGGGGCAAAGTAGTTTGATTGTGTTGTGTGCAGATTCCACGTCAACAGTCCAGACTCCCATCAACAACACTATTTTTCTGGCGCCGTTGACAACCTTCTGAAGAGTTGCTGCTCCTACTGGTTCGATAACCTTGGTTTCTTTCTGAGGGAAAACTTGCTGCTGACTACATCATACCTTCCTCTTGGGGTCTCCCAACGAACGTGTGTTTCACGTCATCAGGTGTCCCGCCTAACATTGCAGATACGGTAAGAATAGAGTTTTGATTACTTGGTTAGCCACTTCCATTATTTGGTCAAAGACGAGGACACAGATGTACTGAATATCTGGCCGCTTTGATTTGATCAATTGAACCATGACATCCCGGCAGTAAAGTCCAAGCATTTTAATGCAATACCACTGTACGTGCAGGTGCTTTAGAAAAGGCAGCCATTAGTATCATGCATGCAATTTAGCACTCCGGCCGTCTAATCCATGCAAGGATCGGGACTGTAAGCCGATGGCAGTAGTAATGCAGCACGGCTTTGATTTCATGCTAATCACAGCAAACTGTCTGGCCGGGCCATGGAGGTGACCTTGTTGCTGACAACAAGGCAGCCATGTCGCTGACGACAAGGTGCCCGTGCCATGAAGGCATCGCGCCGCGTTAGCAACTAAGCTAGAACGCGGCGATAAACGAGACAGCCGTGTCGCTGACGACAAGGCGGCTGCGTTGCTGATGATGGAGCTGCATGTCGTGCAGCCCCAAGTATCGGGCGAAGGCATTGTAGATGTCAAGCCCCCGAGTATCTGGCGAGGGGTAGCGTCGATGTCGAGCCCCGAGTTTCGTTCGCCAGGAGTGTTCTTGATCCACCTATCTGTAGCCCCCGAGCGTTGAGTTGACGTACTTGAAAGTCGGCTCGATGCTCAGAAGAACTTGTGGCGTTGTAGATCGAATGACTATAATTGTCAAGGTTTGTGCCGCCTTGACGGAAAGGCGGATCAAGACTCGATGAAAGTGCTGCGACCGCAGCCCCCAAGTGTCAAATATCCTGCATAGTAAACATAGCTGCATTAAGATGAACTTTTAATGTAAGCTGGACAAATGTAAGGCCTGAGCCGGTAGTTTTTGAACAAACACTTAGGGATTGTAAATTTTATGTGGCCCGCCTTAATATTTATCTGGCTTATATGCTTAGCTTTTTGTATGTTGGCGGTACCGCAGCACAGTTATTTTAGCTGAGACAACCAGGGTTAGTACCAATTAGTTTAGACTCAGAGACCAAATCCGGCATGTTGGTGCCAAAACATACTACTAGGCAACCCACATATAAACAATCAGAATAAGGATATTAGGCGGTGCAAAATGATTGCTTAATTTGGCCTAGAGAGGGCAAGTATCTAAAAGTTTGAACCACTTAGCACAGAGCAGATTTTGGGTAACTTTGATACTAAAAGTATATGATCATATGAAAAGGCAAAAGACGGCATGATCTCAGAGTGAGCGAACCATAGACTTTATTTCATGACCATATGATAACTAAATGTTATAAAGGACTTAGCTTTTGATGTTTGTTGACGTTGATGTCGAGGAGGACGGCGAGGCGGAAGACGCCAGCCCCCAAGATGTAGGCGGCAGCCACCAGGCTGAAGAAGACAACCCCTATGATGTAGGCGGCAGCCCCCGAGACGTAGGCGGCAGCCCCAGCATCTTGAGGCTGATTCCAGCAAAACGGCGACTTCCTATTTCTCCTTTTATGCTGCATGCCGCAGCTTGTCGGTTGCGCCGTGTTGACGAATAGGCGATGATGAGTAGGCCGCGACGACATTAAGCCGGGACGCGGCGACGATTTAGCCGGAAGGCGGCGATGAATATGTCTGAAAGACATCGTGTCGCGTTAGCAATTTAAGCCGGAACGCGACGATGAGCCGGATGAATTGTCATCTGACTTGAGTACATGTGAGATGTTGATTCCCACTTAAATTAACATACATGCGATTAGCGTTCTGGACGAAAAATCCATGCATGTGCATTGTTCCTTGCGTACCTAGGTTCTTGTTTTGCATTGATCGGTGTCTTCCCAAACTGGCCAGGTTTGGGCGATCCGGAAACAACCAACTGCTAGTAACGACAGGTTGTGTCGAGAAGACGTCGCGCCGCGTCGGAACGCGACGGTAAATATGCCGGTGAGGCGTGTGCCGCGTTAGCAATTAAGCCGGAACGCGACGAGATGTGCGGCGATGAATTCGCGTGAGCCGGACACGATGACGGCGGCGTCCCGCCTGGTCATCGGGGATATGGCAAAAATAATGACTTGAAAGGCCGAACCTTTTAATCCGATGGAGTCATGAATTGGCTTGACTTGGTATACCGAGTTGTTTTTTCCATGAATTGGAAATTAACTGGCCTCGGGAGCCGTGTTGCATGCTCTAAAACCAGAAACCCTTCCACGAAGGATCGTGCCTCAGCTTGCTTTACTGAATTGCTTGTGCCAGCACATACGACCGGAATCGAATAAACATTAAAGCAGGCCAAAAAGCTGTGCTCGATCAATTCCGCCGAGATCGGCTTTGTAGCAGTCTCTCGGGACTTGATCCGCCTTTGCGTGCCGATTCGACCGGAGTGTTCTGGCGAACATGAAAAAATGATACAAAACCATCATATTTGTGGGTGAGTTCTATCATAGTCACCACAATTCAGATTTTTGACACATAAATACCACTTCAAGGCTGGTGTGGGACGCAGAGCACTGATTTTTCTGTTTAATTACGCTAACACGTTTTCTGACGGTTTGGACCCACCCGTCAGGTCTACGTGGCAAAAACAAAAGAAGGAAAACTGGGTCAACATTATCTCTGACCATTAGCCGTAGGAACATTTCGTCGAACACCTTGTGTGCACATACGCAGCTCGCCCGTTCCCGCCCATGGGCGCGGCTCGCCCGCATCCGCAACTTGTCGCTGCTGCGGCCTGCTCGTTCTTCCGCATCCTCGTCTCCTCCCCGAGCTTACGCGTGCGAGGAGCGCGGCCACGGGCGTGCGCGCGACCATGGCGCTCGCCGTGTCCGTGTCCGAGGCCATGGCGCGGCCGTAGCCCCAAGCCAGTCGACGACGGTGAAGCTGACGCGGGCGGCCTCGGGCGGGCGCGGCGCGGCCCGGCCAGCGCGGCCGCGCGTGCGCGGCCTCAGGGCGGCCAAGGCGGCCTCGGGCGGGCGTGGCAAGGGCGGGGCGGGCGCGGCCAAGGCCGGGGGCGGAGGCGAGGAGGAGCAGGAGGGCGGCGGTGGACCGGTGGGGCGCGCCATGGGAATGGCGCCCGTGGAGGCGGCACTCTGTGAGGGATCTCTGGCCTACGGCGGCCACCGTCGCCTCCCGTTCTTCCCCGACCAGCATCCAGGCGGGCTCGGCCAAGGGAGGCGCGGCCAGGGGAGGCCGGCCAGGCGCGGCCAGGGGCTGCCGGCCAGGGGCCGCCGCATCGCTCAGGGGAGGGGAGGACGGAGCAGCGGCGTCCGGAGCTTGCCCGTGGTCGGCTGGGCTTGGTCTCCCCCGCGCCATGAACCTGATGATAGTGTTGACCTGCTCCCTTTTATTTTTTATTTTGCCACGTCACCCCTGACAACGGGTCCCACCTGCCAGAAACGTGGTTAAAACGATAACAGGCGACAATCAGTGCTCTGCGTCCCACACCAGCCCCTGAAGTGGTATTTATGTGTCAAAAATCTGAATTGTGGTGGCTATGCTAGAACTCACCCACAAATGTGGGGGAAAATTTTGTTTTTGCCACACTGGTTTTTGCCCATTTTGCTTTTGCCACTCTAAATTTTGACATTTTGCTTTTGCCCTGCCAGTTCGTGGTCACATTTCGTTTTTGCCCTTTGTGGGGCAAAAACAAAGTGGAAACGGTGAAATTTTGTTTTGCTTTTGCCCCTACTGTTCATTTTTTTTTTGCTTTTGCCACTCAAAATGGCAAAAGCAAAATGTCAAAATTTAGAGTGGCAAAAGCAAAATGGGCAAAAACGAGTGTGGCAAAAACAAAATTTTCCCCAAATGTGGTGGTTTTGTGTCATTTTCTCGGCGAACATGGATTTGCCGCCTTAGCCCTGAGGCTGACGGTTGACGGATTTGCCGTCTTTAGCCTTGAGGCGGATGGATGGCGGCGCTACCATCTTCGCGGGAGGCGCGATCTGATCGATCGTGCTGCCGGCATGACGGATGACGGCTCACGATTTTCTAGTCGGGACATGCAGGCGGCATTGCAGTCAAGCCCCTAGGCTTCTCGATGAGAGCCTTCTGCGTGGGGTCTGAAAGCTGAGTCTCGCGGCCTGATGCTCGTAGATGATGAGTTTGATCGCGCTGGTTTGCCGAAGCAAAAATAACCGGCCAGATGCGATCTGGTCGCGTTGATGAAGATGACGATCGGAATCGCCGGCTGCGGACAGCCAGAAGTGTTCCCGCCTGGAACGTGACGCCTGACGCCTTAGGCCCCACGGTGGGCGCCAACTGTCGTCGTATCGGCATCTTGGATAGGAGACGGGGTCCTGCTAGCCGAGGGTGAACGTAGGGCAAGAAGGTGGACGTCGTCAAGGTCGGAATTGTACACGGCAGTTTACCCAGCTTCAGGCTCCACGGCGGTGGCGGAGCCCTACGTGCTGCTATAACTCACTATAAGGCAATAGCCGTGTTACAGGTTACAATGAGTTGGTTGTATGAGAGTATGCTCTGTGTTGCCCTAAAGGTTGCCTCTAGGCTGACTTATAAAGGCGGCCAGACCTAGGGCTTACAAGGAAAGACTTAACCGGCAAGTAAATAGAGTCCTATCCCTAGTCGGCAGAGTTGCCGCCTTCCATCTTGGTCTCGTGTGCCTGGTGAGCTTCGTCTAGAACCTTCTCCCTTGCCGGCCGCCATCTTCCTTGTCGTCAGCTTGCTGGGCTGCCAATGTCAGGCCACCTCCGCCAAGCCGGATTGATCCATATCAGTGATACCCCCACATGGTATATCCCCAACAATTCGTCTAAAATTTTAACCCGAAACTCAAACTCTTCAGAAAAAATAGAAAAAATTCTAGTAAGTCGTATATGGTACGTTCTATATTATGAGAAAGTTTGTCATCATTAAGATAATTGGATTATAATTAAATAGTTTTCATATTTTGAGGTTAAAAGGCACTAATCATAAAAGAGTGGTCCAAATTAAGCAAATATTTGCATCACACACAAAGAAACATATACTACTTACTAGATTTTTAATTTTTTCTAAAATGTTCGAATATGGAGTTTAAATTTTGGACCAATCTTGTCTGTTGGATGGTGATCAGAGGGCAAACAGATATCTAAGGGTACGTGATGAATTTTGTTCATGAAGTTACTGGATCCTAGTCCGAGTGGCGGTTGTTGGGGGGGGGGGGGGGTAGAGTTACGGAGCCGGGACGAATAGGATCAAGGCGGTTTTGTAGGGTGGGGTGGTCGAGGTAGTTCTGGGATCGCTGCGTTGGTACGTGCTCTCCTCCATCAGTTTCACAAGTATTAGTCAAGTTTCTACCGACGGCCAAGACCCGATATTTAGTCAATCACTTTTTGCAAGTTTTATGACAAAAAAATGACCCATGGCTAATTTTTTATAAGGATTTTTGTATTAACTCAATAGTTTTCATAAGATGATATACCATCAACGGAGATACACCTAACTCTGCATAATAAGAATGCACACAACTAAAACATAAGAAAGAATTATCATAGACTATTAACATGTGACACATTTGATAAATTAGTCTAAGGCCACGGAGTACAAATACGTACACCACGCTGCCATCCGTGTTGGGTCAAAATCTTCTTTGGTTGTTCGCTTCACTTGGCAACATGTCGGAACGAAGAGTTTCTTATTCTCTGGTTGTTGCAATTGGCTATAAGTGTGTAAGCCGTGTGCATGAGTAGAAAACCTGCAACGTAGAAGTAGAAGTGGAAACAGATCAGATGCGGATCGGATAGTACCCTTCACACATCCGATTTCATATTTTCAAAACAAATACATATGTTGTCGGTTACGTATGCGGAACGGATGTTGCTCAAATACGGATGCGGATCGGATGTTTCCTCAATTCAGAACGGAAATGAATATAGCAAAATAATAGACTTGTGCCTTATAATGAGTCAACTATAGAATGGTACAGTGATAAATATAGCTATATAATACACAATTGTTTAAAGTTCAATCATAGATAAAATATATTTCACAACTTTCTTACTTTTTGGGTGGCTAAATTTACATAACATGTTAGAGTAACAAATATTGGCTAACATACTTTTATCCGGGTACCGATACATCCATGCAAAAACAAATCCGGATATTTACCACTTCCAGTTCTATTTCGTTCGGATTCGGACATTTACCACTTCAATTTTCCGTTTCTCGAACACGAATGTCGGGTAAATCCGCTACCAGTTTCCACCCCTAAGTAGAAGGATTTTCTTTTATCAAAATCCACAACATTCTTGGAGAGGAACAATGACCAACATAAGACTATTAATTGCTCCCATAAGGATATGATGATTGTATTATAGTTTATCCAACTGCAAAACATGTTTGAAACAAACTTCGGCGGTACAAGTTCAACGCAACTTGAATAATAGCCCAAGCCATGCGAGAAAGTTTACAATCAAGAAACAAGTGTTTAACCCTCTCATCGCGATGACAACAAAGCACAGTTGTTTATTATCCTGCCAATACCGCTTAATTAACTAGATTATCCTTTGTCAAGATGACCTCCCAATGTAGGACCAAGAAAATATACTAATTTCTAACGAGACCTTCATCTTACAAATTTTATTATTATTAAGTGGCGCATCCGCATAGACCAGCGTCTGGTACTACCGAGAAAATATCATTGATTTGCAAAATCCATCGGAAAATGTCTTACATCATGATCACCAAAGGGAGAACACTAATAGTGCATTTCAAATTATTAGATAATTTCAAATTAAATCACGCCTAAAGAGAATTTAGGGTCGATACCCCAACACCTCCTAAACGGTGACAAATTTAGGCCTAACAATATTATAAAATTCATATATTGGGAACATAAACAATTATTGTTTACTCAGGTATCCTCCCAGTTCACTTTACTCCGAGTGTCGGGGGAAACCCTAGGATCAGTACGCTGGTCCGACAGCAGTGCCGTGTTGACGGTGCTCCTCTTGGAGGGGCTGCTTGGCGCACTAGGCGCATCGAGGTGCTGGGAGCGTGGGGGACAAGTTAGAGGGTGCAGCGGTTGCGGGTCATCTTCGTTTCGTCGATTCGCCATGTCCTTCGTTTCTTTTTTCCTTTGGGCATTGTGTTTGCTGAGGCCCCAACATGTGTGGTGTTGTGTTTGTATGTTTGGTTGTATGATGGTCGTTGCTTTATTTATAAAGCGGGGCGTAAGCCTGTTTCGAGGAGGTATCCTCCCACAAACACACTTGTGATCCGTCTTTAATGGAGTCGTTAGACCAGGCCAGAAGTGTGAGTCTCATGGTTTCCAATCTAAATGAGATATAATCTTGAAACCAATATACTTATTTGAAACACCTCTTGCCACAAAGTGTCTTTAATATGAAGTTTGAATAACCATTTACTAAGTAATCTTGTGTTTCTAGGCTACAGATCACGAATCTCTAATCTTTGGGCAACACAAGATGCTCCATTTTGCTAAACGGTATTTTTTTTGTTGGTCATTTTGCCAATAGAATCTACTCCCTCCATTCCGAAATAGTTGACACGTGTTTGTCCAAATGTGGATGTATCTACACACTAAAATATGTCTAGATACATCCGTATTTGGACTAACACGACTCAATTAATTCCGAACGGAGGGAGTAGATTATAGTTCTTTCTTCTTCCTCACCTACAGTGATTTCATTCTTCTTGCTCTAAATGGAATATTTGTTTTATTCCTATGTATCTCGTTAGGTATAAGGTGGAAATATTTCACTTTATTTCTCCCTTCCTGAACAAGTTTAACCTTACCCCCGTTGAGTCCATTTGGTCTCCTCGTCGCATCTAAGTTTGCCAACACGCTCCTTAGCATCCTTTATTGCTGCTCGCTCGGCTGCACTTAAAGGAATAGTCTCAGCATTTTAATATCTACTCCCTTCGTTTCTAAACATAAGATGTTTTAGTTTTTGTCCACATTCACATTTATACAAATGTATCTAGACACGTTTTAGTGTATATGTTCACTCATTTTAGTTTGTATCTAGACAATATTTGAAACATCTAAAATATTTTATATTTAGAAAATGATGGAGTAGCTCGTCAATAATGCGAAGCAAATGCTTTTTTTTCTTGTTTTTACATGAATCAAACACGCCTAGTTAAAAATCTGCATCTCGTACATCACTTCACGGAACATGTCTTCTTTTTTTTTTTTTTTTGCGAAAGAACATGTCTTCATTCGGAGAACTTTCAGTAGTGTAGTCGCTAATTCGATTTATAATACATGTCCCGTTTCAATCACGCAAGGCACGTGCTAGTAAGAAATACGAGTACTACTCCACCAAGGTCAGCTATAAGCGGCAGCTAGGTACGCCTGCAGTTGCAGGCGGCACAAACTGAATAGATCACGCACCGGCACCACCTCTTGGCGGCCAGAAGCGAAGGTGCGAAGCGATGGAGTCTGTCGGGCCACTACCACGTTCAGACCCACCGGGCGGCCGCGGTGGCTGGCGCGCCGCGCTGTTCATCATCGGTAATAATCCTGCCGATCGATCCTTCACCGTACTGACTCCGTCATGGGAGCTAAATTTGGGCGTAAACTTCTCTTAATGGCAGTCGTCGGCTTCGTCGAGCGCATCGGGTTCATCGGCGTGGAGAGCAACCTGATCACGTACCTGTCCGGCCCGCTGGGCATGTCCACCGCGGCCGCGGCCGCCGGCGCGAACGCGTGGTCCGGGACCGTGCTGCTGCTGCCGCTCGTGGGCGCGCTCGCCGCTGACTCGCGCCTCGGCCGGTACCGGGCGGTCCTGCTCGCCGGCGCGCTCTATCTGCTGGTCAGTGCTACTGCTTCTACTTAGTTCCATCCCTCCGTTCCAATCCAAGCAAGCATCCTGTCCATGTCGTGTTTTGATTCCCTGGCCATTGCGCGGTAGTAGACAGCTTGTGGTGGAGGTCACTGCAATTCATTAAAGTAGAATCTCGCGATCGAGATGATTTGATTCGGTCTGGAACCTTTTGGAGCTGGTATCCACTGCGACGACCGCTTCAATTGCTGTCCAATGGCGCCATCGATGCATTGTGGCCAGTCGTCATTTTCCTCATTAATACAAGATCCAGGACCTTGTGGTGGGGATAAGTAATCGGAAGGAAGGAGACGGATAGATCAGCCCTGCATGTGACGACTACTCCGTCCCGTTTAGACAAATACTCAAACATTGCCAGTAGTAAGCTATTGCATTGAAAGGTTTTTAGATTCACACCGTAGAAAACATGGTACTGAGATGCAGCTACCAGCTGGCTCTCTTATTAGTCATGCTCTTAATTAAGGTAACATCGCCACGAACTGCGGGGTATCAAAAAAAAAAAGAGGTGAGAGAGAAAGTTTATTTAGAACAGCATGCAAAAAAAATACCAGTGAAATCAACTCTGGAACCCAATCAATATCGCCATGAATCCAACAAAGAAAATAAAAACATCAAAATAATAGACAACTTATGAAGAAGAAATCACTATACTTCTTCTACCACCATCCTGAACAGGTAATCTTATTTTATGAATTATATGTTTTGGCACCCAGAAGCATATGCTCCTGGTTTTTAAAATGCATTTCAAAATGTTCAAAACGTCTGTTAAATCAAATCGCGTCTCATAAAATAAGATTAAAAGTGCACCAAATCCTGACAACATTCATTACCGGGAGAAAAAGAAAATTTTAACAAATTGTGTCTCATAAAAGATGTTTACAAAAGGATTTGCCTATTGTTGGGAGAAAAGAAAATTTCAGGATTAAAAGTACACCAGCTACATATTGCTCAATACGTTGTGTGTATTATTTTATCAAAGTCAAAGTTTGTAAAGTTTGACTGAACATATGAAAAAACACGAATATCTATGTTACCAAATGCATAGACGATTCTAATAATATCCATTTGATATTGTGCATCTTAATATTTTTATCAATTTACTTGGTCAAACTTACATTGTTTAACTATGACTAAAAATTATATGAAACATATTTTGGACAGGAGGAACTAATGGTTTTCTGATCAATTATGAACTATAAGTGTATTTCGGTAACAATTTGTACTAGTCTCTGGGTCGTGAAGTATAAAAAACGACCGGAAACCATAAATGAGGCCGAGCTACAGGGAGCTCTTTTTTTAATTTTATAATTTTCATATTTTGAAATTTTATAAATCTCATTTAAAAAATTATGGGCGTAGACAATGATGCATTCTACCAGCGTACAAAATGCAACTCAAAATAATTCATATTATGTGCTACACAAAAATAACAAAGAGGTCAAATTTTGCACTTTTAGCTAAATACAAATGTTGAGATTTTAGACGGTGATAGAATACAACATTGTGTATATCTAGATTTTGTTTGGATTTTTTAAACTTTAAAATGTGATTTTTGAATACCTCAAAACAAAGAACTACAAGTAGCTCGGACTCCATTTGTCCACGCTCAGTAAACGAGTCTTTATTAAACGGTTTTCCTAATTCTCAATCGAATGAGAATTAGCTTAGTTCTCAATCGCATGACGTCATCAGTTGCAAGTGGACTTGCAACTAATTCGGACCATTTGATTTGCTTCGTGATTCGTGCATCAGTTGCAAGTTAACTTGCAACTGGGATTTGATGACGTCATGCGAATGAGAATTAAGTTAATTCTAATTCGACTGATTTGCAAGTGAACTTGCAACTGCTCCAGACCATTTGATTTGCTTCGTGATTCGTGCTAATCATGAATTGCAACTTGACTTGCAACCGTGATTGATGACGTCAGGTGAATGAGAATTATCTTAATTCTTATTCGACCGAGCGCTAGAGAGACCTTTATTAAATGGGACACCCATTTGTAAGGTTTTCGCGTGTGCATATTTGACACCCCGTCACCAATCTATATCACGATGAGCAGAGCTTGGGAATGCTGACGGTCTCATCCATGCTGCAAACGCCGCGATCTCATTCTGGGAGTTGCGATGGCACAGACACCGCCTGCTCGTCGACGCCATCACCTGCCCGGCTCGCCTTCTTCTACGCCGCGCTCTACCTGCTGGCGCTGGCGCAGGGCTTCCACAAACCGTGCTCGGAAGCCATGGGCGCCGACCAGTTCGATCCCACCGCGCGTGCGTCTCGGAGCTCCTACTTCAACTGGTTCCACTTCTCCATATCGTGGGGCTACGCCATTGCGGCGACCGCGGTCACCTACATCCAGGAGAACGTCGGCTGGACCGTCGGGTTCGCCGCGTGCTGGGCCACCATGGTGGTGTACCTCGCCGTCTTCTTGCTTGGCACCGCGACTTACCGCGCCGAGCAGCCCGTCAACGGCAGATCGCTCGCACGGCTCACCCAGAAGTTCACATTTTCTCGAAAGGTCCTTACCACTGATACTGACACACAACGGTGAGCGCGAGTGCAACTGCAACCTCAGCACGAACATGACTGATAAATGACTGTAATTTTTTACCTGTCCAGGCTTCTGATGGCAGAGCCGGAGGAAAGTAAGGGATTCCTGGTCAAGCTGCTTCCAATCTGGCTGTCGAGCCTAGTCTTCGCAGCAGCCATCGCGCAGGTCACCACCCTGTTCACCAAGCAGGGTCGCACGATGGACCGGCGCATCGGGGGCCTCGTCGTGCCCCGGCGGCGCTGCAGTGCTTCATCAGCATCGCCTTCATCACCCTGGTCCCCCTCTACGACCGCGCCCTCGTGCCGCTTGCGAGGCGCCTCACCGGGCACCCCGCGGGCATCACGACGCTCCAGCGCGTCGGCGCCGGCATGGCGACGTAAGCGCATCCGCGCGGCCGAGGACGCCGGCCTGCTCGACCGCCCCGGCGTGGCGGTGCCGATGAGCCTGTGGTGGCTGGTGCCACAGTACGTACTGATCGGCCTCGCGGAGGTGTTCACCTACATCGGGCTGGAGGAGTTCTTCTACGACCAGGTGCCCGACGCGCTTCGCAGCGTGGGACTGGCGCTGTCGCTGAGCATACTTGGAGTGGGGAAGTACGCAAGCGGCGCGCTGGTGTCGGCGATCGATTGGGCGACGACGAGGAGCGGAGGGGAGAGCTGGTTCTCCGACAACCTCAACCGTGCGCACCTGGATTACTTTTACTGGCTCCTCGCCGGCCTCGGCGCTCTAGAGGTGGTCGTGTTCTTGTACTTTGCACAACGATATGTGTACAGGAACAAACCCGAGCAATGATTTGTCCTCTCCTCCCTCACAAGTATTTTTCATTTTTCTATCGACGGTCAATCCCCCAGATTTAGTCAATTATTTTTTGCAAGTTTTTATGACATTTTTTTTTTTGAAAAAAGGCAAAAAACTTGATTAAGAAAGGAGTTTAAGGTTTCAACACGAGCCACAACGAACCAACCCCAAAAACAAAAGGCTACTCTCACGATAAAATAGCACTCAAACGGTTTTGCCCCGCACACGCCCACGGGTGGCTTCCTTCCTAATCGACAAAAAAACAACGGATGGCATGGAGATGGAGGCGTGGTTTGCGTTCATTCCAAATTTCCCATGCAGCAAGTAGGAGCAACAAGGAGAGGCCCTTGCGACGACGACTATGCATCCCGGAGATAGAGCACCACCATTCTTGTACTGTCGTGTAGGCGATCCATTGTGAGATGTCGAAATCACCCATGGCTAGTGTGAGCTTATAAAATACTCCCTCCGTTCCTAAATGTAAGGTGTATAGTTTTTTGCACGAATATTAAGATATTAGTATTTGGCATACGGTGGAGTCATCTTCTTCTGGAAAAAATCGGGATATATGAGTTCCTAATAGACACAAATTGAAAACAATACACACTATAAATAAATTAGGATACATTTTTGGATAGGAAAAAATCAGGATATATGAGTTCCTAATAGACACAAATCGCAGTATACCTTATATTTTGGAATTTTTCTGGAAAAACTATACACCTTACATCAAGAAACGGAGGGAGTAGGAATTATTGAAGTGTTGGACTTAGAGTTAACAGTCACGTTCGAAGAAGGGCCAGAAGCTTATCGACAGAGATAAGTGATACCTCGGGGTTGTATCCTTCTTTTCGAAAGAAATAAAGTGATGTCCCTTTAGGAGAGGAAATAAACTCGCTGGTAAAACAAAGTCTCGTTAGTAGGAATTTGTTTACCAGTCGAAATAATGCGGTTACCCGTCCCCACGGTAAATGAGTTTTCTGGTTGAAAAATCCCGTACCATTTGAATTTAGGCCGAATTCTTCCTCCCAAATTTGATTTTTTTTATGTTTTCAAGTCTGAATTTCAATTTGTCTATTAATCTCGTATGGTAAACCCACGGTAATTTCCGGTAATCACGGTAAGAGGAAATCCACCACCCCCCCCTCCCCTCCCCCCTTTTTTTCATTCTATTATATAAACACTTGCTCTACTCGACTTTAGTCGTTGGTGTTAAAGATATGTGTCTAACTTCACCAATTAAGTTGAGTTTTTTTAGGGATTCTACTTGTAATTCTAAATGGCACAATTTAAAGTGAAAATTTACAACAAATTTTTGGTGCACGGTTTAGGCATGTGAGCGCCACATTTGAGGACCTCTTTGGATTGAAGGATTTTCATAGGAATATTGGAGGATTTCAATCCATAGGATTTTTTCCTAAGAAATCCCTTTGGATCAAAAGAATGACACCTCCAAAAATTTTATGGATTGCATTCCTACACCCCAATCCCATAGGAGTTTCAACATCCACTCTAAACTCCTTTTACACTCATTCGTAGGATCGAGACACTTTTCCTGTGTTCCATCCAAATGACCTTTACTGCAGTTTTCCTCTGTTTTGTAATCCTCTGTTTTGCACCTGCAATCCTACCAAATTCCTGTGTTTTTAAAATTTCTTCGTTTTCTAATCCTCTGATCCAAAGAAGCCCTGAGTAGGAATATTACCACCTTTCTCCATCAGACTCTGTTATTTTTCAAGGAAATATGGTTGAACTATTGCCTATTGGATGAACCCAATGTTCACTTAATTATATATAGTCGAGACCTTGTATCCAGTAGTTTTGGGAGGGCTACTTTACGCGCGCGACCGTTCGCGCTGTTTCGGACTGCAAAATGAAAGAGGAAGAAGAACAACGCACCCCCGCCGCTGCCTCGGTCATCCCTCTAAATCACCCCACCCCCCCCCCCCCACCCCACACACACACACAAAACATACACCAGATGTCGTTGCCGGCGAGCACCCCAACCCCCACCGATAAGTCTTGTTTCGATGGCGTCTTCTCCGCGCGGCTTCGCTGGCGCCGTCTTGGGAGGGAGAGAGGAAGGAGATTGTGGGAGGAGACAGAGAAGAGGAGAGGGAGAAGACACGTGGGTGGGACCCATCCAAACGCGCGTCGGGAGTGCGCGAACCTCTCAACCGCTGGAGAAAGAGTGATTTCGGGTAGTTTCAACCTCGGAATTTGATCACCGTCCTAAATAACGGCCCTACTTAACTTTGATTCTCTATTCCAACGAATGTGACTGATATTCTCTACTGAATTTGAATAAAGTCCAACCATTTTTTGATGAAATTTGATATGTTCACTCGAACTTTTTCTCATGGATGAAATTTAAAAGAAAGATGATTCGCCATTCGCCAATGGTGCCCTCGTGCGGTCGTGCCATACAGGGTGAAGTCAACAGCTAAAAAAGTGAAGTCCAAGTCTTGACACGAGACTCCAAGCGGAGAGCAGGGGAATAGGTGGGGACGGCCATGGACGCGGCGGCGGATGCCCTCTTGCCTCAGCCGGCAACCGCCGTGGACCACCTCGGCCGCCCCGTCTCCCGCCGCACCTCCGGCCGCTGGCCCGCCGCGCTCTTCATCATCGGTACCCACAAGCCTAACGACCGTACTCACCAATTCACCACCCTCTTTAATCCGCATATATTTGTCGGTGTCGCAGGGGTGGAGATCTCGGAGCGGTTCGCGTACTCCGGTATCTCAGGGAACCTCATCACCTACCTCACCGGCCCGCTCGGGCAGTCCACGGCGTCGGCCGCCGCGGCCATCAACGCGTGGAGCGGCGCCGCGCTTCTTCTGCCGCTGCTCGGCGCCGCCGTCGCCGACTCATGGCTCGGCCGTTACCGCACTGTAGTCTGCGCCTCCCTCCTCTACATCCTGGTAAGTATGCATTGCTGTTGTGGTCTCACGGGTTTGCAGCGAGTAGCATATAGAAGTACATATTGTCTGGATCACCAACTGCTTACTTTAGATGGAAGGTATTTTGATATGCACATAAATATTCTGAATTCTGAGCTCCAATAGATTAGTCAGTTCTATCTATACTTGATAATAGAACGGATCTCTGTAGATTCCCTCGTGTTAACTATGACATGGCATGGCATGTTTTATCATTTGATTATAAGTTCAGGAAGGACTACTGGTCTACTGCCTTTCTTTATTGTACACTATAAAAGATAGTAGTATGTTTTATTTACTAGTTCCTGAACTCCATCGAACTGTGAGTGCATTCAGAACTCCACAACATAAAAGTTAGCCCTGACCTCGGAAACCAAAGGATCAGATACAATCGGTAAAGTTTCTTTATCCAAAGATGTTCGTTTGATCTCACCAAGTCAAAGCAAAGAAGATTTCCAGTGGATAATCTAGCTAATATTTTTTTTTCGGGTACAGTACATACCCAGGCATCATAGTAGCTACTTGATATTTTGCATGTAAGAGTCTGTTTTTTTTAATAAACCTGGAAATAATATAATTGCACACTATATTACTTCTTTGACTGAATTGCAACTGCCACCCAGGGTCTGGGTATGCTCACACTATCATCGGTTCTTGCGCCACAACAACCAGCACAATTTGGAGGCCACGTGGATTCTACTTTATCGTTGACTTCGACTATTCACTTAGCGTTCTTCTACCTCTCCCTGTACATGGTGGCCTTTGCTCAGGGTGGCCACAAACCTTGTGTGCAAGCATTTGGGGCAGACCAATTTGACGAGAACGATCCTGAAGAACGTGCCTCAAGGAGTTCCTTCTTCAATTGGTGGTACTTTGGGACGTATGGAGGCAGTATTGTTACAGTTTCAATCCTGAACTACATTCAAGATAACATAAGCTGGCAGTTTGGGTTTGGAATACCTTGCATCGTTATGTCACTTTCTCTTGCAGTTTTCTGGCTTGGGACAAAGACATATCGATTTTATCCTGTAAGAAGTGGTGGAAGTCTATTCGGCAAGGTTGGAAAACACCTTCTATCATCCATTAGAGTCTGGCATGCATCATGGTATTCAAAGTAAGTTTACTCCGAAACTGTGTACCATTGTATGCAGTTAGATCTTCGGAAACACTGACATTATTTGTTCTTTGTTTTGTCTGTGTGCTGTGTCTTTGCTTGGCAGATCATCTGATGATCTTCAATGCATTCCAACATCGTCATCCAACGGAGTCAAGGATAATGCAGAAATGACATGTTCGCCTGATGAAGCCAAGGCAGTGCTTAAGTTGTTTCCAATAGGGGCATCATGCCTGATTTATGCAGTTGTTTTTGCCCAGTGGATGACGCTGTTCACTAAACAAGCAAGTACACTAGATAGATGGATAGGTAGCTTCCAGGTTCCAGCTGCTGCCCTTCAAAGCCTGATCAGTGTGTCCATCGTCATCTCTATTCCCATATATGACCGTATCCTTGTTCCACTAGCCAGAAAGTACTCAAAGAACCCTCATGGTATCACAGCATTGCAAAGGATTGGTATTGGATTAGCTATTTCTGTAATCTTGATGGTTGTGGCGGCCCTTGTCGAGATGAGAAAGCTCAGAACAGCGAGAGACTATGGCCTAGTGGACAAACCTGAAGCGACGATTCCGATGAGCTTTTGGTGGGTGGTACCTCAGTTTGTTCTGACTGGCTTGGCGGACATGTTCACGATGGTTGGCTTGCAAGAATTTTTCTACGACCAGGTGCCAGATGGTCTGCGCAGTTTGGGCCTTGCCTTATACCTGAGCATATTTGGGATTGGGAGCTTCATCAGTAGCTTTCTGGTGTATGCACTTGACAGGTTAACAAGTGCCGGCGGAGATAGTTGGTTCTCGGACAATCTAAACCGAGGTCATCTCGATTACTTTTACTGGCTTCTGGCCGTGCTTAGTGTTCTTGGGCTGGCGGCTTACCTTCACTTTTCACAAGTGTATGTCCAGAAGAAAAGAGGGATTTCAGTGCAATAGTGGTATATGCGTCAGATGTGCATTTGGTGAGACCCGTGGCTCGTCTCGGATGGGTGGTTGAAGTTTTAGAGCTTCTTCTAAGGCTACCAATCTGGAGATGGCTTGAATCTTGCTGAGGCTGTCGCACAGCACCTGATAAATTTTGCTGAGGCTGTCGCACAGCACCTGATAGGCGCTGCATTGCTTCAATCGGGCAGAGGTGAGATATTTGGTTCGCACGAAGCTGTCATTCAATTTGTAACGTGTAGACACTGAAACTCTGAAAGGCCATTTTCTCCGACGACGTACAATTTTAGAGTGCTCTCTATCAACATGTTGGCGTACTGTGTTAACTGTTCTCTTGACTGAAGCTTAAAAGCAGTGTCGTTTCCTGATAGACTAGACGGCTGAGCAACCGCAGATAATAGACGCAAAAGCTTTTGCTTTTTCTTGAAAAATGTTAGCATTAATTGGAAAAATGATAACATACCTAGCCAAGGATCTCGATTACAAAAGACTAAGAAATATAAACTCTTGGGTGAGATGGAGACCATGGCGACAGTCCTGATGGTGTACAGAATGAAGGAGGGGCTGGGTCGGCAAAACAAGGTGAGAGGTGGATGTGCGACCACTGGCGATGGAAGTAGAAGTGAAAAGTGTTTAAAAATTGTGTGATGTAACCCTATTTGTACTTTTATGCGTATGGTACGCAGTATGTATCCCATATTTCTATCTGAACTTATTTGGTCGTGATTTTTTAATTCATATTGAAATTTGAAGTCATTTGGTATATGGTATTGATGTTTCAATGCTTTCTCAACTATTATGCACGTTAGGTGATCAATTTGAACACTTTTGTGAAGTAAAACTCATACTCATGAAAAATGCGCTCCAAATGAGGTTCAAAGATAGGGTAAAAAGCTACATTTCTAAGATTTTTGCATTGAGATTTTGCACGCTTCTAGTATACATCATTAAGAACATGTATGTTTTTTCAGATTTGTTTGAAACTTTTAAATATAATTTTTTGATTTTTTTAAATAGAGTGATCACTAGAGCTTGGGAGATAAAAAAACACTTTCCGCTTGTTAGGTGCCTTTTTATGGCAATCTCTCCAAAACCGATCGACGCGCATATGTACGCGTCATCTTTCTGTACACTAGTAATTGTGCACGTACGATGCACGTGAAATCTTGTTAAAATAAATGCTAATAGCAAGTTCCAATCATTATATTTGTTAAAATTTCCCAAGAAAATCTGTACAAAAATGTTTTGGTTAAAGTTGTGCATCAAGTCAGCGCAAAAATAAAAATTTGCGCAGCAAGCCAATTCATCCCTCTTCATCTACAATATTTTTCCTCATTTCTTTTCCAGCTCGTCAAGAGCAGCACTGTGCTAGATGTGAATTGATATATATTTGTCCACCGTTATCACAGGAGAGATAATACACAATTAAAGAAAAGCTAATGATTAAGGTTTATTATTTGGCACCTATAATTGCAATATAAATAGGTCGGTCAGAGAGGTACACTATCCGAAACTCGCACTAAATAGGTAAATAGATATTACAATCTAGGCTGCTAGATACAACAACAAATCCTTTGAGAATGCCCGTTGTGCAACTCATTATTGAGGGAAACCAATAAACGTCAAGAACATCTAAAAAACCACAAGAAACACAAACAATCTTATATAAAATTCCGAATCTTTTTTTATTATTGTTGTTTAGTGCAAAAAATGTATGGACTTGCTGCTTGCATTATTATTCAGCTATCTGGTGTGTTATGGTTGTAATTTCGGTGTCCTACATCACAATTATGATTATGTACTAGTAGGCATGCACGTGCGTTGAACGCCTATATTATCAAACCATATGGTAACTTGTATGTCTTTATATGTGGAGTATATGGTAATTAACATGAAGAAAGAAAATAAAGAGTACGTCTCCAGTGATGTGATTCATTAAACCACAAAATCTGTCCGTACAACCGTAGAAAAAACTGCTAAAAGAAAGCGATGCATTACTTAATTTGACGTTTACAAAAATCGAACACTGTTAATCATCCATGTATAGAACATGATAAAATGGTTCCCAAACATATGCACAGAAACATGTGCTTACAAATGACTGCTACCAATTCTCGTGCATGACTTGAATTTCTCAAATATGAACTTCCCTTCCTTGTACTTCTGGGATTCATCATAGGCTCTCTTGCACTTCCAACCGAGCACCTCACAACCAACAATCACGACAGCAGATATCGGCAACCATGCGAAGCCCCCTCATGAGCTGCATATCGTCCGTGTAGTGACGTCCAGGGGTGAGAGAATAGAAATGCATGGCCATTTCTCACATAGAATAGCGAAAAGTGTGAGAGCATAATAGAAATGAATGAAAATTGAGATCTAAGTAACAAGTTCTTCATCTGAATGAAGAGCTCATATCATATCAAGTTATGGACAGCTCGTGTGAGAGCCTCATGGTACAGACCATAGTAACTCGGGTTAACTAAAACACCGCTATCCTAGTACCCGCACATTCATAGAAACGCAAATGCTAAACTCACTACAGGAACCATTCTCAGATTGCTGGACTTGTCCACTGGATCTAAATCTGCTAATAGTGGACTGAAACGACTTGCATATAAAGCTTAGCTACATAAAAGTTGCATGTTATCTCCTCACCTTATGACCAATCTGCCAGATGTTGTTGTGCTCCTTCCAATACAAATTGAAAGAAACCTCTAAGCAAAGAGAACCCGTAAGCGAGCAATCAGCTTGCTTACTTCATTTTTGGGGGAGTTTTCAACAAAGTACTACTTACTGCTAGAAAATAATACAACATCTCAAACCCGATGTTAGAGAAGACAAACGGGTTAATATCCATGAGGAGAACACATCAGTGGGCAATTTTGATCAAATTGGAAGGGTGGGAAAGCATGGCCACTGTAACTTTTAGAGAGATTACTTGTAAAGATCCCAATAAAGAGAGAGATGACTTGAAAAGATCCCAATAAAGAGAGAAATGATAGCGAAAGTGTACATGAAACCTGGCATCTAAATCAAGTATGTAAGCTAAACCATATATTGTAGCCAAGAAAAACTAATCCCAAAAACTATTTCTCTCACACTGCTAACATAGAAGTATTGATAGAGTACTAATCCTATTTTATAAGGAATTAAGGATTGATGCTGCATGAAGAAAACACTTCTATGTTAGAGAAGAGCATGATGTTTTAGAAAACAAAGGGGTGGGGTGCTGTATAAGATCTACTGCAAGCGAGCAATGGCATACTCCAAGCCATCAACTCTTGAATTTTTCCATTCCGATTCTTACTATTTAGACGTCAACTTTTGTTCCCAAAAATTATAGTTATGCAAATTCTTTGTTATAATAATTTAGAAAAAATAATCATTCAAAAAAAATTAGAAAAAATAAGAGTGCCTTTCTTGATTACGTGGATCTATTACGAAAATGAACACAATGCAGCTTGCAGAAGAAAATTAACTTATTTATTTATTACCTAAGAACTGGCACAATATTTTGAGAAAGGATATGTTGATAATATGACCTCATTTTATCAAAATGTGACACAGCCAAGAAAAATGACACTGCGTGTTTTCTCACAGCTGAGCACCCAATGCTTTGTGAGGGAGGTGATTACCTGATCATTGTTTTCCCACTTGAGTAGTAGACAAATGAAACCATCCATCCGTCCCGAGAAGTGCGGTGAATTTACATTTATAGTGGCAGAACAAACCCTGAAAATTGTATGACAGAAAAGCTTGTTATGTAATTGCGTGACAAAAAGAATGTGTTGTAGTCTCGAAGAAATCTTCAGGTCCCATTGTGATGACAAGAGTGACATGCTGACGGACTACAATGGAAACGATGCAACTATATAAATGTGGCAGGCCCAAAACATATTTGGAAATTTGTCGCGCTCATTAATTAGCTTGCTCGTTAATAAGAATTTGCTAAAAGAAAATTCTCATGCATCTCTCCTTTATTTCTAACTCATTACAAAAGCTCACGAATTAATTGCTCACTCCATAGAAAATAGATGTGCTCTTCTGCAGTGTTAAATGACTTGTTCCCATTGACTTTTATCAGATCCGCGTAGCAAAACTCTGAGTAGAACCTCTTATTCAGTTCTGCCTAAATCATTTACGGTGATAGCATTATTCTTGGATTGCATTCAACGAAGAGCGGACAAGATAATCTTTACTTGCCCTTAGGATAAAGCTATAGGATATGTGTTGGAAGTCTATAAAAAAATAGAAACCACAAACCTGGTGGCATTCTCGCAGCTCTTCCATCCCATGTCCTTAGAAGAAACACTAGCAGGTCAGGAATTAGATTTTCTATAACCAGCAACAACACAGACATCATTGATTAACAACATCAATATGTTTGTCTTCCTTCGCAGAAATCTTTCTCAGAGCAGATCTCATCAATTGTTCAGTGATGATTATCCATATGTGATTGGTACAATTGTTACAATCCACCCAAAAATAAAAATAAAGCTGGTGGCATTCTCGCAGCTCTTCAATCTCACGTCGCTAGAAGAAACATTAGCAGGTCAGGAATTAGATTTTCTATGACCAGCGTAGACACCCACCAGAATTATCTTCACCTGCAGGTAGACGTCTCATGCCTTCATAGCACTGCACCAGAATTAGATATTTGTTGGAACTCTTTAAAAAAAATAGAAACCACAAAGCTGGTGGCATTCTCGCAGCTCTTCCATCCCATGTCCTTAGAAGAAACACTAGCAGGTTGGGAATTAGATTTTCTATGACCAGCAAGAACAGAGACAGCATTGATTAACAACATTAATATGTTTGTCTTGCTTTGCAGAAATCTTTCTCAGGGCAGAATCCCATCAATTGTTCAGTGATGATTATCCATATGTGATTGGTACAATCCACCCAAAAATAAAACTACAGCTGGTGGCATTCTTCAATCTCACGTCGCTGGAAGGAAGAACCATTAGCGGGTCAGGAGTTCAGTTCTCTATGACCAGCGATGACACCCACCAGAATTATCTTCACCTGTAGGTAGATGTCTCATGCCTTCATAGCACTGCATCAATCACTAGCTGCTTGCTTCAATCCGAAATGGGACTGAACAAACATTGCAACAATAGATATGAAGAGAACCAGGCTTACACAAGCAGATCACTGATTGCCATCACCAAACAGCACTTTGTAAAACCTCCTTCTCTCCTCCCTCTTCTCCGCACTATCCAACCGCACTGCCTCATCCTCCGGCTCCTCTTCCTCCTTCTTTGCATCAACATCCCCTCTCCTCCTCTTATTCTCCAAATTCGCGGCGTGTCGCCTCCGGTTAAACTCGTGCAGCCCCTCCTGCATCAGCTCACCGAGTCTATCCTTCGCCACCACCACTGGATCCTTCACCCTCAGCTCGGACGCCTGGTAACCCTCGCGGAGCACCACCGTGTGGATCTTGTACCGATTCGACAGATAGAAAAGGCACGGATGCCGGAGCAGCAGCCTAGCGGTGTCCTCCGGCAGCCCGAACTCCCATCTGAAGTGCTCTAGCTTAGTAACCGAGATCTTCTTCCACATGGTGAGCGAAAGAAGCTCGTGAACCACGGCCACGGCGCGCTTCTCGGCCTCGGCATCCGTGCCGGGCACCGCCGCCCAGTCCTCCGAGTAGGGCGAAATGTAAGGCGTGGAGTTGAAGTCCTCCATCTTGTGGTGCGATTGGACCCAAGAGGACGGCAGCGAGCAGGTGAACCGCGGGAGGGAGTCGCTCGCGGCCTCGACGGCGGAGACGGCGAGGGAGGGGACCCACCGGAGCAGCTCCAGCTCGGCGGCGTTGCGGCGGTGAGGGTACGGGTTGGCGAGGCGGAAGAGGTCGGTGTGGGCCGGGAGGACGCGCAGGAGGTAGTCGTCGGGGAGGCCGAGCGGGCCGCGCAGTGCGGCGAGCTTGGAGACCTGGAGCGGCGGCCGCGGGCGAGCATGAGCAGCCGCACGAGGCGGTCGGCCATGGCCGGCTCGGACGCGGCGACGGCGGCCTCCTCGGCGTCCACGAGCTCCGCCATCCGCTTGGTGAATCCGAAGCAGAGCTCCCCGCCGCTCCCGGGCGGGCCATCGGCGGTGAAGAGGTCGAAGCAGGATGGGTACTTGCGGAGCCAGTTGGCGGCGCGGCCGAGGAGGTCGAGCGTCTTGAAGCGGGACTGGAGGAGGCGGACGGGCGCGGAGCGGGAAGGGAAGCGGAGGAGGAGGCGCTTGATCTGGTTGTTCACGATCCAGCGCCGGTTCCGGCGGAGCGCCGCCTCCAGCGCCGGGTCCTTCGGAGACGACCACCGCCCCATGGCCGCGCTTCAGCGGCGGCGGCGGCGGCAGGACAGGACGGGGTAAATGCGAGTTGTTGGACTTAGTTTTGGCCTTTTGGGCGTGGGCTAGTCGTCTTCTTCATGTGGGCTGATGCTCGCATGGCGTTCATTTGGGCCGAAGCAGAGCTCCCCGCCGCTCCCGGGCGGGCCATCGGCGGTGAAGAGGTCGAAGCAGGATGGGTACTTGCGGAGCCAGTTGGCGGCGCGGCCGAGGAGGTCGAGCGTCTTGAAGCGGGACTGGAGGAGGCGGACGGGCGCGGAGCGGGAAGGGAAGCGGAGGAGGAGGCGCTTGATCTGGTTGTTCACGATCCAGCGCCGGTTCCGGCGGAGCGCCGCCTCCAGCGCCGGGTCCTTCGGAGACGACCACCGCCCCATGGCCGCGCTTCAGCGGCGGCGGCGGCGGCAGGACAGGACGGGGTAAATGCGAGTTGTTGGACTTAGTTTTGGCCTTTTGGGCGTGGGCTAGTCGTCTTCTTCATGTGGGCTGATGCTCGCATGGCGTTCATTTTATGTTTTATTGTGGCCGCAGTAGTCAGTAGGCCCATTGGAAGACCTTCCTCCATTGCCCATTTTTTGACACTAGAGACTAGAGAGGGTGATTTAAACTCAAAACAAAAACTAGAGAGGGTGATGTTCTTAAAAAAGAAAAGAGGGGTTCTACGAAAGAGGCGTTTTTGACTCCCGGGTGCACATGCCCTTATTTAAAATGCATTTAAATGCATTTTAAAATGTTACAAAAGTTGCAAAAAAAATCGTGCATAGTCTTAACACCCTATGTGTTCACAAAGTCATTCACGAAAAACCTTTGTGGAATGTGTTAAAGATACAAAATTCGGTTCTAAAGTAAAAACTTTTTTTGTCTGTTTAACACAAGCCACAAAAAATACCGATTTTTCCGAAACTGAACATAGAGAATGTAAAGATATCCGTGAAATTCTATTTTGAAAATATTCAACATTTCAAAATTGGATTTCACGCATTTGTAGCCCCTTCTTTACAGTTCATGGGCACATGTTTGAGGATGATAGACGGTTTTTTATGCAGCCTCCATGGCTATATTGTCTTCATCTTGGGAATCTTCTTGCGCATCATGATTGTGTCTTGGAGATTTTTGTCAGTAGGAATATTGCAACCTTCTATTTCGTTCAGGCTTCTCCTAGCTTTCATACAATAATCATAGGATTTGATGCATTTGGGCTACTTACATGCATGCCGATGATGGGTCTTCTACTTCGAAATGTCATCCCTGCCCATATATTGATATAATATCTCAACATTCAGACTCTATCAATATTCTGGTACATGTTTTCTACGCCTAAATAATTGATAGCAATATCAATATTCGGCTTTAGGTCCTTCGCGCCCAAATGTTATACACACAAACACATAACGCCGATGTAGGCGAAGAGCAACACTGAAACGACAAGTATCACAAAATCACATGATTCCGCTGCAGTAACCCTGGACATCACTCTCAGTTTTATGACGACAATGCCAGGGCGCAGAGGATATGTAATAATCTTGCATCACTCTCAGTTTTATGACGACAATGCCAGGGCGCAGAGGATATGTAATAATCTTGATCCAAGTACTCCACGAGATCAATGTCTCTGTCAGGATCGAAACACCTGTAGTCAACATCAAGTGTGGCTGGGCATTCCCAGTCTTTAATGATTCCATCCATCTTGAAGTACTGCCCGCCACCGAAGTTCTCAGAACTATCAGGATGATCAATTATATAGTGTTTAGTCTGACAAGAACGGCAGCTATCTGCGTTTTATAGAAGCAAGATCAGAAAGACGATTCATCTAAGGAATATAGGAAATAGAATGTTGCAAGCATATCAAAACAGGCTGCTAAGAAATTCAAAAAAAAACAGGCTGCTCAGGCCACAGGAAGGTGATCTGAAAGTTTAAATGAAACAGACAGCAGGATGGGCAGGCAGGCATTGCTTTCGGCGCCAAGGTTAATAGATGTTTTCATATCATGTGTTGATGTAAACCCAGGCAGCCAACCGCCAATCAAACTAGTCATAAAACTTTGTAATAACAATAGGGGGTAGTCATAAGTAGTGCTTTGTATAACACAAAGCCTACCATGAGATTATGCTATGTCATGGATAGCACTTAATTTCAGTATGCTATGTCATGGATAGCACTTAATTTCAGTACTACCTCCGATCCATATTAGTGGGCACAACTTTGTCTAGATACACATGTATCTAGTCTAAATACTTAACTAGATACATATGAATTTAGACAAAGCTATGCCCACTAATATGGATCGGAGGGAGTACTAAAAAGTGAAAAGCAATTGGAGGACAAGAGCATACCAACTTCACTTGGTGAGGGCTGTACAGTACAGCACAAGGTGATGTCCTCTTCGGAAAATTCAGAGCCAGACGGACGAAGTGCTTCAGCAAAGAAAAACCCGGGTGCTTCACTAGTAGCACAACAAGGATCCTTTGGCCACGCCATGAAATTGACATGGAAAGATTTGTCCCTATTATATTCATCCTTCAGGGTTCCTAGGCCATAGATGTTATGACGCTGGTAATCCTCCGCAGCTTGCTTAGCATACTTAGACAACGCTGCGTCTGCAATTTCAACCCATCGTCTGTACCATCTTTCGAGATTATACTTTGCCTTTTCAGTTAAACTTTTTTGTTAAACTTTTTATTTCTGCCCCGGCTCTGCTCTGCCCCGAAATTCCTATTAGTAATCACAGTACTAAGAAATTCAATATTCATAAAAAACAACTACGAGGAATGTAATCTGAGTGGGGTACAAATGAAAAAAATCTCTTAAAAGGAATATATAATTTCGAAAAATAATCACAGAAACAGCTCGAGTTCCTCGAAGATATTATTGTGTCAATCATCATGCCTATAAATGACCAATTCTCAAGCATTAGGTTGGGCTAAACCACAAATTTATTAAATTCCATGCGAGTTCAATAGGATAAGTTTGAAGCTCACTTCATTAAACAACCAAATAGTATGGTTGCGGGTTGTTATTCATCAAGTGGACTAATAATTTATCACAAAAAAATATCATTAGCCTGGGATCGAGTCCATTATATCATGTACTCCGGAAAATGGTATCTGAACTTATGAAGCATATGCATACAATATTTTGTTGCGTAAAAATAATTTTTTGAAGCTTGGTAAATTCAAATTTTAGAAAAATTTCAACTCTTCCAAATCTTTAAAATTTTGTTATTTTGTGTAGCCTAAAATATATAATATTTTTGTTTGAGATTTTCATGTTGCTAGAATAGAACGTTTTCTACATACATGAATATTTTGGATTTTTTAAACTTAAATATGTGATTTTTTAATTTTTAAAAAATAAAGGGCTTCATGGAGCTCAGTCAATAGAACGTAGGCCTCCGGAAGCGCCATTGCATACCGGACGGATAAAGCGGGATGAGAATGTTAAGAGGGGTCGTGGTAGGCCAAACTTGACATGGGAGGAGTCTGTTAAGAGAGATCTGAAGGATTGGAATATCACCAAAGAACTAGCCATGGATAGGGCTGTGTGGAAGTTAGCTATCCATGTGCCTGAACCATGACCTGGTTTCGAGATCTTATGGGTTTCAACTCTAGCCTACCCCAACTTGTTTGGGAAAAAAGGCTTTGTTGTTGTTGTTGTTGTTGTTGTTGTTGTTGATGGAGCTCAGTCAATGTGTATGCAGCAGCTACGCTTGGCAGAGCTGGGTTCCAGGCACACGTCGAAGCCTTCTTCTCAAAGCATGACGAGGGCATCACTTTCAGTGGCATTTTCACCCTCGAGGAATTCCTGATACTCGACGACGAGAGGGTGATGATCTTAGCGGACCCGGTGGTGCCTAGCAAAACAGAGGCGAATCCAATTGGGCATGATCTTCCAGAGGATATGTGCAAGGATATGACTCATATATGGGATCTTCTGAGTCCCTTTTACACAAGGAAGGCCGACGACGGTCACGATGAGCTTCCACTGCACTTTGAAGACCTGAGGAGCGAGGTGCTTGAGGTTCAGCCTGCCGATGCCACAACCAAAGAATTCAGGGAACTAATTCGTTGTTGCTTCGGTCTAGCCTCCTGCATGGCTAAAACTATTTTTAGCCAGAGAGTCGACTCTATTACGAAAAGGTTCGGCACCAGAGCAGATCAAAGGTCTCATCAGTTAGTGCGATTAGGGGGTTGCAAACTACAAGGACAACCCTTCTAAGTTGCCAGCAATGCATTTTGGTGCTTGGGGGTAGACCGACATGTCCTCGAGCACAGGGGTGACTACTCTCGGTTGGTCGACCTTGACGAGTTAGAGCTTCTAACCACTGAGGAGTATGAGGAGCTGCCCCACCCCATTCTCAAGATTTTGATTTGCAGCCATCCTCGTGGGAAGTAAGTGCTAACTTCTAGCTTTCATATTTGCATGGCCTAAATGTCTTTCTTATATGTGCATGGTCTAAAGTTAATATTATTCTTGCCTTCCTTTCAGGTACGCAAGCATTCTATCAGCTTACAAAACTACAGCTAAGAACGATACACAAGCATTCTTTACAATTTGTCCTTTTATACAAAACATTTTTACTTCGTTATAATGAAATTTGTAACCAAACATATGTCGCTTCCTATTGATACACCCTTCGACATACTATTTTAAATATTATTTCCAAATATAATTAATGAGAACTGTTTTATCTTGTTAACTTTGTTTGGAATATATAGGGGAAATCATTTGTCACTACTTTAATACATAAGATTTCAAAATGATTAAGCTAACCCCACAAATTTGTTAATATACATAACTAGGTAAAAAGTATCATATGTGTGAATCTAAAAAATATAAGAGGTTCCTAAGTATAAAACTACCTTTGTTTTGGTGTAAAAAGAGGAACTCTCTATGAGTATGAGGTTTCATTGCTGTTGGTAATGCTCTAGTATTTTCTTTTTGAGGGGAACTGGGAATGCTCTAGTTTGTTTTATGGTTGAGAATGCCCTAGTGACTTTTTTAGGAGAAGAATTCTATAGATTTTTTTTTTTTTGAGAAATCTGCTAGGCTTTATTTATCGATTGATAAGGATACACGTATTATATTAGGATCATGAGGCTGTCCCATACACAGATGTCCCCCCGATCCAACAATAAAGCATGCCTAGCTAGAATATGGACCTCATATCGAGCTCCTTGACTCATGAACGTAATCAGAAGATATAAAAGTATTCTTCCAAGACCTAATTTCCTTAACTACTCCACCATAGCTCTCTCCAGAGGATTCATGGAAATGCTTCACCGCCGTCTTTTAGTCCGAAGCAATGTAAAGATTCAGAAGACGAGAGCGGACAAATAGATCCCAAGCTAAAAGGAGCTCGTTTAAAAAAAATGATATTTCAAAGTTTCCAAAAATCGAGAAAACAATTACAGATGATGATAGTGTCGACATCAAGCGTGAAAAATTGTAACTTAAAATTAGTTGCAGTTTGGGCTGCACAAAAAGATAAATCAGGGAAAATTGAAATTTAAGAAACTGTGTATTGTTCACCACCAGATCCACCAATTTATCTTTTGTGCGGCCCAAAATACAATGATTTTTTAGTTAAAAGTTTGCACGCTGGTAAATGTCGACACTATCTACATCTGGGAGCTTTTTATCGATTTTTAAAAACTCAAAAGTGTCGATTTGATTTATTTTTTTTCAAAAAATGGGCTCCATTTAGCTCGGGAGCCGTTTTCAGTTTTTTTTTTTTTGAGGAAGGATCTGATCATATATTAAGGAGGCCAGACACTTTACCGCAAGGTCCAGAAGAAACACAAAATTACAAAAGAACCCTGGAAAAGTGCACAAATTTTTCAGTTTCCGTTCTTAAGGCCCAATTTTTCAGCAAAATGAACCCAAAATCAAATCATTTCACGATCTGACAAAGCAACAAAAAAATATTTTTATGTTTTGTATAACATATTGTATATGTTGGTTGAGTGAACAAACAAAGAACAACAAGTTTGCAACGTTGTTTACTTGTGTGAAAAACAAAAAGCAACAAAAAAATTAATTTTATGTTTTGTATAACATATTGCAGAATTTGCAACGTTGCCTACTTATGTGAAGAAGATAAAGCAACAAAAAAATTATTTTTTTCTATAACATGTTGTATATGTTGGTTGAGTGAATAAAGAGAAAACAACAAATAATTCGGGATTTTTTTTTGGTGCAGGACAAGGATTTGAACTCACGACCTAATGATAATGAAGCAAACCACTGGGCTAGAGCATGATACGTGTACTCATTATATACATGGGCCTCTTTTGTTCTGTTTTCACTTTTACACAACGAGCAAAAAATAAAAAAAAGAGCACAACGCCTTGGCCTAAGGCGCCATGGTTGTAGGCACGACGCCCTGGTCCAGGGCGCGTGCTATTAAGGTGGGTCACGCCTAATCTGACGTGGCAGAATCCATGGCGCCTTGGACCGGGGCGTTGTACAGTTAAGCACGGCGCCCCGGGGGCAGGCGCAGTGAGAAAGGGTCAGATTGTGAAATGATTTGAATTTGGGTCCATTTTGTGAAATAATTTTAAAACAGGGTCAAATTCGTCAAATTTGCCAAGAGCGCATGGGCAGCAGGCTTTGGATGCCGCGCCTCCTCCTCCTCCTTAGAGCGCCGGCGGCGGCGGTCACGCATCTTTTGATTTCTGGCCTGCTCTGCCTTTCAGTTGAACTTTTTATTTCTGCCCCGACTTGCTCTGCATCGAAATTCATATTAGTACTCAAAATACTACTCTTAAAAAATTCAATATTCCTGAAAACAACCACGAGGAATTCAATTTGAAGTGGAGGCAAAACGACAAAAAAGGTATCTCTTAAAAGGAATAAATCATTTACGGCCTCTTTGTTTGGGCTTATTTTTGTTTTTGGACTTTGCCTTATAAGCCAAAAAGCACCTAAATATTAGGTGTTTTTTGGCTTACAAGCATTTGATTGGGTTATATCACAAAAATAACTCAAGTTCGTCGAAAATAGTATTGTGTCAACCATCATGCCTATGAATGAGCAATTCTCAAGCATTTGATTGGGTTATACCACAATTTTATTAAAACTTCATGTGTATTCAATAGGATAGCTCACTTCAACACACAACCAAAAAGTATGGTTGCGAACTGTTCTTATAACTCGGACATGATATCTGAACTTATGAAGCATATTCATACAATATTTTGTTGCGTACAAACTAACTTTTTGAACCTTGGCAAATTCAAATTTTGGCATAATCACGTTGGATTAGAGATGATCCAACAATTAATGACAATTCTGTTGGTCACAACCTAACTTGCAAAAATTTCAATTATCAGATTATACGTGCACCACATGAGTCACATCCCTTTGTGGGTATTGAGGATAAACACTTTCACCTTAAAACTACAAATGAGTCACTTAAATTTCTTGAAGACATTCACCGACACTAGTTTTTTACACATAACACCAACAATTGTGATAATTATATGTAACCTATCCATATCATCATGAAATGGATCCAAGTTATTAACTATCTGTTAAAGAGGATAAGGATTGAGTTTGTGTTTTGTGTAAGCAATTACCTCAGCTATGGTGTTACGTGCAAAACAAAAGCTAGAGGTTGTGGTTTGTGCAACAAAATTCCCAACAATTGGTGTCATTTGTAATTTCCTTTCTTCCACGCGATGTAAAATTCGCCTACTCCGGTTTGCTTCCAATGCTACCGCTCTCCGTACAAGTGCTCCCTCAATCGACCTGCTCTCTATCCAACCTTTAGACAGTGCCGACAATGCTTCACCAAGCCCCTGTGCGACAACTTCCTCCGCTCAGCTAACTCGCCACCGCCTCCATATTTTTGGCAAGCAAGACGGTTAAAGTGGGGACCACAAGGACGACGACCGGATCTGCAATCCCGCCTCACTCTAGATCAAGGCAACGGGTCGTAGGTGCATTGGCACCTCTAACTCAAAATTCACATTGGTGAAGACAATAAGCAAATCTAGAGTACGGGCTAAAAATCATGACTACAGACTAACAGCGATGAGCACGACACGCAAAGACTGCCTCAGTTTCAATGTTTCATACTCGTATTCTTCCACGTGAGAGGGGTAAAACATATATGCACAAGAACAAAAAATTAGAACACATATTCACAAGGAAAAAAATCAAAACGTACACACATGGGGAGATTAGTGGCCTCCACCTTATAGACATGTGTTGCTGTTTTATTGGAAGGACATGAGAAGCAAGGAGAGCAAAACATTTGTAGGGAGATTAGAGTTGGAAAGGATATATGTGGATTACTGAACCATTATCTGAGCCATATAATTACTTCATGTTTACCCACAAAGTCATTTAATAGATGGTCCTATGTGTGTCTCTTATCTACATATCGTTAAATTAATTGCACAAACTACGAACTTAATACTCATGTACCTGGAGATGCAAATTATCTCAACACAAGATTAAAAAATATTTGAATGGACAACATCTTTGAGTGTAATTCACCAACATTTAATTGTGGTAATAAGTACCTCGTGTACCTGCAGATAGCCGAGTTTAACATGAACGAAACACTTCTACAAAACAGATGGTTAACAGGATTCTCTAACATCTACGATACTTCTTGGAGAATGGCTCAGTTGTATTATCACTTAAAACACATCCAAGTAGTCTTGTCATCATCTTAGCACTGCTCCCATATCTATAACTTGTTTTCCTACAGACTTACATCATCAAACCTTCCTGTCAGGAGACGAATTTCATCATCAAAATATGGCCTTGCAGTCCCCAAAACATCTGTACAACCACCCTGGTCACAACTAATTAAACCGTCCAAATGATTTGCAAAAACACTGTCTCTCTCAGCATCAAAAAAGATGTAGTCCACATCCAAAGGATTTGGAAAATCACCATCATTGTCAACATCGTCCACCTGAAAATCCATGCCACCGAGGTATTCATGATAGGTGGGGTGCACGATCTTCTTTTTGTTAGTCTCACAAGCAAAGCATCTCCCTACATTTACATAAGGCAGCATTGCAAATAAAGGTGAGTATAGATTGCGCAACAAACAGTACACATTTCTCGCTAAAAAACTACGAAGATAGGTCAATATTTGAAATGCATGGTAAGAACAAAGCAACGAACAAAAAGGGCAATGATGCAGTGCAGCAAACAACATAATCAGGCATTCCCATTAAAACTGAATAATCCACGGATATTCTGGATGTGCACGATGAGGCAATTGCCAGCAAGTGCCTTTGTATGGCAGTGGAATAAGTAGGATTGCTTTAATAAGTATCAGTGTTGATAAGCGCATAACAATGAGAAAATGTATTTAAGCAATGCTAAAAGTCATCGCTACACAAGTACAATCAAAGCACAGTACGAACTCATTGCGAACATATAAGCAGTGTAACAAGAATAGAAACTGTTTACAATGCTCAGAGTAGGGAGGATTTTAAGATTACTAGATGTACTTAATGCATGGTGGCAACTAAGCCAAACAGACCATGGGTGTATTTAAACCATAAAAAATCGGATATCCGAAAACTGGAATTGAGAAACGGATCAACTACCACACACAAGCGGACACTGCTGTCATCGAAAGCTGGAACAAGTGCCTCCGTGAAGAAGAGGAGAGGGGCGCCTAACCAGAACCAGATTCCTGACGATGTGCAAAGAAATTGATGTGGTAACAGTTATCCAAACTCTCTTCCTTGAGCAAATTCACACCACACACAGAATGAAGAACAAACTGCTCCCAGATTGTAGTGTGTACTTGCGCAATGCCACTGTCACGACTTTGAGCACTGCCTCTTCTGTGTCCTTGAACAGCTTTCTGTGGGATGTGATTACATCAAGAACACCTGGGCTGATTGTCAAGTGAGGCTGCAGAAGATCGTTTGGCAAGTCGGGTACCAGCAGTGATTTCGTAAGGTGCTCGATGTCCGTAGGTGAAAGCATCCGCCTCACGCGCAGAAACGGGACAAGGTCTCGTTGCACAGTGGGCAACACCGACGATGTGAACAGCCCAAAGGCGGCCGGGTTGGGGTGCCGTGCCGCCTCGGCGGCCGCCTGGAAGGTGCCATGGTGCTGAGGCCGCATAGCCCCCTGTGCGCTGGATCTGCTGGTCCGGTTCGCCAGGGCGACAGCGACGGACAGATCGGCGTGGGCGGACATCAGATTCCACAGCGTGTAGCCGGTGGAGAGCTGGGGACAGAAGCTGCGGAGGGAAGCTACCAGCCCGTCTAGGGAGCGGTGGCACGCGCGGACGATGCCGTCGTTGCTGACCATGTCGACATCGACCCGGTCGGCGGCGCGGAGGGGGAAGGCGGCGGCGTACCAGATGGAGTTGAGGAGGATGTTGTGGACGGGGTGGAGGGGCCCGTAGCAGTGGCCGACGACGAGGAGGCCACGCGCGAGGGTGGCCCGAGGTCGGCGGCGGGGAGCCGCGAGATGGCCTCGAGGTAGTAGCGGTGGATGAGGCGCAGCAGTCTCCGCCTCATGGCCCTCATGTCCGCCTGCGCCCAGGCCTCGTCGTCCTCCTCCTTCCCCACTGCCATGGACGGCGGTGCGAACCAGGTTTACCAAGGAGAGCCCGACGAGGAGGGGAGAGTGATTGCCGGTTCGGGGCAGGACAACCGACCGGTCGGTTGATTCCGTCGAAGTCAGACGCACGCGATGCGTTCGTGCCGATCCGCGGCCGAAAACTTTTTCTAGCCACGCAATGTAATATACACACATTAGACCATATATTAAAGGGCTCGATAATACACATTTGGCCATATATTTCCACGTGGAAGGTTTTTTTTTTTGAATTTTCCAACGGGGGGACAAAGTCCCACCTGAATTTTCCATATATGTGTGATATACTCAGGCCAAGGCGAGGGTTTCTTTACAACATGGAGCCAGAATTACACGAGGGGAGGGAGGGAGGCAGCATGCCCAGGTAGCCAGACACACACGTCTAAGCTTACCCGCGCGAAGGCAGATCAACCAAGCATCTGCAGCTGTTTTCAGTGCCTGTGGCAGACGGGCACGCCACAGGTGCGCGTCCTCGCAGCACATGGCGATGAGACGGGGAAGGCAGGGGTTCTCCTCTCTGAAGACCACGGCGTTCCTGTGTTTCCACAGGTTCCAAAGGCAGAGCAGATAAAAGGTCGACGCCGTGTCGCGAGGAACGGCAGCCGGGGCGCCATATTCCGGAAGCCGCCGGACGTCGGCGTCGGCAGGGAAGATGAAGCCGATTTTTCTCCAGAACCGCGAGCAAAGGGGCACTCGAGGAAGATGTGGTTGGCACTCTCGAGTGTGGCGTTGCAGATTGGGCAGCCAGCCTCCTCAGCGGTGAGTATGCATTTCTGTAGCAGGGCCTGTCTCGACAGGACGCGCGCCTTGACGAGCAGCCACGCGAAAAACTTGACCTTCGAGGGGGCATGGTTTTCCCACACAAAGTGCGCGGCGGGATCCTCGACGCCACCCCATGTCATGAGTGTGTAGAGGGCGGCGGCATCGAGAGCACCAGAGGGCTTCTTGCAGCGGCACAGCGTGCGGACGTCGCACCCCACGGCGAGCTCCTTGTCGCACAGCACAGCAAGCAGCTCACGCCGCTCGGCGACCGTGGACAGCCGCGGCGCAAGGGACCTTGCAAGGTCGCGCATCAGTACGCATCGGACAGTGGCGTTGCAGTCCAGCGCGTGGGAGAACAGGGCCGGCCAGCGCGCCGCGAACGGCACGGCACCCGCCCATGCGTCCAACCAGAACGCGGTTCTGCTCCCATCCCGGACTGCCACCGTCGTGATGTTTCTATAGATGGGTATGAGGGCGGCAAGGCGCCCCCAATAGTGGCCGGCAGATGAGCTCCCCACGATGGAGCCCCAAGCCCAGGTCGGCCAGGGAGCGTTGCTGTCGGCATGGAGGCGGTGAACCAGCTTCATTTGCAGACACGTGTTCTTCGTGGCGAGACACTTGATCCCGAGCCCGCCTTCGTTCTTTGGGCTGCAGACGGCCTCCCAAGCGACGAGGCACTTTGCCCCGGATGCTCGTCCTTGGATGTTCCAAAGGAAAGCGCGGCGGAGACCTTCGATGGCGTGCAACAGTCCGGGCGGGAGGGCCATCGCCCCCATGGCGAATGTGGGGAGGGCATCAAGGACGACATTCAGCAGCACTAACCGTCCACCCGAAGAGAGCAGGATCGCGCACCAGCCCGACAAATACTTGTCCACCTTGGCAATCAGAGGAGCGAAGTCGGCGAGGGTGAGCTTCTCGCTAGACAATGGCAGCCCGAGATAGGTATGGGGAAAACCAGCTGAGCAGCGTGCAGGTCGACGGCGGGGACATGAATGGGAACCATGGTGCTCTTGTGAAAATTAATAACAAGCCCGGTAGCAGCAGCAAATTGGTCCAGGATCAGACGGAGGCGGCGGGCGGCACCAACACCAGCTCTCATAATGATGAGGGTGTCATCCGCGTACTGTAGTACGGGGCAAGGCTCCCCATCAATCAGAGGATGACATAGCTCGGGGTCTTGACGGATAAGCTGCTGCAGCACATCGGCTACCAACAGGAACAGGTACGGCGACAGTGGGTCACCCTGACGCAGCCCTCGCTTGCAGTAGATCCACGCACCCGGAATCCCATTGAGAAGAACAGCCGACCTCGAGGTAGTAAGTACCAAGTCCATCCAGTCACACCACAAGGGGGGAAATCCTCGAACCAGCATGATCTTCCTCAAGCTTTCCAGTTTATCGAATCAAAAGCTTTTGCAAAGTCTAGCTTCAGCACAAGAGTGGGGACGCGGCGTTTGAAGCAGCACTGCACCAGTTCAGTGGCATACACAAAGTTCTCTGAGATGCTTCGCCCAGAAAGAAATCCGGACTAGTTTTCGTCCACAAGACCACCAATTTGAGCCTGCAGACGGGATGTCAACGCTTTGCACAGGATCTTGATCGAGCAATTTTGGAGGGAGACAGGCCTATAGGAGCCAGGCGGCAGGATCCCATCCCCTTTGGGCAGCAGAACAATATGCGCACGGTTGATCGCGCCCAAATCCGCTTTCCTGCCATGAACGGCGGCAAAAACCCTCAGCAGACCAGTTTGAACTCTGGGCCACGCAGCCCGGTAGAAGCTTGGGCCAAGCCCATCTGGGCCGGGGGCACTGGACCGGTCCATAGCGTGGACAGCAGCTTTGATCTCGGGCAACTCGAACTGGGCCGTGATGGCCGACCCGTCAACGCAGCGGGCGTCACAGTAGAGGCCCTCCAGGTCGAAGGCCCAGTTAGGCGCCCGAGCGCGGCCCAAAAGGTCGAGGTAGAAGGCGCGCAGGGCGTCCGCCTTGGCCGCGTGCGCCACGACCGTGTCGCCGACGACGTCGAGGGCGCGGACTTGGTTCCGGCGGTAGCGCTGCGAGGCGCGGGCGTGGAAGTAGGCCGTGTTTTCGTCGCCCTCCTTGACAGCACGAAATTTACCGCGCTGCTTCCAGTGTGCCGCAGTTCGGCACACCGATCGCGCGAGCTCATCCCTGGCCGCCGCCCTAAGAGTCAGCTCATCACCTGAAAGCACACGAGACTCCTCGAGGAAATCAAGGAGGTTAATCAGGAAGCGGCAATTGTTATCAAGGAGTGGGACGTACCGGTGCTCCTTTTTCCACCGCTTGGCAGCGGAGCGGAAACGCTTGACGCTAGCGGCAAGATCAAGAACAGCGTCGTGCGCGGGTACCGGGTTGTTCCAGGCAGGGAGAGTTGTGGGTAGGAAAGCTGGATCAAGTAACCAAGAGTTTTCAAAGCGGAAGTGAGCGGGGTTGGGGATTTTTGTGGTGGCGGTGACGAGGAGAGGGTGGTGATCGGATGTGGGGCGGGGGAGGGAGGTGAGCGAGGAGTTGGGAAAAGCATCGTTCCAATCTGAATTGAAAAAGGCTCGATCAAGCCTTGCAAGGACGGGATCAGACTGGCCGTTAGTCCATGTGAACAGCCGATCGGAGAGAGGCAGCTCAAACCAGTGGAGAGCGTGGATGAGAGAGTTGAACTTAGAAGCCAGAGCACGGTCGAAGTTGTTATTATTTTTGTCCTCGGGGTAGCGGATGAGGTTGAAGTCCCCCACCACAAGCCATGGCCCGGAAATTTGAGGGGAGAGGTTTGTCATCTCGTCGACGAAATTATCCGTGAGAGAGTGATCCGAGGGAGCGTAAACATTTGTGATGGTGAGGAGAGCATCGGTGGTGGTGGAGGTGAGGCGTGTAGTGAGGCTGAAGGTATTTTTAATGGTGGAGGCGAGGGTGAGGTGGCGAGGATCCCAGGCAGTCACGACACCACCGCGACTACCAACGGCGTCGACCTGAGTAAAACTTGAGAGGTTTTGGGGGAGAAAAGAGCGAGCTTTATGCGCGTCGAGAGTGCAGAGTTTTGACTCCTGTATACAGACAACAGTAGGGAGGGCAGAAGAGAGAGCATTACCAACGACAGTGCATTTGTCCGAGTCCCCTAGGCCACGTGTGTTCCAGGAGGCAAAAACGAAGTTCATAAAACCGATACTATCCATTACAAGACGGGACACCAGGATTACAAGAGATGCAGCGAGAGCACAGCGAACAGCGCTGCACTCGTTTCTTAACGATGGAAAAGCTAAAAACAGGAGAAAAAGGAGACAGGAGACACAAGGGAGGGTTTTTGCGCGCTACGACACGATCTGATTCTTCCTGGGGCTTTCTAATCATGGCTCAGATATAATATTAAAGTTATACCTATATTAAATGCCTCTATGGGTAACATGAAGTACTTATATGGCTCAGATAATGGTTCATTAATCCACATATATGTTGTTTAATGTGTTGAAGAAATTTATGTGACTCGTGTGTAGTTTGAAGGTGAGAGCTTTTTTTTGTGTGGGTGGCACATGTGGTGATCATGTGTGTAGTTGGAAATTGTGCAAATTTTAGGTTGTGACCAACAAAATTGTCAATAATTCTTGGAACATCTCTAATCCAAGGTGATCATGCCAAAATTTAAATTTACCAAGCTTCAAAAAGTTAGTTTGTACGCAACAAAATATTGTATGAATGTGCATCATAAGTTCAAATATCATGTCCGAGGTACATGATATAATGGACTCGATCCCGGGCTAATGACATTTTTTTGTGAGAAATTATGAGTCCACTTGATGAAGATTATAAGAACAACCCGCAACCATACTAGGAGTATTTGGTTGTTTATTGAAGTGAGCTTAAAACTTATCCTATTGAACTCGCATGGAATTTAATAAATTTGTGGTGAAGCCCAACCTAATGCTTGAGAATTGGTCACTCATAGGCATGATGATTGACACAATAATATGTTCGACGAACTTGAGCTGTTTCTGTGGTTAATTTTTCTAAATTATATATTCCTTTAAGAGATGTCTTTTTTTATTTGGACCCCACTCAGATTGAATTCCTCGTGGTTGTTTTAATGAATATCGAATTTCTTATTACTGTGATTACTAGTAATAGGAATTTCGGGCCAGAGCAGAGCAGGCCAGAAATCAAAAGTGCAGGAAACCTATTTCGTTCCTCCGCAAGGCCCGCAACACACCGACGTAGAAGAAGATGCGTAACCGCCGGCGCCGGCGCCGGCGCGCTAAGGAGGAGGCGGAGGCGCGCGCTACGGCGGAGGAGGTGACAAATGCCTGCAGAATCCCTCTCTCGAAGCCGATTCAATTGTCAATTAAGGGGGCAGAGGGCGAGCCACGGCGGACTCTAGATATTCGCGCTCTGCGGCGGAGCAGATCCTACCTCGACGCCATCTCCCGCCTGCCCACCGCCGACCTCAACTCTACCCTAGCGCGCGGCCTCCTCATCGCCGGCCACTGCTACGGCCCTCTCCGCCCCGTCCACAACGTCCTCCTCAACTCCATCTGGTACTCCGCCGCGTTTCCCCTCCGCCCCGGCGACCGGATCGATGTCAACATCATCAACAACACAGCCATAACCCGCATTGTACAGCGCTCTCTCGATGGACTGGTCGCCTCCCTTCGCCATCACTGTCCTGGCCTCTCCGACGAGGACGCCCTTCGTCAGTTCGTCACATCAGTTTCTCCCGTGCAGACCTCCGTGCGGCCGTTGCATCCGCACGCGGGGCTGCACCGTCGTCGTTCCGTCCGACTGAATCGGAGGCGGAAGCCGCCTTTCAGGCCGCTGCCAAGGCGGCGCGGCATCCAAAACCTGCTGCATTTGCGCTCTTCGCTTCTTCAGTAATGCGCTCTGTGGAGCGCGAAGCTGTCTCGCTGCTCAAGATCAAGCGCAGGCTTTCGTCAGCTGACATTATGTGCCTCTCCCGCTCTCCGGTATGTTGCTGCCTTCCCCAGTACCAGATGAGCTGCCACACCCTCCTCTTCAGGAGCGGTGCGATGAGGCCTTTCAAATCATCGCTAGAAGAAGGAAAACTCTCGAAAGATGGTACAAACAATTTGCTGAAATTGCAGATGCGGCGTTATCCAAGTATGCTAAGCAAACTGCCGCACATTACCAGCTTCATACCATCTATGGCCTAGGAACCCTGAAGGATGATATGATAGGGACAAATCTTTCCATGTCAATTTCATGGCGTGGCCAAAGGATCCTTCTTGTGCTAGTAGAGAAGCGCCCGGGTTTTTCTTTGCTGAAGCACTTCCTCCGTCTGGCTCTGAATTTTCCGAAGAGGACATCACCTTGTGCTGTACCGTACAGCCTCATCAAGTGAAGTTGGTATGCTCTTGGCCTCCAATTGCTTTTCACTGTTCATTACTGAAATTAAGTGCTATCCGTGACATCTGATAAACTCATGGTTGGTTTTGTGTTATACAAAGCACAACTTATGACTAACCCCCTTTATTTATTATTATTATTATTATGAAGTTTTATGACTAGTTGATTGGTGGTTTGGCTGCCTCGGGTTACATCAACACATGATATGAAAACATCTATTAGCCTTAGCGCCGAAAGCTCCTGCTGTCTGTTTCATTTGAACTTTCAGATCACCTTCCTCTGGCCTGACATGCAGCCTGTTGACATGTTTGCAACTTCTTTTGATTTCCTATATTCCTTAGATGAATCATCTTTCTGATCTTGCTTCTACAAAATGCAGATTGCTGCCATTCTTGTCTGACTAAACACTATATAATTGATCATCCGGATAATTTCGAGAACTTCGGTGGCGGGCAGTACTTCAAGATGGATGGAATCAGCAAAGACTGGGATTGCCCAACCACACTTGATGTTGCCTACAGGTGTTTCGATCCTGACAGAGACGTTGATCTCGTGGAGTACTTGGATCAAGATTATGCCCGTTACATATCATCTGCACCCTGGTATTGCCGTCATAAACCTCAGAGTGATGTCTCAGGTTATTGCAACGGAATCATGTGATTCTGTGATGGTTGTAGTTTCAGTGTTGGGCTTTGCCTACATCAGCGTTATGTAAAAATATTGTCAAACTAAGAGGCTATTTTATCAGTATTGCTGTTGTTTCCTACCAATGCACGGCTTGCCGGTTGCGCATGACTATTTTATGTATAATAGTTATCAAATTAAGATAGCTGCACGTTCATTGTCGTCAGATTCCAGCGTTCTTGTTTCTGTTGTTGAATGAATTTGAAAATGGCCTTGAAGCACAGGTCCTTCATTTTAGATAGTCTGAGATATTACATTTGTTTCAGACATTATTGTGGTTTCATCTGAATCTTGCTGCAACCTTCATGGGCACACGAAAATAAAGAACTGAAATCGGTGCTTAAAGATGCATTTCTTGAAAAGTCAGATCTTGTTTAATCTAAAAATTTAGAGGACAAGTTTTTGGTTATTTATGTGCATATCTTGTGCTGCTGCTGCTGTATCAGTTCTTTGTGGTTGTAAATTCAATAATGTTTTGGCATATTTTCAAATCCATTTTTGAAGCAATATGTCATCGGCATTATGATTCCTTTCATCAGAGATAAGATATAATTTAATTGCACTAGGGTGCTGGGGAGCAGGGGTTCCAGGGTGTGACTTGTGAGAACTAGGCGCAGGTGCTGGAAAGCAAGGCGACGATGGGTAGAGAGGAGTCGCCTCTGCACGAGCAAGGACGAGAGTGAGGGGAACGAGAGCATTTGCGCTGTCTACGCTAGCCTACCAAACCAAAACGTCTTATGGAGTAGTTTATAAGTGAAAAAACAGACATCAACTGATGCACACAAAAGAACTTAGGTATATATCTCATTATCCATCATCAAAACTGAATGAATCCAGATACATACATTATCTCTACAATACAAAACTTGTAGGGCAGCTTCTCTATTGCAGAGAACTTGTTGTCTCCCCGGAATCCTCTGCTCATCCCTCCCAGCTCCAGCTCCTTCGCTCCATATGTGTGTATGTGTGTGTGGCGGCTCGCTCCTGGGAACTCTCTCTATCCTTGCTCTTCTAGGTCAGCTACCGACATGGGCCTAAGTGAGAAGATGGGCTGGCCCATGACACATAATGGTCCAACACTCCCCCTCAAGATGGGTGGTAGATATCTATCATACCCATCTTGTCACAAGCCAAATTGCATTCCTTTGTTCCTAATCCCTTTGTCAAACAATCTGCAAACTGTTGCGCAGAGCTAACATGAGTAAGGCTGATGATTCCAGCATCAAGTTTCTCCTTAATGAAGAAGCGGTCAATTTCCACATGCTTTGTCCTATCATGTTGCACTGGATTGTTTGCAATACTGATGGCTGACTGATTGTCACACCACACTTTCAAGGGCCCCTTCCTCAGAAGTTTCAACTCGCCCAGAAGGTGTTTCACCCAGAGCATCTCACTCAACCCTTGAGATAGGGCTCTATATTCAGCCTCTGCTGTTGACTTAGACACTACTGTTTGTTTCTTGCTTCTCCAGGACACCAAATTTCCTCCCACAAACACACAATAGCCCGATGTTGATCTTCTATCATCTTGACAACCAGCCCAGTCTGAGTCACTATAGCCATCCACCTCAAGATGTCCACTCTTTGCAAACCACAACCCCTTTCCCGGAGTTCCCTTCAAATACCTCAAGATTCCGTGCACTATATCAAGATGTCCACTTCTAGGTTCATGCATGTATCTGCTTACTACGCCCACGGCATATGTAATGTCGGGCCTAGTGTGACACAAATACAATAACCTCCCCACTAGTTTCTGATACTCTTCCTTGTTCACTAGCTCACCGGATTGTGCTGTCACTCGATGATTTTTCTCAATCGGAGTGGGGGCTGCACGACATCCCATCATGCCCATGTCGCTCAAGAGATCTAAGGTGTATTTCCGTTGGCACAACGCTATCCCCTTCTCTGTCCGGGCCACTTCTATACCAAGAAAGTATTTTAGATTGCCCAAATCTTTTACCTCAAACTCCTTACTCAGGCACTCCTTCAGCCTCGTGATTTCTCCTTGGTCATCTCCAGTGATGATTATGTCATCTACATAAACTGCAAGAATAGTGATTTTTTTATCAGAGTGTCTGTAGAACACCGTGTGATCACCATTGCATTGACCATACCCCATACCGCAAACAGCACGTTTGAACCTATCGAACCATGCCCTTGGTGATTGCTTCAGTCCATACAAGGATTTTTTCAGCCTGCATACTTTCCCTGTTGTCTCTGAGGTACCAAAGCCTGGTGGTATCTCCATGTAGACTTCTTCCTTCAGGTCACCATGCAGAAAAGCATTCTTGACATCTAGTTGATGCAACTTCCAGCCAAAGTTAGCAGCACAAGAGACCAAAATTCTTACTGTGTTCATCTTTGCCACTGGGGCAAACGTCTCATCATAGTCAATTCCATAAGTTTGACTAAACCCTCGAGCAACCAATCTGGCTTTGTACCGTTCTACCTTCCCCTCAGGATTCTGCTTCACAGTATAGATCCACTTACAACTCACGGCTTTCTTTTCTGCTGGCAACGTGGTTAGCACCCACGTCTTGTTTTTCTTTAGTGCTTCCAACTCCTCTATCATCGCAGCACGCCACTTCGGATCTTGCTTTGCACTCCTCCAATCCTTTGGGACAGATGCGGACTGGAGAGAGGCAACAAAGGCTCTGTAGGAAGGAGACAAAGCCTCATAAGACACAAAATTTCCAATATCATGGTCATCCCGTATATTTTCTAGTGCCTTCTTTGCCACTATAGTATCTTGCTCATCCCTGTATTTTTCAGCAGGCTTTCCTGCAGTAGCTCGTGGTTCTTTCCTCAAGGCAATAGGAAGAGCCACAGTGTCACATGAGCTAGCATCACCGTCTTGCTGCTCCCCCTGCACATGTGTCTGCTGTCCCGCAGTGTCGGATGAGCTCGTGTCACTGCCTTGATTCTCCCCCTGCACAGGTGGCTGCCGTCTAGAGTACACGCGGAGATTCTGCGGCCAACGATCTCGAACAGGAACAGGGACCTGAAGAGGGAGCTGAAGAGAACCAACTTGAATTGTACCCACTATTGGTCGGACCTGGACTTGCACATTATCATCAGTGCTAGTGCGCTCATCCTGAGTACGTGACACAACTTTCTCCCCCTCATGACCATCTCCCACAGAGTGTAGGTGGTCAAGCTCCTCGAACAACAGACTCAGATCAGTCGGTTCACCATAGAAGGGCTCACCTTCCCTGAAGGTAACATCCATACTCACAAAAGTTCTTCGCTCTGAAGGATTCCAACATTTATAGCCCCGCTGTCCAAAGAGTACCCAATGAAGATACACTTCACAGCCTTTGGATCCAGTTTTCCCACACCCGGTCTATGATCCCTAACAAAACATGTGCAACCAAATAATTTTGGTGGAACCACGAATTTGTTCTCTCCTAACAGTAGCTCACACGGGGACTTCATACCCAATATCCTTGAAGGAGTTCTGTTAATTAAATAAGTTGCAGTCATCACGGCTTCACTCCACAAGAATTTTGGAACATTCATGGTGAACATAAGAGACCTAGCAACTTCCAGAATGTGGCGGTTCTTCCTTTCGGCAACTCCATTCTGGGGTGGAGTGTCTGGACATGAAGTCTGGTGAAGAATGCCATGCTTTGACAAGAAAGCCCCAAACTTGTTATTCACATATTCAGTTCCATTGTCAGTTCTCATTGCCTGCACCTGCACACTGAATTGAGTCTTGATAAGAGCATATAGATTCTGAAAACAGTCAAACACTTCATCTTTATGCCGCATCAGATAAACCCATGTCATCCGTGTGTGGCAGTCAATGAAGGTCACAAAGTACTTCGCACCACTAACAGACACCACTGGACAAGTCCACACATCAGAGTGAATAAGCATGAACGCAGAAATATTCCTAAGTCCTCTACTCACATACGATGTCCTTGTATGCTTTGCAAACTCACAAGCATCACATTGCAATTTGCTCTTGTCTATGCCGCACATAACATCCGGAAATATTCTACTCATCTTGTCAAAAGAAATATGCCCAATCCTACAATGATGTATCATCGCCTGCTTCTCCTTGTCCTCCATGGTCGCAGCACACACCAAGTCTGGCTGCACCTCCTGGTCCACATACCAGAGTCCCCCACGCCTGGTGCCAGACCCAACCGTCTGCCTCGTCTGTCGCTCCTCAATCAAGCAACCGAACTTGTCAAGAATCACACGACAGTCTATTTCATCAATGAGAGCACTCAAAGATGCCAAATTGACAGGAAACGCTGGCACATGTAAAACAGAGGACATGGAGATGTTCGAAGTGCATTTTACTGTGCCAATCCCAACAACGGGCTGTTTTGTACCATCAGCAGTTTGAATAGTGCCCTTATGAGTAGGAGGATGCTTATTGTAAGACTCGAACACACAAAATTTACCCCCAACATGCTTAGATGCACCAGAGTCAAGAACCCATTCTGTATCACTTCTGTGAGCAGCGATGTTGGCCTTTTCAGTGTCGGCTTCATTTGTACAGCTGAAATGAGCAATCGTTGCCGGTCCTTTACCTGTTTCCTCTACTTCCTTACTAGACACGACAATTTTCTCCTCCAAGACCCCCTTCTGTGCAAAACTGCTGTTGTCTCTCCCTCCTTCACCGGAAGAGAACACAACCCTCGACGCCTTCTGTATGAGCCCGTCAAGCACCTTGAACCACCTCTCAAGCTCAACGACGTGTGCAGCCTCCTTCCGCTGCTGCAGCATGCGCAGCCGCACACTGACGTGCCTCGCCTCCTCCAGGACAGCGAGGAGCTCCCTAGGGACCCGTTCTACCGTTCGCTGCCGCGCCGCCTCCTCCCGCGCGACCTCGGCCAGGTGCCCCATCTCCTCTGCGTCCGCCGAGGCTAGCACCGCTGCCGATGCCTCAACATCCTCCACTGCTGGCCGCGAAGGCAACTCTGAAAACAGCCTCGTGAGCGCCTCCACTACCTCCGATGTCGACGCCATCTCAACACGCCCTGGGCAGCCTTCCTCCACTGTGCTCACCTTCCCTTGCTCCAGCGGGCTTCCCCTTTGCTAGCAGCTGCACACAACAGCAGCAGCACACCGGCCCCCTGCTTCTCACGCAGCAACAGCACACCGCACCGGCCCCCTGCTTCTCCTCCTCGCAAGCACACGCAGCAACAATACCTGCACTCACCGGCCCCCTGCTTCTCCTCCACGCAGCAGCAACACCAGCAGCAACCTAATCTCAAGCAGCAGCCGCAACACCTCTCCTGCTGCCGCCTCCTTCCTCTGCTCCTTCCCGCAGCCTCCTCCTTCCTCTGCCGCAACAGCCCGTCGACGCGAACACCACGCCCACAGCAGGCCCGAGCTTGTCGAGTGCACCTGCCGCACCGCCGCCTCCTGCTCCGCTGCCCGCGCCTCCTCCTCGCCGGACCCCGCCGCCGGCCGGCGACTAGACCACCGTGCGCTCTGATACCATGTTGTCTCCCCGGAATCCTCTGCTCATCCCTCCCAGCTCCAGCTCCTTTGCTCCATATGTGTATATGTGTGTGTGGCGGCTCGCTCCTGGGAACTCTCTCTATCCTTGCTCTTCTAGGTCAGCTACCGACATGGGCCTAAGTGAGAAGATGGGCTGGCCCATGACACATAATGGTCCAACAGAACTTATACATCATGTTCTGCATAAATGACAACTACAATAGAAGGACAGAAATAAGACAACAATTGCTAGTATACAACACTGGCCCCTTCGATTTTGTGCTGCCACGGCGAAGAAGCTTGAAGATCGCCAGATTTTGCACAGTGTCTACTCCACTTTCTGTTGGTCTGGCAATAATTGCTAGAAGTATACAACATTTGCCCCCTTGGTACTTTTTATGCCAAAACCAAGAGGCTTGAAGATTACCAGACTTTGCAAATGATGTGTCTATTCTTATACATGAGATATTCGCTTTATCATGTTAACTAAAAAAAATTAAATTTAAGTAGTGAAACTCTCCAGTCTTAAATATATTTAATAAAAATAAGCAGCGAGCCCTATTTCAAATAGTTTAAACAAAACAAGTTGTATTCCATGATTATTCACACGTACTAATTTCTTTTAAAGCCGTTGCAACGCACAGGCACTTGTGCTAGTATAGCATAATAATAGCATAATGAAACATGCACATGTATTTGGACATGTCTACAGAACTAGTTTACAAGTGAGAAATCACACAACAATTGGTGCACATAAAGAAAAACCTAATGCATATATCTAATTATCCATCATCAAAATTGAAAGAGTCCAGATACATACATTATCTCTACAATACAAAACTTGTTGGACAGCTTCTCAATAGCAGGGAACTTATAGATCATGTTCTGCATAAATGACGACTACAATGGAAGAACAGAAATAAGACAACAATTGCTAGTATACAACACTTGCCCCCTAGAATTTTGCTGCCTGTTGGTCTGGCAATAGTTGCTAGTATATAACACTTCCCCCTTGGTACTTTTTATGCCAAAACCAAGAGGCTTGAAGATCACCAGACTTTGCAAACGATGTGTCTATTCTTATACCTGATTTAGCTCCAAAGTAAGTTCTAGTAAGTAGTAACAGCAAAACCAGGGCTAGAACCAAAGAGGAAGCGGGCCTAGTAGCGGCCCTGACCTGGTGGTCTCCTGTTTGAATTCCTATCTAAGGTCCATAGCGGTTTTGTGACTGCTGTGGTCGTGAATTAGGCCTTGCAGGAGGCGCCCCACCTCCAGAATAGGAACTATGAGGCTGCTGCTGCTGCCACTGCTGACCAGCTGCATATGGTGCAGCCTGGTAGGCCCCACTATACCCCCCAGCGTATGATGGGCGTTGCCCATATCGTCCATAACCCGATGATGGAGGAGCAGGATGTGATGAATATGCATGGCTACTATTCTGGTGGTGTCCTCTCGAATCGGTGTGGCTATCTCTTGCATAAGGTTGTTGTCTTCCGCGATTATCTCTTGTATGCTGATGACCTGATGGCAATGCATAGGGCGGTCCCTGGCCACTGGGTATATCGCTAGGAACATGCCAACCAGGACGCCCAGAAGGCTGATCCATCCTTGGTGGCATTCCATTTGGATAATGCATACCATTCATTATAGTTTGATATGGCCTAGCCGGAGCGTACTGCCCGCCACCTCGAACGTTCAAACTGTTCACAACTAGTCGGTGGGCAGCCTCTCCAAGTTGGCGGCCATGTATCGCTCCTGCAGGGTTTTGCCTGAAACATTTCACAAGTAGGTTAGGATCTGCAATGTGGAAGCAAGGATTCGCTAAATAAGGCAAAGAGCTTATACACTACCTGCTGCTGTTATCATTATGCCTCCTGTTGTTATTATTATTATTATTATCAAAAGGCCTCCTGCCACTGTCCTCATGCCACAGAACAGGTGGTGGTTTCAGATCACTAGCTTCAACAATCTTCAGAGTACATAAACAATAAGGCTGTTAACCATGGACACGTCCCAAGTGGAATGATTGCTGTTACACTAGAATCATACTGTACCTTCTTGGGTATGATAACACCAACAGGTGGGCGTGCTATGTGCTTCTGAGGATCTGGAAGCTTGTAAATTGAACATCTAATGAAGGCGAATGTCATAATCTTGAACTCAAGTGCCAATATATTATATAAATAATACAACAAAGAATGAACTTACATCACTTGATTGTCCATAATATCCTCCAGTCCATCCACAGGTGATCTGAAGACAGGCGGGCTTGGATCCCCACCACAAAGTGAGATGTAACCATTCATTCCTCCGCTGCACAAAATAAGCAAGAGCAGCTAAGTTTCAGTTATACTAGCTAATGCAAGAGGTGCTTGTTTGTCACTAGTATATTATAAGATGGCAGTCTACTCATGTTCACTTTTACCCAAAGACCCCAGCAAACAGCGTGTTTAGGTCAATCAGTGCAAATATAACTACGCTTGAGCAAAGGAAAAAGGTCTGCAGACAATCAAGAATCCTGGTAGAGTTAGCTACCTAGCAGAAGGATCGAGCTGTTCTTTAATCTCATTTCGCTCATTATCAGATAGATGTCCGAATTTGCTGCTGAGAGAGTAGATATAAGGCGAAATTGGATGGGAGCCATTCACGAAAAGCATATTGTACATGGTACTGTTTCGCCTTGCTTCCTCAGGCTACACAAAAGATGAGGAAAATGACGATGAACTTAGAACAAGGTTTCCTATTCAATATGACAGACATAATACGCCCATGAGAAACTGTTCCATACCGTCAAAGTATGCTCGACTTTTTTAATCTCAGACAGCAACCTAGCTTCATCGATAAAGGGCAGTTTCGCTATGCCCTGCACAGTATGGATTTTATTTAAACATGGCAGATATATGATATACAAAGTATGCTCACTGAAATCAACGTACCTGCCAAGAAAACCTCTTTCCATTCATATCTACTTCAAAATCTGCAGAGTACACATGTGAAGACGGATTATAATTGGCTTAAGGTTGTAGGAGAATGTGATAAATCCGTGATTGCAAAATCAGCATACCGATTGGATAAAAATCGATTATAGGCGAACTTGGATCAGACATCAATTGCCGATACTGTAGAGGGAGTGCATGCGAGCTGAAATATAGTGAAACAACCCATCAATAATACACCATATTAAGGAACTATAAGATTGAAGAAGGAAATATATATTCACCTTGCTGCTGGGAAAACTCCCATAAGCTGATCGAAAGGTTTGAATGGTGACCCAAGTTCGAAAGTTATATTAAGCTGGCCTAAACCTTTTAAATCCGAAGCAAAAGGGGCATAGTGGTAAGGGTAAAACCTACATATGGTAAGGAGAAATTAGAAAGAAACAGGTATTGGTGGGATGGATAGAGAATGATATAAAAATTATCAACAATTGTGCTACAAAAAAAATTGTGTGATTATATTTGGCCAATTACGACAAGCTTACCATGTCCATGAGCAGACACCTTCATAATAGTAGTGCATTACCCAACACAAACCTTCAGTATATTTGAGAACCTAAAGGAGAATATAGCACATCTTAAAAGATCATACACGATTATGGGAGAAATATTTTTTCAAACAATGATCATGTGACATTTTCTATAAACGTTGGCACAAATAGAGTAATAATGGCAACAGTCTCTGGTGTCATTAATGAATTATGAATGTGGTAAATTAATAGGCACTTCCACAATACTTACAACATCTCTGCGTATTTCTTCAATTTGCTCAGGCGTTCTTGCCCCAAACTTTTCTTCGTAGTACCTTTCCCTCCATCCAGTTTCTCCGAGCTTTATCTGAATATTAACAAATAAGGTAATCACTTAAAAGTTTTTCACCCAGTAACACTATACAAAAATTAGAGATTCATAGGGCCCAAAAATAGAAGTATATTTTCAATTCATGTAGACCCAAATATCTTCGGTAACTAAGTGCTGCGTGCAACACACCAAAATTTCCAAAGAAGAGGGATGTGGCACTTGCCCCTGGCAGGGCGTAATCCCTGAGCGCTTATATTTAAGACCCGAAATATAAAAGTGTGCTTTCATTAAGCCTACAGTCTCAAATATCTTCAATAACTCAGTGTCACATGAAGCGGTTAGTAAAGGTCTAAAGACCAAGGACAGTGCAGTCACCCTGATCTATCTGCCTACAGAACTTACAGCAACCTATTAATTAATTCATTGCTTACTGATAATGGGATAAGTGGTGTTCCTTCTAAAGGGATGACTTACCTAGCCCCTAAAGCAACTAATGTATCAACTCATATAATCATAACTTAAGAGGAATACAATTCAATCCTAACTTATCTGTAAGGAATATTTAACTAATATAAATGGAATCTTAACGCCGATGGGTAATGGCATACAGTGACCAGTGTTTTTTAAAATACCACATGACAACATGCCAGAGCATTGCTGAACTTACAACCACAAAGAACCAATACAGCAGCAGCACAAGATTTGCACATAGATAACCAAAGATATAAGATATACCTTGTCCTCCTCTGCACTTTCAGAATTAAAAAGATCTGATTTCTCACGAAGTGCATCTTTAAGCATTGATTTAAGTTCTTCTTTGTTTTCACGTTCCTGTGGAAGTTGCAGCAAGATTCAGATGAAACCATAAACATATCTTCGAACAAATACAATATCTGCTTAAACAAGATTAAGTGAAGTACCTGTGCTTCAAGGCTAACTTCAGCTTCAACAACAGCAGCAGAAAGGCTGGAACCTGACGTTGACACGCGTGATTTCTTAGCTCGACTTCCCTTTTCTGTACTATCTTTACGAGATCCATTCTGTTCATAGGGTGCAGCCACAGACCCAGAGGCAAGGCGAGATCCTTGGAAACGTGCAACAGGTACAATAAGATCATTCCTGACATGGGGATCCAGATCGTCACCTCGCTTTGCTTGGGCCTTATCACGTTTTACTCTTTCCGCTTGACGCTACACAAGATAGCATCGTTGTAAATGAAAATTTGACTGAAAACACACACTACTAGTTTCTAACATTTTTAACAACTGACCATCAAATGTATTGCATTCAAGAGTCACACATATTGTCTAGTTCCAAGAGCGTTACATGGCTCAAGAAAATGTGTTGCACTAAATGAAAATCCCATGATAATAAATTCAATTGCAATGCTAAATATGGATAGAAGACCATTGAATGGAAAGCTTTTTTTTCTTATTCTGTAAACTTCCATAGATTCGATAATATTCGCCATGCATGAAGATCATCTAATAAATTCCAGCTTAAATAAAAAATAAACTACAGAAGCAGATATCAAACTATATACTGAGCTAATCGATACAGAAGTATACGAGGAACACAATTATAGAAAGAGGGAGATTAGTTGCTACTTGCCAACATGAGAAAACACACAAGATTATCCATAGAGAAGACATGTCATATTGGTATATTGCACTTCACAATATACACGCCAGGTATAATTGAAGTTAAGAGCAAAATCAAGCTACCCATCATTGTTTACCTTGTGAATATGAGCTCTTTTCTTAAATATTGTATCCTCGTACGAACCAACTGCTTGAATGAAGTGTTCAACTCTATTCAGATCCGGCTACAACATGAAGAAAGAACATGTTATTGCTGAAATACCCGTATGTGTCGTTTGAAATCAAGTAGATATTTGACAAAGAAGCCACATGGATTAGCTCCTGTACAAATGAAATTTAAATACCGTGCATGCATCAGTTAAATAGCCACCCATTGAAGGAAATTCCTTCTTGTATACAGCCATTAGCAAATTAATAGCTCCCTGCAGACAAATAAGGAAGTTAACACTTTGTAACAACAATTTAAGAGAGTGAACTACAAACAGAAAATGAAAACATGTCAAACTTTCAAAGAGTAAAACAGAGCGTCACTACAGTAACTAGTAACACAACGTAAGCTTATAGCTGCATAGTAACATCGAATTACAAAATAGAAACAAACCTCACGAATCTCTAGTGTAGGCATGTGTGGAAGAAAATCATTGCCAACAAAAAAGCACATGAAGATGAAATCATCAATGATACGTTCAAGATCAATCTCGAAAGGTGGATTTGGCATTTTGAACTCGTAACTTATGTATTCCCGTAGGGTCCATATATTCAAGAACTGTTAAGAAACAAAAGTAAGGTAAGCCCACTGAATAAACCCATCACATACTATGTTGCAAACAAAAGAAATAGATCATCATTACCTGGTAAGGTTTCTTTGGTACAATTTCATCACCCTTCTCATCAAACTGCCCAGCTTTCCGTTTTGCCTTTCCTTCACACTTTGCCGCTAGATGTCCAACTTGGCCACACAAGAAGCATTTATCCTGCTGGCCAGGTGTAAAAACCACCTGCAAACACAAAAAGTATGCAAATAAGCTTTCATGGCACAATGACAAACAAAATATTCACGAAAAAAAGAATGCTCTGAAAGTAAGGTGCAACTTATAAATTTCAAGGGTAGGAAAATTAGGTAATGTAGACTACTGGAGAATATAACAAGCCATTTTGCTTTTTCTTAGCACAAGGCAGTGATATGTATGTACAGTACGAAGCTTAAATTTTCAGCATTTTGAGAAGAAGAGAGAACCTCTCTCAGTATGGAGAAGTGCACTTCATGTGTTGCTAAAGCTAACATGATAAGATCTGCATCCTGCATTTATGAGAATACGTTATACATTAGCAAGACAACTAACAGATAAAATATTGTCCAACAAGAAATAAAAGATTAATCATAAAGAGAACTTACCAGTCCATATAGGCAATGTCTGGTATTTGGGTTAAATCCAGGGAGATTCCTTTGGCCACGAATATAGGACATAACTTTGTGTTCCCCTTCACCAGGAACATTGGCATCAGAAAGAATAACCTTCAGAAGATTTTAATCAGAACATATATTGTCTATACATAATTTTCCAATGCAAATCTATAACGTTTCTGAACCATAAGAAGATATGCCCAAAACATGCTAACAATAGGTAATGCCAGTAGCAAGTCAAATTATCAAAAAGCCATGCTTACTTTAATCTGTTTCCATCCAGGATCATAATTCAATCTGAGATGGATGTAGTACTGCAACGCAACTGATAGAACAGCCATAAACTCTGTCCCTGGAGTAATAACATTAGAGTCACAGGTTTGCGACTGCATTTTTGGAGGAAGTTTTCTGCCTTCCCTCTCAAACTCTTCACGCAACTTTTCTTCTTCAGCAGCCTGGAGATGGGACAACAGTGCCGGTGAGTGCAATCATAGATGGTCGCAAATATATACAAACAACAGTAGACAACTGTACAGTTATACACTGAATATAAGAAGATAGTTCCACTAGATTACTAACCGCATCAGCTGCATCTTTTGCAGCTCTGAATCGCCTAGAGCGCTGCTGGTTCATCTTAGCGCGAGGAGCCACACCATCTGTAGGCAATTGTAGGATAATACAAAATGAAGAAAAAATGTATTTAACTTACAGGGAAGCTTAAAAGTAAAGGAATTATGTCGCCATTTTCCAGACAAGGGCTTATTCATTCCAAAGGAAGGCTACGACTATCATGAGAGTGTATACATAAGGACGAACTTCTCCCTCCTTCCAAAATACAGTAATATAAAGCATGTCAAAGTTTTACAAGTTCAGAAAAAATATCAATATCTATAACAGCAAACAAATAGCTACAAAACATGATTTCATGGCGTGTCTACTAATATTAATTTGTTCTACTCTAAATGTTATTTTTTTTTTTAGGGAGTATCATGTGAGCATATAGCCATATATATAGTTGCATTATGATAAGATAAGATGTTCTTCATGATAGTACCTAACAAAAAACAGCATTAAGTAAACTGAGCAAACATAGTTTCTACCAGTAATCCATATTATATAGATGTATGACCATATGAACCCTATCACTTCAAGCAACAATAGAACAGGCGAATATATAAGAACAGCAAGAGAATTCCCTCCAAAACAGAGGCGGAATGCATACCGATGGCCATATACAAAAGCTTCCGAGGGCGAACCATGATAAAGAGCCGATCTATGTAATCAAACATGCACTGGAAAACCTCGGCAAATGTTGTTGGCGAGGGCTGTGGCAAGAAAATACAATAGCAGAGAGATTATCAGAGTCAACGCAGGAGTTAATAGCAATTGAGCAGTAAGCAAACATTAAGAAGTTCTTATCAACGGGAAATAAAATGCTTCCAGTAAGACTGTTCATAAAGTAGCAGCGCAGAGTCTGCAAACTGCAGGGCCTCCTAACTAGAATAAACTTGACTGTACTTGGCAGATTCTCTTGTCCAGAAATTAATTTGCAATGCAGAATGACAATAGAACTGCAGCATCAAATATGAATTAGTTCAACTGCAACATCCTCCAGGCATCTCAAGATGGTTTGGGGACAATTTAGAAGCTCGATTTTAATTACAAAAGTCGTTCTCCAACATTTAATAATTATCTTCTCTAAACCAAATCTCTTCTCCGCATTATCTCCTCATACATCAATCATCGAAGCACAAATATACCAAGCATCTACGCAGCTACACCATCCCTCACCCAAACACCCCCCAGCCTTCGGAAGCACCCAACCGAAGCGCCCAATCAAATCAACGCATCTCGAGATCGAGGGGGGATAGAGAATTAGAGATAGAGCAAGCTCGCTCGGTCGCGCACGTACCCTGTCCTCGGGTGGAAGCAAGGGTGTATAATCCCGTTCATGTCGAGGTAGAGGTTGTCGAACTCGAGGCTGTTGGGGTTGGGCTTGGAGGTGTCGACGGGGACCTTGACGCCCTCGATCTCGACGGGCTCCTCCTCCACCACGTCCACCACCACCATCGGGTACTTCTCCGCCAGCCACCGGTAGAACGCCGGGACTCCCATCTCCGCCGCCGCCGGCGAGCAGGATACCTCCTATTAAGCGAACGGACGGGGCAGACAGAGGGAGGGAGGGAGTGAGGCGCGAAACCCTAAAAAAAGGAGGGAGGGAGAGGGCACGAGACCGGTCCGGTACGGTTATATGCTTTGCTTTCCGCGGCGTGGAAATATCTCTGAGAGGCGGTATTGCTGTTTGGACCCTCGGAGCTTTTGCGCTCTGACGAGAGGATATCCAGAGTTTTCCCACGCGATGCGTGATAACGTTGACTCTAATGTGAGCTGGCCGTTTGCGGCAAACTGGGATGGGAGAGTAAAGCCCCAGAACAGCCCAACATGAGCCGTCCTGGCCTGACACAAAGAGGCCTTGTTTACCGAGCTTGACAGGCCTATACGAGCCGTGACTTTGAGATGGGCCTCGTGAAAATGTCCAAGTTTACTTTCATCATAGATTTCTTCTTTTCGGATTATTAAGGGGCATAGATTTCTGGTACGATACTATTTATTTTAGTTCAAAAAAATCATAATGATAACCAAGTATGTTTCAGTACAGTAGCTAGTCCTAGTGATTTTCTATGATATAATCCAAATATCATCGACTCAATGACATCATGATTTTGGAACTACGACGTCTCATTGAAAACAAATGGTGTTATGTTAGAGTTGGCTACGGTCCAATAACTCGTTTGTTTTGGAAATGTAGTTGGGGAGCGAGGTGGGAGAGTGAAAGAACATTTATTATCCCTCTATGTTTTGTGTGTTAGATAACAACACCGGTAAAGGTTTAATGTGTTGCTAAGTGATTTCATAAATCGTCCGGTATCTCTCCATATTCAAAAAGAAGAAAGTTTCGGGAATTCGGAAAGATGCGCCGTGCCCTGGGTGGCCGGTTCCCAGGCCGGCCAGTCCGGGCTGCAGGCCGGCTGGCTCAGCTGCCTGCCCGGTCACCAGGCCGGCCAGTCCGGGCTGCAGGCCGGCTGGCTCAGCTGCCTGCCCGGTCACCAGGCCGGCCAGTCCGGGCTGCAAGCCGGCTGGCTCAGATGCCTGGCCGGTCCCAGGCCGGTTCAACCGGGCCCCATGCCGGCCTCTCTGCAGCAAGGCCAGAACACGCCTGGCCGGCCCCCAGGCCGGCCAAACCGGCCTACAGACCGGGCACACAGTTCACAAATGGCTACTTTCCTACAAGAGCTATAAAAGCCTCTCCACCTAGCTCGGGACAAGGTGCTCGCCCAGAAAAGAAGATCCCCATTGTTGCAAGCTCAAGAATCACTAGATCTCCCAATCCCTCCACCCAAACTCGTTGATCTTTGGAGGATTGAAGGAGAAGGCCCGGATCTACTACTTCACCAAAACGTTCTTCATTTCCCCTTCATTCACTTGAGGGATTCGAGCCTAGGGTTTCCACTAGGAAAACCTAGCATCTTGTTGTTCTCACTTGCTTGTTACTTTTGTGTAGCAGGTGTTGTGGTGATTGAGAGCCCCCAATCCTTTTGTGGGTTGAGCCTCATGTTGTTGTAAGGGCTCCGGATTCCGCCTTGAAGGATTCCGATAAAGAAAGGTGGACCGAGCTTTTGTGCGAGGTTCATCGGAGAATAGGGTGAGTCCATTTGTGGCGTCTTGAGTTTGAAACTCACACCCCTCCAACGAGACGTACTCCCCTAAAAGGAGGAACTCGGGAATACATCCTTGTCTCCGCGTGCTTTCATATCGGTTATTCCTTTCTAGTTATTTACTACTTGTATCTTATCTTGTTTAGACTTAACTTGTCATATAGGTAAATTCACCATAGTTGCATATCTAGAGAATTTACCTTTTAGTCAAGCCTTAATCGAAAAAGAGTTAAAAATTGGAGTAGCACCTATTCACCCCCCCCCCCCCCTCTAGGTGGCCATACGATCCTTTCAGAGAGGACCAGATTGTTTGAACATTTATAAACTCACATGTGTCTTTTTAGTCGTATCCAATAGCTTAGTCGGTTTAGAAATAGTTATTTGTTTGTTCGACACGGGTAAGTCTCGATTCGATGTCATGTTATCCCTTATATACTTGCATGAATTTCATACTTTGGGGTGATTTATGTTTCACTCTCCTTTAAGAACTATAGAGTAGTACTTAGAGCAAGTTCAATAGTACAGCCAACAGGTGGCTATAAGAGATTGTCATGTCATCTATAGTCAACGTGTACAATAGTTAGATATAAGAATATGTTACTTTATTAAGATATGGTCCACCTCGCACTCTCACAAATTATATAGGAGCACATGCTAGAGCTGGCTCTTGCATCAGAGCCCACTCCACTTCTCTCTCCTCCATGTCACCCAACGAATATTATTTTAACCATTATAGTATGCTTACATAAGCTTATTGTACTTGCTCTTATATACTATTGGCCATTCTGATAAATATGGCCAAAATTCGCCATGTGCGCAGCGGGTCCACAAAAGCAACTCATAAAGGTTAATATCAATCATGCCCGTCATGTCCCTCCCACCTAAAAGCTACATATAGCTCATGGTCTAAATCCCTAACAACTAACAACTAGGTAATCATCCCCAAGGAGGAGAAATTTGACATCATCACGAAGGGCCATAGGATCGTTTTCATCGTCGGATTTGAATACATGTATGCCGACCAGGAGGCGACCCGAGGATGGTCAAGTGCACTAGGTTGTGAGCAGGGGCGTAGCCAGGCCCCAGGCTACACTGGCCATGGCCTGGGCGTGGAAGCTAATTTCTTTGGTGATTGTACCACTATAGCTAATTTTTTTTACTGTTCTACACTGTAGCATGCGCTTGGCCTGGGTCGTCGCTCTATCCTGGCTACGCTACTGGTTGTGAGCATAGCCATTGAGGCTGGCGGTCCCGAGTCCCATTGACGGAACAATGTGGCGCATGGCTGGACTACGTTAACACACTAGCACGATAAGATAAAACATGGAGGAGGATGACAAGGGATACTTGATCGTGAACTCGTTGATTCCGAGGACGGCTACATCTGGATGGAGCCCACCACAAGTGTGTCAGAAAGTGCGGCATTGCCATATTTGGCATCCTACCTTGTAGGAATATCCCTCTAATCTCTAAACTCGCTAGGAATAGAGCTCCCTAGTTGAATCACGTGGCAACCTCCCATTGGTTGTTAGCCCCTCTCCTATATCATTTCAAATAGCTATCATATTTTAAGGCATAACTATTTTTGGGGTATTTGGGACCCAAAATTCTACCCAAACAACTACCCACGATTTTAGTTTTGCAAAAAAAAGGGCGGTAGAAAAAAAACTGCATCACCTGCTGTAAATATACACATCTTGGTTTGTTGATGTAAAACAATAAGGCTAACACGCTTACAGCAACCGCGAATCGGAAGTTTCATGCCGCCCCCAGCCAATCCTCTAGTGCCCGCTGCCGCCTGCTCCCTCATCGATTTGGCATCGAATGCGGCTGCTCCGCTACAACTTTGACCGATTCAGGCGTGAATCCACCACCATTACTCAAGGGCACGACGGATCTGAAGGACATGTCCTCAAGGGCTGCTGACACTCTCCTCCCGCGCGCAGCTACCATCGCCTCTCGTCCGTAGCTCCAGTCGACGAGTCATCCGAGCGGCCCTCCTCTTCTCCCCTTCCTCGTTGTGCCTTCTCCTTACCTACAAGCATGCGCATGAGCGATGCACGCCATCTCTGCCTCCGACCACACGTTGAGCAGCCCCACCTTGCAAGGCTCCTCTGCCTTCATGCGCCAGCCTTCAGGCTCGTCTCGTTTAGAGATTAACAAATCCAAATTTGTTACTTTTGTATTAGACATTTATAATGCCGGTCCTAGAACAATACGTACAAGGCTATGAATTTGTACCTGATCATGTATGAGTCACTAATGTTTACTAGACCAGCATATCATGTATTGATCACCGTAATAATGTTCTCGGGTGTAGCAAAGCGCGCCACCCCCTTCTAGTGTTTGGTCTATTCTTCGAGGCAAGTCAAAGCTCTTGAGACTTCTTGCTGAAGTGTATTTCTTCCCCGTTGTTAATTTTTCCTGGATTTTCCTGATCCACGTCCAGAGCACATTGTAAAATTTCTTTGGTAGGATTGAACTCGATTATGCGTGATGTTTTTCTTTCCAGATTGTTCTCTTTGTTGATCCTCCAAAGTCAGGAGGGGGGCGGTGGTCCCCCTCCCAACCATAGACATACACATAGCTCTGCCATGCTCGGTGCATTTTTTTCTCTGCTTCTACTGGGCAATCACCAAGCATAGAGAAGAAAAAAAAGCTATAATCTAGCCATCTATCCGAGATCCCCGGAATATTTGAACTTCACAGCTTCACTAACATGCTCGATCCAAATAGTAGCATCGGCCTCTGTACATTATACATTTTTACCCTAACACTTTGTACAAAATATTTCAGTTATTCTTTTGTCAACTAACCAGAAAAGTTGATCGTATCATTTCAGGCATACTGGTTTATTAAATTGGACAAAGATAGTGCTAGAGCTGTTAGCACAAGGAAGATGCAGAAGCTCACGGCTTTGAACTAACGACTTTGAAGAGGGAATAATATGGCTGGATCAAGTTTCACTTATGCCTTCAGACACACACAAGGTGTGTTGCTATTTTAACTTTTTCTTCACCTAATACCTAGAAACTGCATAACTTTTTCTTAGTCTAGAAAAAGATGATTTAAACAAAAAGTTTTCTAACATTTTCTAGTTTTGCACACTCTGAGTTTGACATTTGTATGAGTTGCTTTCTTGAAGAATTTGGGTTAAGAAATGGATTTAGGTGGAAGGAAACTATTGGTCCATGGAACAAAAACCTGGCCTGATGGATTAGTATGAGTTAAACATTATAACTTATTTATACCGGTCATTTTTTCTTTTCCATAACTCATATTGTAATTAAAGTTATGTTGTTTTGTTGGTATGCATCATTTCATACACTATGTTGAATAATATATCTCATGTAAAACACATGCATATTAAGGTACCGGTCACACCGTTCAAATATTTTTAATTACAAGCAATTTTGTATTAACTTGAGACTTTTAAGAAACTCCCTTATTGCAACGGATTTGGTCCTTAAAATTATTAACCAACATGATTTACGTGTTCGGACGTATCATTTTCCATAGTACACTTAGATTTCTACATAACTTTGGGAGAGTGCCTAAGAGTGTATAAATACTAGTGGATGTTTATTGGAAGAGGATAGTGTCTAATACCATGTCGTTTCTGAAAGAACATGATTGCCCCATCTGTGGTTTTGGTAATTAATGACAATCCTTATGGACTATTGTGTATATTGAGATATCCTTGTAGGTTTGTCCATAGGCAACATTTGAACTCCATGTGTTGGATTCAAGGTTGAATGCCTTGAAGGTCATTGGATATAATGAACATATTTGAGATGATCAAGAAAGAAGAAAAGATATAATGTTGATCAAGGCGAAGTTGAAAAGAATGTGGATTCAAGTGATCAACACACAAAGCTAAATGTTGCACCATGTGGGATCATGTGATCCAATGGTATGGTAAGCAATTGTCTATATAACTTTGTGAACTAACCCAGGATGTGTATGTGTGGAGTATCCATGTGGGTTTAGGTATCTTCCCATGGGTTCGCATCAAAAAGAAGATTTCATATAACCTATGGAGGATGACGTCAAGTGGTGGGCATCATCAAGATAATGGTCGAAGTGAAGACGTGCCTTAGAGAGACTCTCCCATAATGGTGTATGGGGGAGCGACATGTGAGTCTTCATCAAGCAAAGCGCAATCAAGAAAGGTGGTCCACTTGAAGAGATCAAGATTGTCATCATCTAGCTCAAGTGGAATGCGCAAGGCAAAGGTATGATCTTGATAGGGTTTCTATTTTACCGGTTTCATGGTGTTAGTTGGGAGACCGGGTTATAGGATAGTTTCCGTTCCATCAAGAGGGGCTCTCAAATGAGTAACTTGATCGTATCATCGTAGAGAGCTCAAACCTTTGCATCTCTAGCATCATCTTTCTTGGTTCTTCTTTGGGCTTTATCTTTGTTGGGTTTTGGTGCTTGTCGTGATCTTCATGATAAGCTCATGTTCTTCGAAAACGGATTTCGCATGGAAAACTTGTTGCATTTTCGGTGTTGGAAATATCATCGGTTTATCCTTGAGGAAAGTTTCACACCTTCCTATGTGTGGTGACTTTACTCTATTTATGGTTTTGTAAGGAAGCTCTTGTCCTTATCTTTCCAACCTCGTTGGTCTCATCTCGTTTGGAGTTTCCTTGCGAAAGTTATTGCAGTTCTGGTACCAGACTAACTTTCACCTGACGGTAGTACCGCTAGGCGCAGCGGTAGTACCGCTCCTCCTGGAGCGGAACTGCTGCAGTGCCCAGTAGGACTTCCTATGGCGGTAGTATCGCGGTCGGTACCGCTGCCCATCAGGCAGCGGTACTACCGCTGGAGCTACCGCCAGAGGTACCGCTAGGAGGGATTTAGCCTCGGGTATCCTTACGGTACCCCGGCGGTAGTGGCCTCGTAGTACCGCTGGATTTATTCATTTAAATCCAGCGGTAGTACCGACAACTCCGGCGGTAGTACCGCTACCTGGAGGCAGCGGTAGCCCTTGCGGTACCGCATCCGCTGGGAAGCGGTGCTGCACTGGGTACCACCGGGATACCCGCAGCGGTAGTACCGCTGGGCTCGGCGGTAGTACCGCTGGGCACGAGAACTGCACATAACGGTCTGTTTTTCGGGGGACCTATTTAAGGGGTCTTCTTCCCCAATGGTTCCTCAACTCTAGAGCTCGTGTTTTGCCCCCATTGCTGACCCTCCTTGAGCTTGCTATCTCTCTATCCCTCCAATGATTCTTGCTCCTTCTTGAGGGAAAAGAGAGAGGAGATCTAGATCTACTATTCCACCAATCAATCTCTCCTCTTAGTGAGGGGTAGTCTTTGGATCTAGATCTTGGGATTCATTTGGTTTTTTCCTTGCTCTTCCTCCCATCTTCCTCCATAGCATTAGTTGCTTTGGTGGGATTTGAGAGTAAAGTGCTTTGAGCACTTCTTGTGTTCTTGCCATTGCATTAGGTGCATCGGTTTGAAGTCCTCCACGGTTATACGTGGAAGTAAAGTTTGAGAAGCTTATTACTCTTTGTGGATTGCCTCTTGGGTTGCTTGTAACCCTAGGAGGCCTTTGTGGGTTTCGGAAGCCTCAACTTGTTGCGAGGTGCTCCGGGACATTGTTGGGAGGCTTCAACTCATTGTGGAGTTCCCCGACCTTTGTGTACGGCTTGGTCAACGCCTCGAAGGTGACCTCATAGTGAAAGAGCTACGCCTTCACCAGCAAAGCTCACGGAGAACAGAGTGAGCACATCCGTGCTATTGGAGCGCCTAGGTGGCTCCACACTCCTCCAACATAGACGTACTTCCCTTGGGAAGGAACTATGGGAAACATCTCCTCGTGTCCACTTTGCGGTCATCTCTATACCCGAACTCTTACTTATGCATTTACCTTTGTGATAGCCATCAAGCTTAAAGTTATCTATCTTGTTATCACTTAGTGGTTGTTCTTGTCTAGCCTAAATCGTTGGTGCACATAGGTGAACCTTGTTTGGTTAGGTTTTGTGCTTGATAAATTAAACGTTAGTTTTATTCCGCATTTCTTCAAGCCTAAACCGTAATTATTTCAAAACGCCTATTCACTCCCCTCTAGGCGACATCTTTTGCACTTTCAGTTTCTACTCGGTATAGCCCGAGCCGCATTATGGTTTGTATTTTATGGTGGGGATGCAATGGGGCACGAAGCTTTCACAGTTTCACAACGACTCAAACAAACGGCCCAAACTAAATTCTACTGTATATTTCAACTGAGTTATGTTACAATTATATTTCTAAGGATTGGCTACAATTCAATAACCTGCTTGTTTTGGAAATGCGGTGTTAACTTTTGGAGTGCGCACACACACATAATTTCAAGGAGTGCAATTTTTTGTATCTGAAAAAAAAAATCAAACGATTCGCTAGCATGTTTGCATATCGCATCATGCCACCATGGCACCATCTAAACTGTGAAGCAAGTCTGGTCACAACCCACGTCACTACCACCTACTCACTCCGTTCCAAATTAATTGACACACATTTGTCTATATATGAATGTATCTAGACACTAAACAAGCATAGATACATCCATATTTGTATAAGTGCAAGTCAATTAAATCGGAACGGAGAGTACGTCACCAACCACAACTTTGTTTCTTATGCTAGTAATAAAGAAACAGAAATAGTACTACGAGGGAAAACAAAGACATGAAGATGACCAGCTCCAACTACATGTAGATGCCCATGGCGCTTCAGTCATGGCAGCATTGGATCGGAGCATCTCAACGAGAATTAAAGCGATTATGGCGTTGGCAGCAGCGGAGGCGGTGGCCGCCGTTGACCACCACGGCCGCCCTGTCTCGCGTTGCTCTTCCGGCCGGTGGCCTGCCGCACTCTTCGTCATCGGTAATCAAACTGCAAACACGGCCTCGAATCCTCGATAGCAAAAGGCTTTGCATGTTGCCATGTTGGTGACGGTCGACATCAAATGCAGGGGTGGAGATCGCGGGGCGGTTCGCGTTCGCCGGCATCTCCGGAACATCACCTACCTCACCGGCCCTCCAGGGTGGCCATGATGATGCCGCTGCTCGGCGCCGCCCTGGCCGACTCCTGGATCGGCCGGTACCGCACCATCACCGTCTCGGTCTTGAACTATGTTCAGGACACTGTGAGCTGGCAGCTTGGGTTCGGGATCCCATGCATCACCATGGCACTTGCTCTCGGCGTCTTCTTGCTCGGAACCATGACCTATCGCTTCTACCCCCCCAGCAAGAAATGGCGGACTACTTGTGCAGCTCGGTGAACCACTTGTCGCGAGGATCAAGTCTTGGCACTCCTCATGGCGTTCCAAGTAATCAAGTTATTTTCTTCTCCTTCAATGCTTTGATTCAGATCATTCTTCTAAAACTAGACATTGGTCACTTGGTCCTTTGGCATGCAGATTACATGGTGATTCACAGGTCACAGCCCTTGCTCGATAGCATTTCGTTGTCACCCAAGGGGAGCACTGACAATGCAGATTTCCCTCATGAAGCCACATCGATGCTCAAATTGTTTCCAATATGGTCGGCATGCCTGATCTATGCTATCGCCTTCGCACAGTGGCCTACTTGGTTCACCAAGCAAGCGAGCACACTGGACAGGAGAGTAGGGTAGTACCAGCTGCTGCGCTGCAAAACCTGAGCAACGCCGCAGTCATAATCTTCCTGCCGATCTATGACCGGATCCTTGTTCCGCTAGCTAGAAAACACACAAGAAACCCTCATGGCATCACAATGCTGCAGAGGATCGGCATCGGGCTGGCTATTTCGGTTATTGCAATGATCGTAGCTGCGGCGTTCGTCGAGATGAAGAGGCTCAGGATTGCAGCAGACAATGGCATCCTGGATGAACCAGATGTTGCTGTTCCTATGAGCTTATTGTGGGTGGTTCCTCAGTTCATCCTGGCTGGGTTGTCTGGTGTATTCGGAGTTGTCGGCGTGCAAGAATTCTTCTACGACCAGGTGCCAGACTCCGTACGCAGCATGGGCATAGCTCTGTACTTGAGCATAGCTGGGGCTGGCTGCTTCATCAGTAGCTTCCTTGTGTACGCCATTGACAAGGTGACCAGTTGCGCCGGAGAGAGCTGGTTCTCAAACAATCTCAACAGGGGGCACCTTGATTACTTCTTCTGGTTTCTGGCTGCGCTTAGTGCCTTGGGCTTCTTTGCTTACCTGCACTGTGCACAGGCTTATGTTGTTAAGAAAAGGGACGATTCAGTTTTGGTACAGAAAAGATGCAAGTACAGAAAGTTCAGTGCAGTAGCATGAACAACTATGAAAGCTTGTCACAGAAGAAAATAGCAGATTTAATTTATTTCCATATGTTTTCAATATATAAGGAAATGAATGTTCATTCACCCATTTTCTACATCTATAGTTAAGCGGATGATGGCAGAAGAACAGCTGTGCATTCACAATTTTTTGGGGGGGGGGATGACCACAAGCCATGCCGTGAACATAGCATAACACTCACAATCTGCTCAAAGCGCAACAACACAGAGATCATTTCAATACACCAGTGCAAATCGATCTTCTCGTGAAGTAACTTCCTGTGTTAATTGTTCCGGGATTCAAACATTTCAATCACTCAGATACTATCTGCTTCAGCAATTCACAAAGAAGACAAACAAAATTGTTTCTAGATGACAGGCCATTGATCAAACATGCCAATAAAAAAAGTGACTTCCTCGCCAGGCCCAAAAGGACGCGGAGCAAGAAAAATATGACTATGATGTATTCATGTTGCTTAATGACAACCATTTTGGCATCTTGATTTGAAGCGAGAATCAATTCTTTTGGCTGTGCTGGAGGTCTTCAATTGCATTCTTCCATTGCCAGGCACGCTGTTTTGCGTCCTCAAATACAAACACCTTCTTTGGCTGTAAGAGAACAAAGTTAGGCGTAAAAAATAGAGCATCTAGGAAAAGGTAAAATAGATCATCTAGGATACTACTAAGGACAAGTAACAACAAAGAAGTATACCGTGCATATCCTAAAATGTGAAGAGTTCGCTACTTGCACACTGAGTTCATTTGTATCATCAGACCAACTAACATTCCCCTTGGTCACCATTTTTGCAGGGTCAACACAGATTAACTGAGGCTTGTTGGTGAGGATCAGCTGGACCTTCTTATTTGATAGCTTATTAATCTTCTTGAGCTTCGATATCAACACTACAGACTCACCAGGCTCCAGGAAATCCTGCCTGCCACATTGTTAAAGATGCACCGACATGAATCACCTCTTACTCGTGGAAAAAAATGTGAGCACGGTGCCGACCAATTCCCCCCTTTTTTCATTTTTCTTTTCTCTCCTGTAAGTATAATAAAAATGTTGTGATAACCTGTATTTACCATCTAGAGTCGAAGGAGTCGATAGAAGCTAATTTAGATACATGAGACCGTACTTCAGAAGATGATGCAGCGCCATTATTTCCAACAGGGACATGTTGGTTGACTGGTGCACTTCCCATGTGCGACAACCAATTTGAATCCTGAGTATCCTCATCCTCATTTGCCTGAATTGGGAGATGATCAGAATGATGAAGACAGGAGTTAAGTGGTTACATTGGCATATGTAAGATAGCATACATTTGCTTCTGCTGCAAGGTTTGGTGCTCGTGACTTCCTTATATTTTTCCAGTCAATGCCTCTAAAGAAAGGATGCTTCTTTAAGGAAGCATAACCATCAGGTCCTGCACCTGGCCGTTTGATTGGATCAACATCCTGCAGAATGAAAAGTTCAAATAAGTCTACCTGTGGAAGTTTAAACTAGAGACCTAAGGCATACTTCTTCTTTGTTAGATCTGGCTCGTTTATGTTAGTGAACGTTTTTATACCAAGTTACTAGGACAATATTATCTATGAATATTTTTTAACAGTGTATAAATCATGCCCCAAAACCAATTTTTTTTTGGGACGCCCCAAAATCAAAATTATACAAAGAAATTATTTGTATAATTGCATACCAGCAACTTGTCAATTAGATCTCTTGCTTCATCCGAGAAGTACTCAGGAATTCTGAGATCCCTTGCTATAATTCTCTGGAAAATCAACCACTCACTGGCATCCTTAAATGGTGTACAGCCAGAAAGCATTTGAAACAACGTGCACCCCAATGCCCACAAGTCATTTCTGCCAACAACAGATAGAAGTCGGGTCAGAAAAAAATCCATATAATTCTCTGCAAATATCAACACAAAAAGTAGTTCTGTAGAAATTTACCGGCTACCGAACCGGTAGCATGGCAGCAAACTAGGATTTTAGGTGCAACATGAAAGATTGGTTTCTTCTAAATGTAACGAGGTTAAGTTCTTATTGGCTAACACTTAAGGAATGCATAAAAAACCTAATGTATTAAAAAGATGGAATACCACATTCACCATGGTGTGCATTTTCCTGAAATATTGACCTGACAAGATATGCTGATAAAACATACAGACACCTAAGGAATGAATCAAAAACCTGATGCCTTAAAGAATGGAATATGACATTCACCATGTTGTGCATTTTTCTGATATATTAACCTGACGAGATGTGCTGATGAGACATACCGAAAATGGTTCGGGAATCCATCCTGGCAAGTTATCTCAATTCACACCTGTGTTGGTTTGCTTTCATAATAACATCTTTGATCTTATAACATGAAATTCCAACTTTTGCTAGACACCTAAGCCCCAGAAGAATAACAACACTGACATCTAGGGCAGCTGTCTACAGGATTATTACAATGTAATTATACCAAGGAAGTGAGGTTTATTAAGGCAGTCAGTATTTACAGGTGAGGTTATTTACTTACCCAAAAGTTGCTGGGGCAGAGTTGAGGACCTCTGGTGGTACATATGCAGCAGTTCCAACAAATGTACAGGCCCTCTCATCTGTATGGTAAATGTACGGAAAACAGAATATTATGAACTTTACATCACAAAAAAAATCTAGGACAATCCAGCATTGTATATGTTTATCTTACTAGTTGAATTTGGGAGGACTTTGATTGGAGTGTCCATAGTAGGCTTCACGCTACCAAAATCAGCAATCTTGATGTGCCCATCAGAGGTGAGCAATAAATTTTCTGGCTGAAAGATCACAACAATCGAAGCCATTGTTACTTATGACATTTGATTTTCTCTTAACTAAAATCCCAAGCATATGGATCCCCATTAGGATGCACGCACCTTCACATCCCGATGAATAAGGCCTACGCTATGCAAATACTCCAGAATGTCAACAATTTCAGCGGCATAAAACCGTGCCTCGTCCTCAGGCAGGCGGCCTTTCTGCAAGCAAAACCCCACGCATAAGAAGCAAACAGAGGACAGGAATTAACCACATTGTGAGCAGATTGACACCAACCCGAACGATCTGGTCGAACAACTCCCCGCCTTCGCACGACTCCAGTGCCATGTCTGCACATCAAAAGAAGTGTCAGCTGTGTTCATCCAGTGTAGTAAGCATGTAACAATGTGACCAGCACTCCAGAACTGTATAAGATTGAAAGTTCTCAGTGATTAAATCCAAACAGAGAAAGGCACTGACAGAGGGAGTATGTGTCCTGGAAGGTGAAGAAGAGCCTGATGACGCCCGGGTGGTCGAGCTGGTCGAGCACGATGCGCTCCATCTTGACGTAGGAGATCTTGTTCTCCTTGGTGATGAACTTCTTGTCCATGATCTTGAGCGCGTAGACGTTCCCCGTGTCCTTCTTCTTGGCCCTCACCACCTGTCGTGAACCCATCAGCATATGCAAAATCAGCCACCTCAACAAACCGCAATTCCCACGATCCAGACCAGTTCCCCACGCGACCAGCCAGAAGAAGAAAAAAAACGCTCTTTGCTGGAGTAACAATTAAATTAAACAAGGACCGCACAAACAGACACGATCGTGCGTGCGTGAATGAATCACCTTGGAGTAGGAGCCGACGCCGTAGATCTTGCCGAGGTCGAACTCGTCGGCGGTGAACTGCTCCTGCGGCGCGCGGAACGCGATCCCTCCGCCGGCGGCCGTGGGGACGCCGACGCCGAGGCGGAGGACGAGGCTGAGGAGGGGCGAGGCGGAGCCTGGCGGCGAAGTCCCTCTCCATGTCGTCGTCGCCGCCGACCGCCATTCGGCCGGAGCGGTTGGGGCGGGGGGGCGGTATCTATAGGCGGCGGGAAAGGAGGTCGGCGCGGGGTTCGAGGACGCGGCGCGGCCTCCGATGGCGGAGGCGGTCAACGGGCGGAGGAACCATCGGCTTGGAAGGGTGGGAAAGCTGCAGAATCGATTGGATTGGAGTGACTGCGACGGCCGCAGCCTTTCTTTCTTTGTTTCGCGTCGGGCTGGGGACGGAGGAATCGAATCTAGCTGCTGCTGCTGCTGCGGCTAGCCCACTCTACAGAAACAGAATGTTGAGAGGAAGAAGAGGTGGGAGAGAGAGCTTTTACGTTCGTTCGTTCGTTCTTGCTTTTGTTGTTGCCTTGTGAATTTGTGATGAGTCGTGGCGGGGTGTGTGATCGAATGATGGGGATGATGGGCAGGGAGTGATGGACGACAGAGTCGCTGCTCTTTTCTGTTTTTCTCTTGAGCAAATTATTTGCTTTCACGTGAGAAGAAACGCACTTACATAATAATCAATAAGTAGGGCGGAAGAGTTATTTCTGCCTCTGTAGAGCATCTCTAGTGGCTAGTGTAAATTTGGAGATGTATTTCTCCATAGAGATATTAGCACCGGAGGTACAAATGGTTGCACAGTGGGAACAGTTTCATATAACAACTTGTAAAAGTACACACTCATACAAAAAGTTGACTAGCTGTGCAAAACTCATACAAAACAGTCCGAATGGTCCACAGTGGCATCCCGTCAGATTTATAATTTTGTAAAAACCCCCTTGGAAAGATCTGCTTGCACGAATCGGTCCAAAGCAACGTCCAGACAATACAATTTAATTAACAGGTACCCGTTTTCTTCCATATTTATGGATAAGTCCCCGCCCGCTTATAAAGGACAATTGCAACTAATTGTCGCACTCGACGCAACCTGCCTTCTCCGTCTGCGTCGTTGCCGTTGCGCCGCCGTCCCCGTCGCGATCATGGCGGAAGATACGACATTTCTTCTCCCACTCATTGTTCTTCTCCCCTGCACTGTTCTTCTCCGCGTGGTGACGATTAGAGGTGGATTGGGTCGAAACAACGGTCGGAATCACAATGTTAGTGCTTCGTAAAGCTTTCACGCATGCATATGTGCTCGATTTCGTGTTGTTCATCGGTTTCGATCTGTCAGTTCGTGTGTTCGTCGCCCACGGCTAGTGTGTCGTAATTAGCACTGATTCAGGGTTTCTAATTTTTTTTCGTTTGCAGATTAGTGATATATATGGTTCTAATTAGGTTATGGACATAGTGGGCAACGATTTGGAGCATACCCTGTTTCGGCCATTTTTGCATTGCAAGAAAGAAAAGTTTGAATTTTTGGGATGATTTTTCCGCAAATAAGGAGTGTTAGTATGAATTGTTAGTAGTGTAGTGTTAGTATGGGTTGCTTGTGTGCAAAATTAGCAGTTTATATGTAGTACAAATCATTTTAGGACTTAACTGAATTTTTTGAATTTGCTGTTAACTGAAGAGTCAATTGTTAACTGAATTTTGTTGTTTTTGTGCAATGTAGGTGATGATCCAAACAAGTTTACAGTCCAATTAGAGCACAATGGATTTTTCTGCGGGACTGAGAGATAATGTGGATTACGTCAGTAGTACAACTGACTGGTTTGACAACTGCAGCAGTGATACATTTTCAGTTTTGTGGATTCAGGATTTTCTGAAGCAGCTAGGGTATCCAGTTAATGGCAGGACACATGTGTACTGGATCAGTCCTAGAAAAAGGAATTCAAAAAGGGTTGCTATGTATTGAGAATGATGCTCATATTTTGTTGATGACCGAAGCTGCTAAGGAGCACAAAACTCTGTCTTTGATAGTGGACCACACTAACTTTCTCAGAATTTTCAGGGAAGATGTTATTGCAAAAGATGGTCCAGAACTCCACCATGTAATCAACAAGGCAAGAGGTAGCACATATACAGATACGATGCTGGTGAAGAAGAGAAGACATACACTGAATTTTATGACATTGATTGGGATGCTGAGATGGAGATGATGACCTTTTTGCAGCCAATGTTGACCAGAAGGTAAATGATAATAATGATGCAGGTCTTGAGCATGAAGATATTCATCTAACAATAGAGCAAGAGCAAGAGCAGGAGTTGAAGTACAAGTTCAGCTTGTTTAACCCATAAGTGGACATGGAAAATCCAGATTTCAAGGTTGGGATGTGGTGTTTTCTTGTACGAAAGAGCTACGAGCATCACTGAAAGCATATAGTATCAAGGAGAGGGTTAAGGTACACAAAACCAGGAATGAATCGACCAGGCTAGATGTTGTGTGTGAGGGTAATTGTGAAGGTGGTTGCCCATGGTTTTTGAAGGCATATGAGGATAGCAGGAATGAAGCAACAATAGTTAGGAAATATTGTGGTGTGCACAAATGTGAGAGAGCTTGGGAGCTGAAGGCCTTGACATCTCCTTTCTTGACTGAAACCTTCATGGATGAGTTCAGAGACAATCACAAGATGGATCTGCAAACATTTGCAACTAAAGTCCAGAGAAAATTCAACATGACACCAAACAGATTGAAATTAAGGAGAGGAAGAAAGGAGGCACTTGTGAAAATACACGGGGATGAGGCAGTGCAGTTCAGCTTGCTGTGGGACTATGGGCAAGAGTTAAGGCTTTATGGCTTTGGAAGCCACGAGGACTACCCTGGCTCTAAAATTTTTCTGAGCACAAATAAATCAACATAGCAAGGAGTAGTGAAGGAGCATTTGGCAACATTGTACTGGTCTTATGATGCCTGCAAAAGAGGGTTTCTTGAAGGTTGCAGGCCAATCATTTGCATTGATTGGTGCCACATAAAAACCAGATACAAGGGTCAATTATGAACTGTGGTTGGTATTGACCCAAACGACTACATCTATCCAAAAGCAATGGGGGTAACTGAAGTGGAATGTACAAGTTCTTGGGAGTGGTTTCTAACCACTAAGAGATGATCTGAATATCACAAATACATCTCACTCCACAATAATGAGTGACAGGCAGAAGGCAATTTTCATATTTGTTTTACTGATTTTTGTGTGCTTGCTTACGTGCCCTGCCATAGAAACTCTCTAATTTTCTGTCGCGGCAGTAGTGCAGTGTTTGTGCTTGCTTATGTTCCCTCCGCCAGAGAAAATCACAGAAAATAATGGGTGTGCTTGTTTGTGTGCAGTTCTCTAAAGAATATCTCACTGATCGAAATTATGCATTGTGTAGGGCCTAATAAATGAAGTGAATGTGTTTCCTGATGTAGAACACATACATTGTGTTAGGCATTTGTATCAATTTTTCACAAGAAGCACAAAGGGGAAACACTAAAGAAAGATTTGTGGGCCATCGCAAGATCATGCAATATGCCAACTTGGAAAAAACACATGGACAAACTGGAAGCTGACAGTAAAGAAGCTTTTGACTGGGTTGAGGAGCTGGAACCAAATACATGGATTAAGGCTTTTTTTAAACAACCTCTTTTAATTCCAACATGTGTTTCCCTGCAAATAATTGATTGGGTTTAATTAACTTGTGCAGCTACATTTTTAGAAGCCAGAGAAATGCCTACGTTATCCATGCTTGAGAACATTTTCTACAAGATCTTGCATAGAATTGTTGCGAAGAATAATGAAGCTGAAACATGGCATAGAAAGATCTGTCCAAAGATCAAGAAAAAGCTGGAAAAAGCAATTGAATGGGATGCAAATTGTGATGTACGAAGTGCTGGTGGAGGGTTTTTCAAAGTAGCTTCATCTGAATTTGAAGGAGGATATTGTGTGCACCTAAAAGCTATGACCTGTGACTGCAAGAGGTGGCAGCTAACAGGGATACCATGTTGGCATGCAATAGCTTGTTGCTGACCAGAGAGGATAAATCCAGAGAACCTTGTGCATAGCTACTACTCAGTTGAGACATACAAGAAGGCATATGCATACAACATGGCACCACTGAGAGCTAGATGCCATTGGGAGAAGCAAAATGGAGTACATGTCCATCCTCCACTATTTACCAAAGTCTTGGGCATGCCTAAGAAAAACAGGAGAAAAACTCCAGAAGAAGTAGAGAAAAATGGGACAAAGACCATTACAAGGCCAGGTCTGTCCATGCACTGCTCAATATGCAAGATGGCAGGCCACAACAGAAAAGGGCATGCTAAGTACTTGCAAGAGCAGAACAATGGTAATATAGTTGTTGAAGAAAATGCGGATATAGATAACCCAATAATTTTACAGGTAATTAATTAAGCAACTGAAGCAGTGTATGTGCTTACCTTACCACCCTGGAGCTAATGTTGTGAACTTTATGGCTTTGGAAGCACATTATTCCCCAGCCTACTAACCCTGCAATGGATCCTAGTCAGCAAGTCCACATGATGGGTCAAGAGGTTGTGTGCATGCTTGTACTGGATTTAAACAAGCTTTGTGGAAATTACTTGCTATCTAACTTAATTAATGAAATTCTACTGGTTTTTATTTGCAGGATGCAGCAAAATGTAACATTCCTCGGGGGAAATGGCCCAGCGCTTGAGGAGAGTGCTTTCATATCTGCAGTACAAAATTCTTTGCCCCAAGCTAGGTTTACAACTGCAATGGACAGAGGAAGAGCAACATCAAGTGCTAGGGGAAGGGGAACAGGAAGGACCAACACCTGAATTGGATGGACAAGCACCACAACAACAAGCACAACCCATAGGCAGAGGCAGAGGAGGAGTAGAGAAAATAAGTGCAGAACTGATACGTCTCCAACGTATCCATAATTTCTGCTGTTCCATGCTTATATTATACCATTTGCTACATGTTTTATATACACTTCGTATCACTTTTATGCATTTTCTGGGACTAACCTATTAACAAGATGCCACAGTGCCAGTTCCCTGTTTTCTGCTGTTTTTGGTTTCAGAAAGTTACTTCTGGAAATATTCTCGGAATTGCACGAAACAAAAGGCCAGGTCCCTATTTTTCCAGCACGTACACGGAGTCCGAAGGAGAGACGAAGAGAGCCACGAGGTGGCCAAACCACCTGGGGCGCGGGCCCACCCCCGCCGCGCCTGTGTGGTTTGGGCCCCTCGGGGGTCCGCCGACATCGCCCCTTCGCCTATTTATTCCCCGAGACGCGAAAACCCTAAAACACCGAGCCTTTCATCCAGAACATATTCGCTGCCGCCGCCGTCGTCAACCCTAACTCGGGGGGTTTCTGAAGCTCTTCCCGGCACCCTGCCGGAGAGGGGAATCATCACCGGAGGGCTCTACATCGCCATGCCCGCCTCCGGAGTGATGCGTGAGTAGTTCATCCTTGGACTATGGGTCCATAGCAGTAGCTAGATGGTTGTCTTCTCCACTTGTGCCATCATGTTTAGATCTTGTGAGCTGCCTATCATGATCAAGATCATCTTATTGTAATGCTACATGTTGTGTTTGCTGGGATCTGACTTATATTGATACCTATGTGGAGCTGAATATTATATTATCATGTCTATGTCATTTGTGATCTTGCATGCTCTCCGTTACTTGTTGAAGCCTTGGCCACGTGAATACTTGTAACTCCAAGAGGGGGTATTTATGCATGATAGTTGGGTTCAACCTCTATTTAACCTGGGATAGTGACAGCAAGTTCTAAGGTTGTAGATGTGTTGTTGCCACTAGGGGTAAAACAGCAATGCTTTATTCAAGGATGAATGTATTGTTTACATTACGCACATTACTTAATGCAATTGTCTGTTGCTTGCAACTTAATACTGGAAGGGGTACGGATGTTAACCGGAAAGTGGACTATTTAGGCATAGATGCATGCTGGATAGCGGTCTATGTACTTTGTCGTAATGCCCAAATGAATCTCATAGTAGACACCACAGCTCACACATGCATGTTATATGCACTTATCAATTGTCAATTGCCCAGCTGTAATTTGTTTACCCAGCATGTTAGTTATCTTATTGGAGAGACACCACTAGTGAACTGTGGACCCCGGTCCATTCTTTTACATCTGAAATACAATCTACTGCAATCATTGTTCTCTACTGTTTTATGCAAACAAACATCATTTTCCATTCGATACGTTTAACCCTTTGTTTTCAGCAAGCCGGTGAGATTGACAACCTCACTGTTAAGTTGGGGCAAAGTAATTTGGTTGTGTTGTGCAGGTTCCACGTTGGCACCGGAATCCCTGGTGTTGCGCCGCACTACACTCCTTCACCAACACCTTCGAAGCAAACCTCGTTTTCCTACTGGTTCGATTAAACCTTGGTTTCATACTGAGGGAAAACTTACTGCTGCACTCATCATACCTTCCTCTTGGGGTTCCCAACTGACGTGTGACGTACAAGCATTGTTTCTGGCACTATTAACTAGAGCCACCAACACGTTTTCTGGCGCCGTTGCCGGGGAAAACCGAATTGCTTCTGCAAGGGGAGTCTCTCACACCCAATCTTTTACTTTGTTATTTGTCTTGCTTAGTTTATTTTTATTTAGTCTTGTTTGCTCTCTTTATCAAAAACACAAAAAAATTAGTTCCTTTTTATTTCGAATTACTATTATGACTAGTTGTTTTCAATGTCTTATCTCTATGAAACTGGGTCTCGTTATAAGAATTACCGCTTCTCTCCAAAAGGAAAACATCTATGGGAACAAATAAGAAGATTGAATGGTTTTGCTAAGAACTTGTGTTCTACATATGATGAATCCTACTGCTTTAATGAATCTCTTTGCTATAGAAGGCACAAACATCTCCCTTTCCAATGTGAGTATACTGATAATGAAACCTTGGCTGCCTATGCTAAAGGAAACTATGATTTTGGTAATCTTGAACAAATTGAAGAGTTTATTGTTTTTAAGGGTGCCCTTGAAATTAGTTCTTATCTTGAACATAAAACTGATGCCCCTTATAAATCTGAATGTATTGCCATACTTAAATATTGTTGTGATACCTACAAGGATAATAATTCTTACATTACTGAACATCTTGAGAGGATGTTTCCTCAAAAAGATGAAACTTGTGCCTTGCAGGAACCTGAGGAAGAGGAAATTGCTGAAACTGTGATCTCATTGGATGAAAAAGAGGAGGAGAGTGAAGAACAAAAGGAGGATCTACCTTCTAATGACAGTAACTCTTCAACTCTTACACTATTTAATTGCCCTCCATGCCTACCTAAGGAGGAAGAGTGTTATATTGTTGAATGCCATGATTCTTTTGAAATATCTCCTTTTGATAAATTTTACGTAACAAGCTCCTTGACTCAAGAAAACGAAATTTCAGAAATAAAACAATGGCTCCCTAATGCTATATATGATAATGCTCTTGATGATGGTCCTATATTGCCTAATGATATTTATTATACTACTATTGTCAAAAGTGGGTTTAATGACCCCACTGTTTTTGAACTTAATAAAAATTATGTGTTTGTAGATCATGAAAAGCATGCTTTATGTGATAGTTATATAGTTGAGTTTGTTCATGATGCTACTGAAAGTTATTATGAGAGAGGAAAATATGGTTATAAAAGTTTTCAAGTCACTAAAACACCTCTCTTTATGTTGAAAGTTTTGAAGTTGTACTTGTTTCATCTTTCTATGCTAGTTGCTTTATGCTTCAATAATTTATTTTGTTACAAGGTTCCCTTGCATAGAAAGTGGGTTAGACTTAAATGCGTTTGATATTTGCCTCTTGATGCTCTCTTTTGTTTTTCAAGTTCTATTCCTATGAGAGCATCATTAAAATCTTTTAGCCTAGCTAAAGGCATTAAAGAAAGCGCTTTAGGGAGGCAACCCTTTATCTTTTATTTTTAGTTTTTCTCAAGGAGTTTTGTTACTTCTGTAGCAACTCCTTTGTATCTTTATTTTATCGCAATGTTGTGCCAAGTAAAGTTCTATATTGAAAGTTGATGCAAGATTTGGATTTCTGCGCAGTGACAGATTTTTAGCTGTCACGGATTTGAGCTTATCTCCCTGTAGAAAATTCAAAAAATTCTGAGAAAAATCACGCATATTCCTGAGATATGTACGCAACTTTCATTATTTTAGGCCAGATCCATCTGAGCAACTTAAGTGCCTCGAAAAAATTCGTCATTCCAGACTGTTCTGTTTTTGACAGATTCTGCCTTTTGTTTTGCATTCGCTCTTTTACTGTGTTTGTGTGGATTTCTTTGCTCCACAAAGCATTGGTGGCTGTAGCTAATGTCCAGAAGCTTTGGGATTGATTGTATCATTACAGAATATGAGAATTTTTGATTATGCACTAACCCTCTAATGAGAACTGTCTTGAGTTTGGTGTGAAGGAAGTTTTCAAGGATCAAGCGAGAAGGGTGATATTATGTGATCAAGAAGAGTGAAAAGCCTAAGCTTGGGGATGCCCCCGTGGTTCATCCCAACCATATTCAGAGAGACTCAAGCGTCTAAGCTTGGGGATGCCCAAGGCATCCCCTTCTTCATCAACAAACTTATCAGGTCATCTCTAGTGAAACTATATTTTAATTCTTTCACATCTTATGCGCTTTACTTGGAGCGTCTGTGTGTTTTTATTTTTGTTTTTGTTTGAATAAATTCGGATCCTAGCAATCCTTGTGTGGGAGAGAGACACGCTCCGCTTTTTCATGTGAATACTCATGTTCTTCACTTATATTTGTTGAGTATTCTTAACTAGCTACTGCAGTGCTTTTAGCTCCTGTTTTTCATGCATCTCTTCGAGCTGTTAGCACTTGTTTATAAATACTCTCTTGCTGCATTATATTATCATTTGGAGAGTTTATGTTTAATAAATTATTGGTGTTTGTTTGGAAGAAAGAAAATGCTACATGTAGTAGTTGGTATTGGAAAAGACATATGCATTCTTGTAGATCATTGTCTTGTTTTGATTTGATGCTTTGCAATTGTTTTGAGCTCTCAAGTAGATCATGTTTAAGCTCTTGCATCATGTAGTTAAAGCCTAGTAGTGGAGAACTACCGTAGAGCTTGTTGAGACTTGGGATGCATATTTGTTCTCTCTAAGGTCTAGATATTTTCTGGTAAAATGTTTGAGCAACAAGGAAGACAGTGTAGAGTCTTATAATACTTGCAATATGTTTTTATGTGATTCTTGCTGTACCGGTTTATACTTGTGTTTGCTTCAAACAACCTTGCTAGCCTAAACTCTGTACTGAGAGGGAATGCTTCTCGTGCATCCAAAACTTGAGCCAAAACCCATGCCATTTGTGTCCACCATACCTACCTACTATGTGGTATTTCCTGCCATTCCAAGTAAATATTTCATGTGCTACCTTTAAACTATTCAAAACTTTATTACTCCTTATTTGTGTCAATGTTTTATAGCTCATGAGGAAGTATGTGGTGTTTTATCTTTCAATCTTGTCATTTACTTCTGACAGACTTTCACCTGGACTAGTGGCATATACATCCGCTTATCCAATAATTTGCAAAAAGAGCTGGCAACGGGGTGCCCAGCCCCAATTAATTACAACTTTCATTAATAATTCTCTTCACATGTTTTGCCCTGATTTATCAGTAAGCAACTTAATTTTGCAATAGACACTCCTCCATGGTATGTGAATGTTGGAAGGCACCCGAGGATTCGGTTAGCCATGGCTTGTGTAAGCAAAAGGTTGGGAGGAGTGTCATCTATAAAGAAACTAAAATACATGTGTAAACAAAAGAGAAGAGGGATGATCTACCTTGCTGGTAGAGATAACGTCCTTCATGGGAGCCGCTCTTTGAAAGTCTGGTTGACAAGGGGGTTAGAGTGCCCACTACCATTCGTTGACAACAACAAACACCTCTCAAATACTTATTTTGTGCTCTCTATATGCTTTCGAAAACTTAAAAAGCTCTAGCACATGATTTAATCCCTGCTTCCCTCTGCGAAGGGCCTATCTTTTACTTTATGTTGAGTCAGTTTACCTACTCCTTTCTATCTTAGAAGCAAACACTTGTGTCAACTTTGTGTGCATTGATTCTTACATATTTACTTATTGCACTTGTTATATTGCTTTATGTTGACAACTATCCATGAGATATACATGTTACAAGTTGAAAGCAAATGCTGAAACTTAATCATCCTTTGTGTTGCTTCAATGCCTTTTACTTTGAATCTATTGCTTTATGAGTTACCTCTTATGCAAAACTTTTTGATGCTTGTCTTGAAAGTACTATTCATGAAAAGTTTTTGCTTATATGATTCATTGTTTACTCTTTATCTATTTGTTAGCAAACTATAGATCATTGCTTTGAGTCACTTCATTCATGACATGAGCCTTGCAATATATTGATCAAGATTGTGTGAAAGCATGTCTCCTCAGAAATTATTTGTTGTTATCGTTTTACCTACTCGAGGACGAGTAGAACTAAGCTTGGGGATGCTTGATACGTCTCCAACGTATCCATAATTTCTGCTGTTCCATGCTTATATTATACCATTTGCTACATGTTTTATATACACTTCGTATCACTTTTATGCATTTTCTGGGACTAACCTATTAACAAGATGCCACAGTGCCAGTTCCCTGTTTTCTGCTGTTTTTGGTTTCAGAAAGTTACTTCTGGAAATATTCTCGGAATTGCACGAAACAAAAGGCCAGTCCCTATTTTTCCAGCACGTACACGGAGTCCGAAGGAGAGACGAAGAGAGCCACGAGGTGGCCAAACCACCTGGGGCGCGGGCCCACCCGCCGCGCCTGGTGGTTTGGGCCCCTCGGGGGTCCGCCGACATCGCCCCTTCGCCTATTTATTCCCCGAGACGCGAAAACCCTAAAACACCGAGCCTTTCATCCAGAACATATTCGCTGCCGCCGCCGTCGTCAACCCTAACTCGGGGGGTTCTGAAGCTCTTCCCGGCACCCTGCCGGAGAGGGGAATCATCACCGGAGGGCTCTACATCGCCATGCCCGCCTCCGGAGTGATGCGTGAGTAGTTCATCCTTGGACTATGGGTCCATAGCAGTAGCTAGATGGTTGTCTTCTCCACTTGTGCCATCATGTTTAGATCTTGTGAGCTGCCTATCATGATCAAGATCATCTTATTGTAATGCTACATGTTGTGTTTGCTGGGATCTGACTTATATTGATACCTATGTGGAGCTGAATATTATATTATCATGTCTATGTCATTTGTGATCTTGCATGCTCTCCGTTACTTGTTGAAGCCTTGGCCACGTGAATACTTGTAACTCCAAGAGGGGGTATTTATGCATGATAGTTGGGTTCAACCTCTATTTAACCTGGGATAGTGACAGCAAGTTCTAAGGTTGTAGATGTGTTGTTGCCACTAGGGGTAAAACAGCAATGCTTTATTCAAGGATGAATGTATTGTTTACATTACGCACATTACTTAATGCAATTGTCTGTTGCTTGCAACTTAATACTGGAAGGGGTACGGATGTTAACCGGAAAGTGGACTATTTAGGCATAGATGCATGCTGGATAGCGGTCTATGTACTTTGTCGTAATGCCCAAATGAATCTCATAGTAGACACCACAGCTCACACATGCATGTTATATGCACTTATCAATTGTCAATTGCCCAGCTGTAATTTGTTTACCCAGCATGTTAGTTATCTTATTGGAGAGACACCACTAGTGAACTGTGGACCCCGGTCCATTCTTTTACATCTGAAATACAATCTACTGCAATCATTGTTCTCTACTGTTTTATGCAAACAAACATCATTTTCCATTCGATACGTTTAACCCTTTGTTTTCAGCAAGCCGGTGAGATTGACAACCTCACTGTTAAGTTGGGGCAAAGTAATTTGGTTGTGTTGTGCAGGTTCCACGTTGGCACCGGAATCCCTGGTGTTGCGCCGCACTACACTCCTTCACCAACACCTTCGAAGCAAACCTCTCCTACTGGTTCGATTAAACCTTGGTTTCATACTGAGGGAAAACTTACTGCTGCACTCATCATACCTTCCTCTTGGGGTTCCCAACTGACGTGTGACGTACAAGCATTGTTTCTGGCACTATTAACTTAGAGCCACCAAGAACCTAGCAGCTCACAGCCTGCAACAACCAAAAACAAAAGCAAGAAAATCATACAAAACAGGGCCAGGGTCTGCTTACCATTTGTTGTTTCGTAATGAACAACAACCAAGAGCAACAAGATCCACAAGTAGTTGTACCCTGACCTCAATGAAGCAGCTCCAGAAGAAATACAGTCAACACAAGATGCACCTGCAGCTTCTTAGATCATCTACTTTAGGCATTGTGTCGTTTTAGTTCAAACTGAACTTGTTTTCTGCTTTCCTGAAAAATTTGAGTTCATATGTGAACTATATGAACTGAATCATGTTATTTAAATGGTTTTCAACTATCTTGGATAATTTCGATGTTAATTCATGCATTCTTTATACAAATAAATGCCATGTGATGCACATATTAGACTCTATCCCTATTGTCTATTTACCTGTCAAATTACACCCCAAAATGATGACAAAATGCAAACAAGATGCTTCCAAAATTCATTTCAAATGCAACAACACTACTACTGAATTTGCTCACAGCATTCGCAACAAATATACTTATATTGAACACATATTTCATTAATTTATAACATGAGGTTACAAGCATTACATCATCTGCTTCTTCTTCTTTACATAATTAATTTCCAAAATGCAATAAAACTACTACTCTGATTCAGTTAACTACTACCATTTGTCCCAAAGGCAACCTAAAGTACCAACACTGCTTCTCCTACTTCTCCAAAATGCAACCCTACACTACTAACACTAGATTCAGTTAACTACTAACACTGCATCAATCTAAACTACTAGCAACCTACTTCTCCTCCACCTTGTCCTTCTGGCAGCTGCAACCTGGAAGGCCCTGGGACTCCTGGAGTCCATGACAACGGCAGCCCAATAAGAGGAGCAAAGAACTGCAGAGCTTGTTGCAACAAATTCATCAAGTCCTACATGTAAAAAAAAAATCAAAAACCATCCTAGCCTCTCCTTTGAACTTTGTGTCCCTCAGCACCTCTGACATTGGCTCCGAGGAGGAGTTGGCCGCTGTTGCGGGAGCCCTCAAACCATCCAGTGCAATTCTGAATCGCCACCAGCATCAGCACCTTGAAATCGCCGTCCCTGCGAGCGATTAGCTCGCTGTCGCTGCGCCTCAGTTGAGTCTCCATCAGAAGGAGATCGGCTAAGGAACAAGGCTACTTCAACTCTTCAATCGACACACCCGCTAAATCCAGCAATGCCGCCGCTGCCTCCTCCTTGTGCCGCCCTTCTGGTGTTGCTAACTGCAGGTACAAGACCTGCTCAACCTCCATATTCCAGGTGGGTGAGCTGAGAGCGAGGTGGTATGGTGCTCGATTTGGGTGGGATGGACGGCGGCGCCCAATTTCAGTGGACGAGGCGACGGCAACGCGACCGACGGGGAGGAGGGGAAAGAAGAGCTCGAGGTCAACGCGACGGATTTCAGTGGAGCAGGGGATTTTATGGGGTGTACTTGTCCATGATGATTAGAAAGTTTGGGGGGAGGGGCGTTTCGCAAAATGTACAGGCCACGCATGCACGTCCTTTTCCACTGTGGCAGCCAAGTGTCATCTCCGCAGCAAACATGTACCAGTTTGAATCCGCATTACAAGTTCATGTACCAATTTGTGCACCTTTGCAACTTGTTGTATGAAAATGCTCCCACTCTACAACTATTTATACCTCCAGTGCTAATATCTCTTCTCCATATACACGTCCCAGTTTATACATCTACCATTTTTCACTGAAATGTGTATATCCAAGACATCTATATCCTCTGTCGTAAATTTTAATAATATTTTTATAACTACTAATCAATAACGATTTCTCGAATGGCTCTATTTCCAATGGTGATACGCATTTTCTAATGGCTATATTTTTGGTCTATATATACCACCTCCTCCCACATATCTTCCAGCATTTCTGGTTGTGCCTTCTCTGATCTGCTTGTAGGGTGTGCAACTGTCGGCCCTATCGTCTCTCTCTCGATGCGGAAAAGGGGGAATTGTACCTCTACCGGAGGGGAGTGGCGAAGTCAACCTCGGAGGCCTCCTCCAATGTCTGGATGAGGGCGGGACAAAGAGCAATTGCTCTCGTTGCAAGCATCGTGCGAGGTGGATGCGGCGTGTATACTTCCATGATGAGTAACGAGGTGTGTGGATGTGGAAAACTTCCATGACGATATACACGTTCCTCTAGAGACCAATTTTGGGCCTCGTATGTCTATACCTCGTTTACACGGTGAAAGGATTGAGTAGGTTGACTAGAAGGGGGGGTGAATAGGAAACTACAGTTTTTCTTTTTTCTTTAACAAATTAAGGCTTTGCTCAAATATAAGTTCTCTAGATATGCAGCTAGGTGAACAATCCTATATGTTGAGCAAGATACAAGCTAGCAAGATATAATTAACAAGATAAGCTAGCTACAACAAGTAAAGGAAGGTTAAGAGATAACCACACAATGACGCATAGATTTTATCCCGAAGTTTCCTTCACAAGGAAGGTAGTCTCCGTTGGAACGGTGCGGAGTCACAAAGTGATCCCCGTGTAGCCTTGATATGGCACACCGTATCTCCTTCGTACTTCCTCCCAATGAGGAGTGGCACGAGTCACTATATGATGCCCTTGAGGTTGGCAACCACCTTTAGAAGGATGATCCACACTCCACAACTTAATTAGAGGCTCCCACCGAAATCCCGAGGCTCCCAAAGCCACAAGACTCACAAGGCCCAGGCACAACTCCATAACTCAATTGGAGGCTCCGGGCTAGTCCTCGTGGCTTTCAAAGCCATAAAGACGACCACTAACCGTCTAGGATTCCAACGAACCCAAGAGTAACAAGTTACTTAATGGAATGGATAGGGAAATCAAATCGATTTGGTGAAAGTGTAGATCTAGGTCAACTTCCCCAAGTCCTAGAAAGACAAGGTGTTTGAGTGGGTAGGGACTAGGGAGAGAGATCTAGTTGTTTGAAGCTTGCAACAATGGTCGGCGAAATAGTTCTGGTCGTGGTGCATTTTATGTTGTATGGGCGAATATCTTTGTTTTAGGATTATGCTATACCCACCAATGGCAATAATTGTATTGCTGACAAGGCAATGTCAATCCATAAAGGTACTCATTGATGTTCTATTGTACTCTTTTGTAGCTACATGAACAAGTATTTTTTGTTTATTCAGGTTCAGACCTTGCATATTGCAAAACTGAAGATAACCATTATACAACTTGAGTAAATTCATGCACCATACTTTTTGCTTGAAGGATCGAGGAAGACCATGGAGGGTGAGAAGAAGCAGCTGGTCCCAACGTCGAGTTGCATCCATCCATGAAAGAACACACTTTTGTTGTGCAAATCAACCTACCACACACCGTTGAATGGAGGAGGTGGATGACATGTTGATGTTGCAGACGTCAGGAGGACATTCTCCCTTCTCAAGATCATTGTCGCCAACGGTCTATTCTAGACGTATGTCTGACTAGCTATTGGATTTCGAGTTACAAAAAGCGCTTATTTATTATTTTTCCAACTTGGTTCACTTTTCTTTGTAAATTCTAGCCTCTACCTCTCAACTCACGAATGTAATGCATAATATTGTTTAGTATGTTATTCTCTTCAAAATGATTTAAATGTCTTATTTTCCATTTTTATGTTCTCTTGAGATGACTCAGATTTGTGTATAGTAGTATTATTTCCTGGGATGCATGATACATCTGCCATGGACCATGGTGCATGATAAAACTGTTGTTGGCGAGCTAATGTGCAACACCTCCCTACTAAAATGTGAACATGGGTTGTGTACATCGCTTCGATGCAGAGGCCGGGATACCCCATTTCGAAAAAAACCTAAAATGTGAACAAAGTGCTTCAGTCTATGTGTTAATCATAAAACAAATCTTTCTAGTGTCCCAAAGTTTCTAAATTCATATGTACTATTTCTTCCAATGTGGATGGGCAAGGCAAAACGTGCTTGTATGGTCTAGTCACTGCTTAATGTATCTTTCTCAACGAAGGAGGTGGTTCATATTTCCGTGCTGTATTTTTAACCGTGTGGATGCTAGTGTTTCTAGTGACAGTGGAATCAACGTTTCTTCGTGCATGCAGATGGACCGGGGTGTATCAAAATAAATACAATTTGTACTAAGATTTTATACTTCTCTACATCTTATTATAGCATGTTATAATATTACAAGTATAATTATCTTTTTGTTTGCATAGTTTCACCATATAAACGAAAATATTACTAAATATTAGTTGGCATGTTTTTGTTTGTCCTGAATATCATTGAGATTAACCTGTATTTTGTAACAAAATTTTGTTCTAAAACTATTTTTGCTACCATGATTAATCTATATAATTTATAATTTTTATGGTACGTAAGGATCTATAAAGAGTACGATTTAACAATATTTCATTAGTTGTTTTTATTGTATGATTAAGTACGCATATTTATAGAAAACTCTAGAGTACAAAATGGACCAATGAAATTACTTTGTTATGGTCAAAAAAATTATAGAAAGTCAAAATTTACAAAGTGTGTACTTTGTACTTGGTATAGTAATAGGATTGATTAGAGTAATCACCAACAAAAATAAAATCCTATGGATTCTAGTATGTCTACATATGCAGATTTATTATTTGATACACTCTATGCAATTTACTGTTATCGTCGTGTAAACAGGTCCCTGCCAGTTTATGAAATAAAAATGTGTTGCACAAAATTAAACATGAAAATCTAGTTATATAGGTATTCGGTAAAACCTACAGGATATTCCACCAAAAAGAGAATAGTGTGCTAACTAAACTTGTTGTCGCATTTCACACTAGTTTGCCCAACAGACTTCCCGTGGTTGTATTTGGTTCCACAAATTAGCTATTTTATTATGTCAAGACACTCCCTCCGTCCAAAATGTAAGACACACATGATTTTTCACCATTTTTAATTCATTTCTTTCACAACTAATATATACCGAAGTGAATGGTTGAGCTTGTATAATTGGCATCCTTGCATTTTGTCTTGTGTAATATTTTATATATGAATTTAAACTTCTTTTGGTCAAAGTTATGTGTTGTTGATGAGAAAATATCATTCTCTTTAGAGTAGTATAAAATATTTCTTGAAAGTAATGGATAATAGCATAGTGAGTACTATTTACTCTACCATTTCGGGTAATTATTTTCTCGGAGCACTGGGTGGTCGCCCTTTTTGTCCGGCCTATGGGCCAGTCCAGACTCCAGCCATGAGAAATGTGTCTAAATATGTATCGCTGAAAAACTTTTATCCAGTATGAATTCAGCGGTATAATAATTTTTATAATACATAATACATACTTTGTTAGTCAAATCAATGATCAAAGTTAGACCCCGAAATACATGCGCTGGGGACGATTTTTTTGTGTGTGTGTCACATGACAAGAGCTGCACACATTATTCTTTTTACCATATATTGCTCCTTGTTCAGCGCACCACGTTGTAGAAAGAAGCAGTGATGACTGATTACGGGCTAGGCTTTATCGTCTGTTGAGTGCCCGAGAAATTCTCTATGGTCAAAGAAGGTCCTTAGTCACTGAGAAAAGCTAGAGTAAGACCAGAAAGCTGAGATCATAGGCAATGCAGGTATATGCGACACGCTAGTTCTATGATGGATTGATGTCTGCCTACTATTCCAAGTGCTGAAAGTAACACATGATGGAAGAGAGTGCACTCGTCCATGGCATGTTTGGGAGCATGAACTCGGGAGAGAACAACTTGTTTTTCGCAGTAAGAGTATACAAGATTCTCGTGTTCTAGAAAAAGCTGTATTGGTCCCATATGGACGTGATGAGAAGACCAGTAACCCATATTGATTTGCTTTTTCTTCACCGGCAGTCGAGAATGCCTCTTTGACAAAGGTGAAATCAAGGGAGAGCAACACTAGCACCTTTGCTTTCTCTTCTTGATTATACGAAGACAAACACACGCATACGATTAGCATGGATCCATTTTTCAGAAAGCTGGCAATTATCGTGCAGCCTTCTTGTAATCACCGACACGACATACACAACTGCGAGTCTGCGACACCATCATCCACATCGGCTGCGAAGCTATAGCGTGCATCAAATTTCAGAATATGCACCCTACCGGCACTCCAAAAAAAGATTCCCGAGCTCCTGCGACGCCCCGCGGCCCCCGCCGCCGCCGCCGCCGGCCGCGCTCCCAGCGGCGCCGCCCCCCAGGTTAGCTCCTCGCCCAGATCCGACGGATCCCCCTCCTTGCTCATCCTCCCTCCCGGTTTTGGCTCCCCCTCCGCCTGCCCCGAGCCCCCGACGCAGTTGGGCTCCGATTTGGTGAGTTCCAGATCCACGACGGTGCATCGCCGCTGCGGCGGGCCGCTGCCTCGTCCTGCACGGTGGTTCCGGACACGCCACCCTCCATCGACGCGTCCGCTGCTGCTGTTAAGGTGGGGGCCCCACCTGCCCTCGCAAGATCGCCCACGCCACCAAGATCTCTGCATTGATTGGATCCCCAGGTCGGAGCGGGGCTTGCGTGCACGGGCGGAGCAGGCGAGCTCCTCTTCATTGCGGGACGCGGCGCCGCTGTCGCCGTGGTCGGCCACGCGCGTGGACTTGGAGGCCGACTGGCACGTCGTCCGTCCTCCACACTGGTGGCGCCAGCTGCCGCCGTACAAGAAGCCGCTGGCTTCTTCAAGCCAGCATTCATCGCGCCCGTATCTGCCTGCATTCATCTCCAGGGAACAAGAAGGATTCAAAGCCAACCTGCGCAAGCGTGAGTGTTTCCGCTGCTTCGCTCTCGGCCACGCTGCATTTGAATGCCGCGACCCAATTCGCTGCAGATTCTGTAAGAAACAAGGGCATATCGAGCGCTTCTGTCGGCAACGCAAAAGAGATAGGGAGCAGGAGCGCCTCAGGCTTCGCCAAGCAACTCCACTGCCCCCACCTCCGCCAGGCCCTCCTGCTCCACATCTCCTGCTGCAAGCACCTCCTACCTCAAGCCCTGCGCCAAACTCAGCTCAAGCTTCCACTCTGCCCCCGCCGCCTCCTCTGCCGCCGCTGCGCGTCGCCGCGACTACCACGATGCCGCGCCTCGGGGATCCGTCGCTGCGCCCGGCCGAGAGGAGCATTGTCATCGAGTCCACTCCGGCCATCGAGCTCGCGGCTGAGGGCTTGGCCAACTTCGCCGCGGTCATCCGCATCGCCGGAACTCGCCCACGGCTCAACGCCAACGACGTGAAGTCCATCATCGCCAAGCGCGCCAACCTCGACCCCGACTTCTTCCGGGTGGTGCCGTTCTACCCGGAGGACTTCTTCGCCACCTTCAAGTACGGCCATCATCGGGATGCGGTGGCCAATGAGGGCCGCTTCAACAAGGACGGCGCCGACATCCACGTCAGCAAGTGGAGCCGTCTCTCGCACGCCGACGCGATCGCCCTCAACCACCATGTGCACGTCTGCCTCGAAGGTGTCCCTTTCCAGGCCTGGAACGGGGACGTCGTGGGCAGACTTCTCGGCGGCAACGCGATCCTAAACTACTTCGACATCGCCACGACGCAGAAGGAAGACGCCACGGCCATGAGCCTCTGGGCATGGTGCTACAACCCCTCTGGCCTGCCCAAGGTCATGTGGCTCACCATCCTTGATGGGCCGACGCCGGCGTTCGAGGTCCACGACACCAACCCGAAGGGCAAGAAGGGGCTCACTAGCCGTGTCATCGTCCACCTTGATGTGCACGAAGATTTCTCCCCCGACACGGACGGCCGCCCACCTCGACACCCTCGCCGCGAGCGCTTCGACTGGGATCTTGGGGTCGTTGATGGCGAGCAAGGGGTGCGAGACCGGGCCACGGACGCGCCGCGCGAAGACCACCGACGCCGCGACAATGACAGAGACAGGAGGGATGATGACACTGATCGGCGCGGCCGCGACGGAGATCGCCACAAGTCCCTCGCCGGTAGGCTGTTCAGGAGCCGTTCCCGTGCGGCTCCGGGCCGCTACAACGACACCGCTGGCAGCTCGCGCCAAGGCGACCACGGGCAGGACCGCGATAGGGATGATGGACGCCGCCGCCACGACGACTCGCTCGACCTCCGCCGCATCGACACCTCCAGGGTGCAGCGCCAGCTGGACGACTCCGTGCTCCCAGCGCCTGGCTCGCACCGCAAGGAGCGGTCTCCTTCACCATCGCCCTACCGCCGTGGATCCTCCAAGGTTAGTCCGGGTCGTGGCCGCTCGCCCGGGCCTGCGGGGCGTCTAGCCTCTGTCATTTACCTCCACCCGGATGGCACCCCGATCATCGCTCCGCCGCAGCCTCGCTGCGCTATTGGTTCCAGCATTTCACCCCCAGCTCGCACGCCAGCTCGCTCCATCAGCAGGGTGCTCTCCTGCGCGCGCTACATCGACTTCACGCCTCCTGCCGCCTCGCCCGGCTCGCCTCGCGACTTCAGCACTCCCTGTGCTGGGCTCGGGATGCTGGACTTCTCCGACCCGATGACGCCGCTGCACGGCGACGGCCGCGACTCCGCCCTGGCCCGCACTCCGCCTCCCACGCGTCGTCACCACTCGGCCTCGGCTGCTGAAGAAGGATCTGGCTTCAGCTCAAGCGTCCACCGCGTCGACAACAATGCTGGTATGCTGTTCACCAAATGTGCTGCTCCACTGCTGACTCGGCTGGTTTCCGCTTCGCCGCGGCCTTCTCCACCGCTCAATCGTCGAAAAACTCTCGCTGGTGTTACAGGTTTCAACCTCGGTCGATCAAGTGCTCGTATCCAGGCGAAGGGTAGCCGTGCTCCAATGGCGGCTCTCGCGGAGAAGCTTCTCTGCAAAAGGTTTGGGATCTCGATGGAGGGTGACTCCATGACCGAAGAGGCGATCGTGCAGTTTGCGGCCCTCTTCCGCGGCAAGCTCCCGGACATCGCCATCGCCGCCCTTCGCGCTCTCTTCAGGCTCGACTGCGACTTGGCTACGGCCGTGGAAGATGCCCTGCTGGCGCATGGGGGAGAGGCGGCGGTGGACCATGCTTCGGAGGAAGCGCTGGTGCTGGGCGAGGTGCAGGCTGCTGCCTGATCATCCTGCTTGCTGCATTCCTGCTGGGTCTATTTGTTCCAATGTTAGTACAACCTCTGAATTTCGAGTCACTTGCCAGGGATGTCCCTGTGCTGCTGTTGTTAATTTGGCTGCTGCTGATGGACCTCAAAGCGGCAGTTTATTGCTGGGTTTCTTCCCTGTTTGTATCTGAACCTGGGTATGTTGTCTGGGCTTGCTCCCTGTTAGTTCATGAACTTCATCTTCATCAACATGGTGCTGCTCTCCTGGTTATCTCTGCTGTCCTACTGGGGTCTTTGTGGTTATCCAATGAGTGATTATTTCATCAATATCGCTTGTTGGAATATTCGCGGCTTGAATGACCTGGATAGAAGATCCGTTGTTCTCGCGACGCTTGCCGACACTTCCTGCCACATCGTTTGCCTCCAAGAAACTAAGCTCGCCCACACAGACTCCTTCCTTGCGGCTTCCATTGGTGGCATCCGCTTCCGTGGTTTCGCCCAAAAGCCGGCTGATGGGACTCGAGGTGGCATCCTCCTGCTTTGGGATGAGGATGCGGTAGATATTGTTGATGTGGATGTCCGATCCTTCTCGCTCTCGGCTAAGGTGGTGTCCAAACGCGACGATGACACCTTCATGATCACGGTGGTCTACGGGCCAACCAACAATGCTCTCAAGAATGATTTCTTCAACGAGCTCGTCGCCTTAAAACCCGTAGCGGATACCAAATGGATCACTCTTGGCGACTTCAATCAAATCCACAAAGCGAGTGATAAAAACAACCTCAACATCGACCGGGGTAGAATTACTCGTTTCCAGGCAGCCCTTCATCTTTGCGAGCTTAAAGAAATTCATCTCCAAAACCGGAAATACACTTGGTCTAATGAGCGCCTTAACCCCACCATGTGCAAAATCGATGCCTTCTTTTGCAATGAGGCTTGGGATACCTCTCACGACGACCACATTCTTCAAGCCCTTTCGTCCTCCCTCTTCGATCATTGTCCTCTTCTCCTTGCGGGTTGCCGGGGACTGAAGAAACCCTTCTCCTTTCGATTCGAGGAGTTTTGGGTTAACATGCCGGGCTACAACGATGTGGTTAAGAAGGCGTGGGCGGAGCCTTCCTCTCACACGGACCCTTTCCACATTCTCCATGACAAGCTCAAAACTACCGGTAGGCGCCTCAAGCAATGGAGCAAAAGCTTGTTCTCGAATGCCAAGATCCAACTTCACATGGCGCTTCTTGTCATCCTCCACCTTGATTTGGCTATGGAACAAAGAACTCTCTCTCCGGAGGAGAGGGATATCCGTCCCCGCTTGAAGAGAAGAATCATCGGTTTGGCCACGCTTGAGCGCTCCCGAAAAAGACAACGCGCTAGGATCAACAACCTTCGGGAAGGAGACGCCAACACGAAATATTTCCATGTGCGAGTGAATTCTAGGCACCGTAAGAACTTCATCTTCAAGCTTCGCAAAAACCATGGCTGGGTGACTTCGCATGATGAGAAGCAAGCGGTGGTTCATGAGCATTTCAACTCCACCCTTGGCCGAGGGGCTCCCCCTCCTTTGGCCTTTAATTGGGAGGCCCTTCATTTGCCCACTTGTGACCTCCACGGGCTGGACTTGCCTTTTTCGGAAGGGGAGGTCAAGGCGGCGATCTCGGCTCTACCCTCCAACAAGGCTCTGGGACCGGATGGTTTCACCGGAAAGTTCTTCAAATTCTCTTGGGAGATTATCAAGGCGGATGTTTTGGCAACCTTGCATTGCTTCTCAAATCTTCGCACCCGACACATGCATTGGCTCAACTCCGCAAATATTGTCCTTATTCCAAAGAAGGATGGTGCCGAAGATATTGGAGACTTTAGACCCATTAGCCTTATCCATAGCATTGCAAAGATCGTGGCCAAGCTCCTCTCTATGCGTTTGGCTCCCCGCATGAATGACCTCATTTCCACGTCCCAAAGCGCCTTCATTAAATCTAGAAGCATTCATGACAACTTCTTGTTCGTCCGCAACTATGCTCGTTGGCTTCACCGAAGGAAAAAGTCTACCCTTCTCTTCAAGCTTGACATAAAAAAGGCATTTGACGCGGTTAAGTGGGAGTACCTTTTGGAGCTTCTTCAATGACTTGGGTTCCCGCCTCGTTTTCGGGATTGGGTGGCGGCTTTACTCTACACCTTTTCATCGCGGGTCCTTCTCAACGGGGTGCCGGGCAACCCTATTAGACATGGGAGGGGGCTGCGCCAAGGGGACCCTCTATCCCCCCTCCTTTTTGACATTGCCATTGACCCCCTCCAATGCATCCTCCAGGTTGCCACCGGGTTGGGCCTCTTGCATAGCCTCCCCGGGAAAGGGGCTACTTTACGCACCTCCCTCTACGCCGACGGCGCGGCCATCTTCGTGGCTCCTATCAAAGAGGATATTTCGAACCTTGCCATCATCTTAGCCAATTTTGGTTCATGCACCGGCCTCCACACCAACTTCGAGAAAAGCCAAGTCGCCCCCATCCGTTGCAATAATCTTGACCTCGATGCTATCCTCGAAGATTTTCCGGCCACCCGCACTAGTTTCCCTATGAAGTACCTCGGCCTCCCCCTTGCGGTCAAAGGGCTAAAGCGAATTCACTTCCAATATCTTGAAGACAAGACGGCGGCAAAACTTGTACCTTGGCTTGGTAAATGCTTCAACATTGCCGGTCGCCGTGCCCTCGTCATTTCGGTGCTCACCGCCCAAGTGATCTACCCCCTCACCGCCCTCATGATCCCTAAAGAGACGCTTCTTGCCATCCAAGCTATCATCCGTGCATTTCTTTGGTCGGGCACGGACAAGGCTTCCGGTGGCAAATGTCAAGTGAATTGGTTGGCGGTTTGTAGACCTACGTCTCTTGGTGGCCTTGGTATCATCAACATGGACAAGTTTGGGCGTGCTTTGCGACTCCGTTGGCCTTGGTTCCAATGGACCTCTCCGGACCGGCCGTGGGTTGGTTTGGATAACCCGTGCAACAACGAGGATATGAGGCTCTTCTATGCCTTGACGAAGGTTACTATCGGGAACAGAAACTTGGCTTCTTCTTGGGATGCTCCTTGGGCGGATGGAGAGAGTCCTAGATGCTTCGCGCCCTCCATTTATGCCATCTCCAATCAAAAGAATTGGTCCGTGAAGAAAGCCCTTACCGGAGATGCTTGGCTCCTTCAACTCGACATTTCGGACGGCCTTTCGTTGAGCAACCTTGAAGAATTTGTCAAACTTTGGACCTTCACTTCCCAAGTTCAATTGGTGGATGATACTCCGGACTCTATCATTTGGAAAGCCTCCTCTTCCGGATCATACTCTTGCTCTTCGGCCTACAAGGCTCAATTTGATGGCATTAACCGCTCTCCGATGGATGCTTTGGTTTGGAAGCATTGGGCTCCCCCAAGTGCAAGTTCTTCTCTTGGCTTATTCTCCAAAATAGGGTTTGGACGGCGGATCGACTCGAGCGCCGGGGGTGGCCTAATGGTAAGCTTTGCCCTCTTTGCCGTAGGGTGGATGAGACGGCGTGCCACAGATACGTCTCCAACGTATCCATAATTTCTGCTGTTCCATGCTTATATTATACCATTTGCTACATGTTTTATATACACTTCGTATCACTTTTATGCATTTTCTGGGACTAGCCTATTAACAAGATGCCACAGTGCCAGTTCCCTGTTTTCTGCCGTTTTTGGTTTCAGAAAGTTACTTCTGGAAATATTCTTGGAATTGCACGAAACAAAAGGCCAGGTCCCTATTTTTCCAGCACGTACACGGAGTCCGAAGGAGACACGAAGGGGAGCCACGAGGTGGCCAAACCACCAGGTGGCGCGGCAGTGGGCCCAGCCGCGCCTGCCTGTGGTTTGGGCCCCTCGGGGGTCCGCCGACATCGCCCCTTCGCCTATTTATTCCCCGAGACGCGAAAACCCTAAAACACCGAGCCTTTCATCCAGAACATATTCGATGCCGCCGCCGTCATCAACCCTAACTCGGGGGGTTCCTGAAGCTCTTCCCGGCACCCTGCCGGAGAAGGGAATCATCACCGGAGGGCTCTACATCGCCATGCCCGCCTCCGGAGTGATGCGTGAGTAGTTCATCCTTGGACTATGGGTCCATAGCAGTAGCTAGATGGTTGTCTTCTCCACTTGTGCCATCATGTTTAGATCTTGTGAGCTGCCTATCATGATCAAGATCATCTTATTGTAATGCTACATGTTGTGTTTGCTGGGATCTGACTTATATTGATACCTATGTGGAGCTGAATATTATATTATCATGTCTATGTCATTTGTGATCTTGCATGCTCTCCGTTACTTGTTGAAGCCTTGGCCAAGTGAATACTTGTAACTCCAAGAGGGGGTATTTATGCATGATAGTTGGGTTCAACCTCTATTTAACCTGGGATAGTGACAGCAAGTTCTAAGGTTGTAGATGTGTTGTTGCCACTAGGGGTAAAACAGCAATGCTTTATTCAAGGATGAATGTATTGTTTACATTACGCACATTACTTAATGCAATTGTCTGTTGCTTGCAACTTAATACTGGAAGGGGTACGGATGTTAACCTGAAAGTGGACTATTTAGGCATAGATGCATGCTGGATAGCGGTCTATGTACTTTGTCGTAATGCCCAAATGAATCTCATAGTAGACACCACAGCTCACACATGCATGTTATATGCACTTATCAATTGTCAATTGCCCAGCTGTAATTTGTTTACCCAGCATGTTAGTTATCTTATTGGAGAGACACCACTAGTGAACTGTGGACCCCGGTCCATTCTTTTACATCTGAAATACAATCTACTGCAATCATTGTTCTCTACTGTTTTATGCAAACAAACATCATTTTCCATTCGATACGTTTAACCCTTTGTTTTCAGCAAGCCGGTGAGATTGACAACCTCACTGTTAAGTTGGGGCAAAGTAATTTGTTTGTGTTGTGCAGGTTCCACGTTGGCACCGGAATCCCTGGTGTTGCGCCGCACTACACTCCTTCACCAACACTTTCGAAGCAAACCTCGTTTTCCTGCTGGATCGATTAAACCTTGGTTTCATACTGAGGGAAAACTTACTGCTGCACTCATCATACCTTCCTCTTGGGGTTCCCAACTGACGTGTGACGTACAAGCATTGTTTCTGGCACTATTGCCGGGGAGATATTCCCTCGTCAACTTAGAGCCACCAGCCACCTCCTTTTTTCTTGCCGCCACTCCATCCGTATTTGGGGCATGATTAAAGATTGGCTTGGTCTCGAGGATTTCAACCATGAAGATTGGAGAGACTTTGATAGTGTTATTTCTTGGTGGGATCACCTTCTTCACGCCCATCGCGGTCGGAGAAAAGCTATGGCTTCGCTCCTCATGCTTGTCTCTTGGGAGCTTTGGAACGAGAGGAATGCGAGGATTTTCAAGCACGTGAGCACTATGCCTACGGTCATCTTCGCTAGAATTAAGCTCGAGGCGTCTAGTTGGGTGTTGGCGGGGGCCACGCGTTTGGGTCTTTTGTTGCCGCGAGAGTAGGCTTTTGTTTTGTGGGTGTGTGTGTTATCTGTAACACGTATGCCTGTTCCTAAACTGTACTCTCCCCCCTTTTTGAATGAATTAAGGCAAATCTTTTGCCTTTCGTTCAAAAAAAAGAAAAAAAAGAATATGCACCCTTGGAGTTCAGCTGGCCATGGTCCCGGCAGAGTTGTTCAACATATATCTGATCATGACCGTAGATGGCTGGCTACGAGTGCAGATCGTATGTGTCCATTCCATCGAGGATGATAGCACTCGCCGACTCGCAATGAGCAAACACCAAACACGATGGCCATGTACAAGCTGCACCTTTATCTAAACCTTCATGAGCAGTTTAGGATGTGCTCGAGTAAGGCAGTTGTCTATCTCAGTTAACATACTAGCTCTTGTCCCTTGCTCAGTGCAATAATTCACGTCGTCTGCATTTTTTAATGTTAAATGATATAATATTGCTTTCACCTTATTATTTGAACGACTGATATAGTTACGCAAGTTTTCGTTTATAGTGCTTCATGAACGATGCAATATGGTGTGTCCTTGTAATATTTGCAGTAGCATTGCACACCATTGAGTAGGCATTTCCCGCCATTAAATAGATATGCTGGCTATCCTTATACAAGGAGAAGGACTAAGTGGGATGGTCAAGTGAGTGGTCTGATTCCGCATTGGGTGGATGCAGGGTAGTTTCATGAAACATGATATGGAAAAGGTTGTGAATATGAAGCTAATTCCATCCATGTTTGAGCAATTGTCTAATCTTAAGATTAATTTTCACAAGAGTGAAATATTTCGCGTTGGTTATCCGAAAGGGCTGGAGGAGCAATACAATCACATGTTTGGTTGCGAGGTGGTTCCCCACCCTTTTGGTATCTTAGTATCCAATCCGTTATAGTAAATGATCATCATCATTTATATGCATATTCAAAGCACTAAAACCTTCCAAAAACCTCTCTGTATCTCTACTATATAATATAGATAAGCGACCGTGGTACGTCTTGGCAATTTTGCACTTTACCCCCTCGAAAAGTAGGAAATTATCCCGCGGTCCCCACGGTCAACCTTACCCCTCAACAGTCCACAACCCACCTGCTCCCTCCGCTTACTCCATCACCGCCGCTGCCCAGACCTTGACCCTCCTCCACCGGCACCTCCCCGACCGCCCCCCGTGGTCCAGCGCAGGGTCCGGCAACAGGCAATCGCCCTGCCCTCCCAACTTACGCGCATCGGTCTCTCACCGTGCCCGGCGACCTCATCCTCATCTCGCTCGCGCAGCTTGCGCGGCCCGGCCGTCTCCGCTCTGCTCCGCGCCGCCACCACTGCCCTTCGCCGCTACACCACTATCGCAGCTCCACTACCGGCCATCTACCCGTTTCCCAGAACCCCAACATCCTTTTCCCGTTCCCATCCCCAACCTCGTCGCCCAGCTCTCCTGCTCCCCACCAGCTTCTGGACCTCCTCCCGGTCCATGGATGAGGGAAAGGGCACAGACAAGGAGGGCATCATATCGCTCTCGGCGGTGGCTTCGTGGGTGGAGAGGTGGCTCCCAGAGACGGAGGTGACGCCTGCTCCAATCCTGACGCCTATGCCCTCGATACGCACACAACTCGGCAGTTCCTCTCGACTCTGCAAATTCCAGCAATGGTGGCTGCTTTGTTTGTTCTCACGTTCTCCTATGATTTGTGACGTAGAAGCAGGGTCGGTGGCGCGCTGCATGTCAAAGATGGGAAGAAGCAAGCACAAGGTTGCAGTTCAGCCTGCTCAAGAATGGATCCTTCTCGTTGTGCAAGTGCACATGGTATTGCACATCTCTTTTGATTGGGGATTGGGAGCAATCATATTCTAAAACAATACAGGAATCACTTCTTGCATGGGATTGTAGAATAATCAATCTAATCAACTCGGTGATAGGTCAAATGTATGTTAAAAATGTATAGGTAAACATATATATGCACACTTTTTTAAAGGGATATAGATTTTGGATTGGCAGCACAAGATACTAATGGTAATGTTTATGAAATTTAATCAACTCGGTGATTGGCAGCACACTTTTTAAAAGGGATATAGATTCCCACATTGGATTGTCAAAGTTTCCGTAATCTTTACTAATTGGCATGCTGTACTGACGGTTATAATTGATGGTTCTAGATAGTTGGCATGTTAGGGATCTTTCATGTAACTGGCATTAAGGTGGGTCTTAGGATTTAACCAAAATCCACTTGCTATGCAAATACATCTTTCGTCACTATGATTCCTAGCACTTTTACAGGTTGCCCTTGTTTGTGGTTGTGCTAATTGCATATAGCTAATCAAATGTGTTCTAAACAAGTCAGGTGAACACTTACTATATACTCTTTCAGATTCTACATACTTTTATCAGATAAGTGATTTAGTGACCTTCGCCAGTTCAGGCCTGCATGGATTGGTCATATAAATCAATTGTCTTCAGGTACAGATGCCAATGGCAGGTCCTATATTTGATCTAGAAGCACAATTTAATTGGGCTGGCTTCTACTTTGATTGGATGGAACATGAACTAGATAAAATTTTAGGCCATATTGGTGTATTCTACAAACCAGGTTTAGTTGTGCACTGAGTTGATGGTGTGTAAGAGGCGGATTCAGTTTCAATCTTTCAGACAGATGGCAGGGTTAGTTTGTGATCCGGATATAAGTTTATCTCCAATTTTGTCGTGAAATGTACAGCCCAATACTGTAATTGTCTGGTTGGGCTAATGTGTAACATGTAATATGTACATGATCATCTATTTTCAATCTGCTGTGAAATTTTTGCAATAGATTGCGTTTGCTCACTTTTGAGAAGCATCCAAATATTGTATTTTTCATTATACATTTCAACAAATCCATCATTGGTTTGTGCAAATGTAATGGATGCCTCAGATTTCACTGCTCCTGAATCAAGGATCCATAGTACTACCTGAATACTGAAGCCTAACAGTTAAAATCGTTTTTTCTTGTTTTCTACTAAAATTTGAGATATTACTACATTACTACAGTTGCTTTGTCTAAGAGGACCAAGATAGGTACTTTAACCAAATGATCATATCTGGTTCCTGGATCAGGCAACTGTGAAGTAATTAGTCTAAACAAAAATAAATCTGTAACATCACGCATTAAAAGTTACAGTAAGTTTCCAAACATAGTATCATGAAATGATAAAATTTATTTTTTATCCCGTTGCAACGCACGGGCATTTAGCTAGTATCATCCAGTATTGTATTTATCTGCAATTTATAGCACTTTACATTCATTTTGCAGTTCAGTGTGCATAGTCACACTATCTTCAGAAGATTTAGTGCAGAAGTGAAGCAAGAAGCACCACATATGTGATCCCAATACAGCAGAGAAGATGGACATGATCATCAAGTTGAAATTCAGACAGAAGCTATCAAGAGCACTTGTTGCTAGAAGATGAACAGTACACTGACAATGAAATGCAAATTCTTGTCAGTGTAACTGTCGAAGTTCAAGTCCAAATGCAACCATGTGCTATCTGAAGGAAGTTCAATGAAGCATAACTGAGCAAGATTGGAGCATCAGAGGAAGAAGAAATCAAGCCAAAAGATCAAAACCTTCTCTGTGCCAGACAGTGAACAGTAACTGACAGAAGTGCAATATCTGTCAGTTAACTCATGTTCTCCAAATTCAAGATGAAGCAATGCAAACGTGTGGCAGCAGCAATTCCCAAAGAAGATAAGAAGGAATTCAAACAAGTTTGAACCAGAGAAGGAGAGAAGATCAACTTGGATATCAAGCAAGCCAAAAAGGGAAAAAGGGAAAAAGGTGATAAAGTTGGAAACACCCCATGTGCACTGTGAGCTAAAGATAGGAAAGAGAAACTTCCTCCTCTCCTCCACCTCGTGCCACTCCACCTCAGAAATGCGAAAAGGGAGTATAAAGCCACCACCACACCACCACAGCACCAATCCATCCGCAACCACTCCATTCCATTCCAATCCATCCACCTCATTCCAACCCATCCACAACAACCACAACACCTTTTCGGCCACCAACTCCAACAACCACCAAGAACAGCAAGAACACCTCAAGAACAGAGAAGAACAAGAACAAGATAACATGGAGTCCAGGAGAAGAAGCCCAAGGCCTTGGTGACCTGAAGATCATGCTCTGCAACTCTGCTTCCATCCTTGTCTTCACCTCTGCTTCCCCTGCTTCGACAAGTTTTCAGTGAGCTTCAGCCAAGGAAATCTCTCCAATCTTATGTGCAATCTTGTGTCGAACTGAGTAGATCATTCATCTTTAAGTAGAGCTTGTAAAATTTGGATATTGCAGTGAATTGAGTGACAAAGTTCTCTGCCTCTACTGAATGTTTGCATGTTTTGCTTGTTGTGTGATTTGATCTGTGTGTGTAAGGCTAGTCCCTGCATACTTGTGTGTTGAAATTCCATCCCTAGCCTCTTCTGCTTGTTAACTTACTTTGATCTGGCTTGACAACCCAGAAAAGAGTGAACTTTGTGTTTTAAATTTGCTTATGTTTTAAACCTGCTAAAACCTTTTGCTTGCAAGACTAGTCTCTGCAAGCTGTTGAAGAATTTCTTGTTCCCTGTCTAAACCTTGCTTGGATCCTTGCAGTGGACTTGATTGACAACCAAGAACCTGCAAGTTACTTTCTGAAATCACTTTCCCAAAACCCTTTTCCAAACCCCTTTTCTTCTCTGAAGACAAAACCTAAAGATTTTGTCCTAGCTTCTGCCAACCCTTAGAACCAACATAAACTTGTTGATCCCTGTGGAGACGATAAACAAACCCCCCTAATACTCTTCCTTGATCAAATTGGCGCCGTTGACGGGGATTGACTTATGTTTGGAACTTTGTAGTGCAGTAGACTAGTCTGTGTGGTTAAATTGTTGAACTTTCTGCAGAATCTGTGATGTCTGTGATGTTTGATGTTCTGTGAGCTGAAACTAGAATTGTTATTAGGGGATTTAGTTCACTAACCCTTGATAAAAGTTATTGTTTGTGCTTGTGTGTAGGGGAAACATGATCACCTTTCTGCAGTATTTGGTTTCTGTTGATGCAGTCTTCTGAAGATTCACCTCTTGCTCCATTTGATCCAGAGCCAGAGAGAACTTTTCTTGCAAGAAGAAGAGCAGCATCAGTGTCCTCAGTAGAAGAAACAGAGGAAAGACAGTCAGTGTTCAACATGGGTGACAAAAAGTTGAGAGATTTGTGGATCCCCAAGGATCAGGTTTCAAATGCAGATGTTGCTATGCCTGCCATCCAGGCAAACAACTGGGAGATTAAGCCTGCATTAATCAATATGGTGCAGCACAATCCATTCAAAGGCAGTGCCTTGGAGAGTCCACATGAACATGTTAGGAATTTTCTGGAATATTGCAATACTCTGAAGCACAATGGTGTACCTCCTGAAGCAATTAGAATGCAGCTATTTCCATTTTCACTGTCAGGCACTGCAAAAATTTGGTTTTATGCATTGCCAACTCACTGCAGAGATACTTGGGAGCATTTAGTTCAAGCTTTCTTTGAAAGGTACTTCCCACCTACCAAGGCAGCTGAGTGCAGAGACAAGATTACAAGGTTTGTGCAGTATGAAGGTGAAAACTTGTATGATACTTGGCGGAGATATCAAGGACTGATCAGGATGTATCCCAATCATGGTCAGGAGCAATGGTTAATTCTCCAGACTTTTTACAAGGGCCTGACAGAGCAAACTAGAGCTTTTGTTGATTCTGCTGCTGGTGGAGACATTATGAACAAGACCCTTGATGAAGCTACAGAGCTTATTGAGAGTATGGCCTCACATAACTTTTCCTGGACCAATGAAAGAGCAGTTCATCCAATACATCAAGCTAGCAATGGTCAGAATACTTTATAAGCTAAGCTTGACAGCCTGACAACCCAACTAGCTCAGCTCATGCAGGAGAAGAACAGTAAGGCAATTGTGCCTGTGAATCAAGTTTCAGTGACTTGTCAGATATGTGGTATTGAAGGACATGCTTCTCATGAGTGCTCATTGTTGACTCCTCTGAAAGTCAATTGGCAGAAGTGAATTATGCTCAGAATCAAGGTGTTTATTCTCAGAGCTACAATCCTGCTTGGAGGAACCACCCAACCTCTCCTACAAGAATGCAAATCAACAGAGCTACCCTCAAGCAAACCAACAGAATTTTGCTCAACAAGCTCAACAAAATTTCAGACCTCAAGGTAATATGCAGTACCACCACCACAACAGCAGCAAGCAGCTCAACCACATGCTTCTGCAAGCAACAGTCAGGCAGAAATAAGTGAGATGATGAGGCTACAGAAAGAAATGTTCAGTGGAATGCAAGAAACAATGAAGATGCAGTCAGAATTGTTTTTCAAGACAATGCAGACACTTACAGCTGGAATATCCAACTCCCAAGTAGTCCAGCCTGAAAATAAGTTGCCTGCACAAGTAGAGAAAAATCCTAAACAGTGTGGAGCTATTTCAACCATTGAGACAGTGGAGGCAGTCACAACCAGAAGTGGAGTAAACACTGCACCAGTGCTAAAAACACCACCAATGATGCCTTATGTTGCTCCACAAAGAAGACCACAAGTACAGCAAGCTGTTGTCCCTGAAAACACTGTAGTAAATCCTGAAAAGACAGTTGAACCAACAGTTGAAGCTGAAAATCCAGTGGAAAAAGCAGTGAAAAAACCTGAAAACACTGCAGCAAATCCAGTTCCTGCAGTTCAGAGAACTGTTGCACAAAAGGTACCATTTCCAGAGAGATTAGAGAAAACCAAGGAAGAAAAGCAATATGCCAAGTTCTTGGAGACCATGAAGGAATGCAAATTACCATTCCTATTCTGGATGCAGTACTACACATCCCTTGTATGCAAAATTTTCAAAGACCTGATTACAAAGAAAAGAAGTCTGGAAGATCCTGAAATAGTTGCTCTGACAGAGGACTGTAGTGCTGTCATTCTGAATTATGTGCCCAAGAAGCTTCGTGATCCAGGGAGTTTTAGTATCCCTTGTGTGGTTGAAAAAGAACATTCACAGCATTGTGTGATTTAGGTTCATCAGTGAGTGTTTTACCTTTGGCTGTCAGTCAAGTTTTGCAGTTAGGAGCTTTGAAGCCCACTTCCATGACACTGCAGTTAGCTGACAGAACACTGAGAAAGCCAGCTGGAATCCTTGAAGATGTGCCTGTCCAAGTTGGAAACTTTGCTTATCCAGTTGATTTTGTGGTACTGGAAATGGAAGACAACTCAGAGTCCATGATTCTAGGCAGGCCATTCTTGGCAACAGCAGGAGCAATAATTGATGTAAAAGGTGGAACTGAAGCTGCAATTTGGTTCAGAACAAGCAGAATTCAGCATGAAGCATGCTTCCCATCTACCCAATGTTTTGGAGCAATGCCATGCTATTGATGTTGTTGACAAGAGTGTTCACAATGCTTTAAAAGAATTGCAGTCAGAAGAACTGAAGTTCAAGTATTTGTTACTGCAGAAAATACAAGTTTACATGAACTTTGTGCAATAAATCTTTGTGAAGAAAGATCAGAGGAAGTACAAAGTGAAATTCCTCAGCCAACTCACAACTCCATTGTTGAGCTAAAAGAATTACCTGATCATCTGAAGTACTCATTTTTAGAGAAAGAAAAAATTCATCCTGTGATAATTAGCTCTGCTTTGGACAGTGAACAGGAGCAAAGCCTGTTGTCAGTGTTGAGATTGTACAAGAATGTGATTGGATATTCTATTGATGACATCAAGAGAATTGATGAGAAAGTTTGTTCACACAGAATACACTTGGAAGATGAAAGTAAACCTACTAGAGAAGGGCAGAGAATATTAAATCCTGCTATGCAAGAAGTGGTGAAAAAAGAGGTTCTAAAGCTCCTTCAGGCAGGCATGATTTATCCCATTTCTGACAGTGAGTGGGTGAGTCCTATTCACATCGTGCCAAAGAAAGGAGGCTACACAGTGGTAGAAAATGAAGAGGGAAAACTCATGACCACAAGGCCTGTAACTGGATGGAAATGGTGAAAGTGCATGTGTTGCCCCATGCGTGGTTTTGGTAATTAATGACAATCCTTATGGACTAATGTTTGCATTGAGATATACTTGTAGATCTTGTCCATAGGAAAAGATTGGAGTTCATGTGTTGGACTCTAGAAGATTACATGATGACCAAGGTTCCATCCAAGGGTTTATATGAAGAATGGTCATGTGAAGAGTTGAGCTTATTGCAAGCATGGCTTGGAAAAGAAGATTGAGTGAACTTCATGTTTATCTCCAAGCCATCATCTATATCAAGAGAAGAATATGAAGCGCAAGTGGATACATGAAGACGGAGCTTAGCGAGGCTCTCCCATAATGGAGTATGGGGGAGCATTTGGAGAAGTCTTCATCAAGCATGTGCTAGCAAGCGCAATCAAGAAAGGTGGTCCACTTGAGGGAGTCAAGATCGTCATCATCTAGCTCAAGTGGAATGCGCAAGGCAAAGGTATGATCTTGATAGGGTTTCTAGTTTACCGGTCTCATGTTGTTAGTTTGGAGACCGGGTTATAGGATAGACGGCGTACTATCAAGAGGGGCTCTCAAGTGAGTAACTTGATCGCATCTTTGTGGAGAGCTCAAACCTTTGCATATTTGGCATATCATATTTCTTGGTTCTTATTTGGCTTTTATCCATGTGAGAATTTAGAGCTTGTGTTCATCTTCATACCAAGCTCTAGTTCATCAAAAACGGATTTCATTTGGATATCTTGTGGTGTTTTTGATGTTGGAGGTTTTACCGGTTCGTCTCTTTTAGAGAGGTCAAACTCTCCTCTTGTGTTATCCTCCTCACATGATGGACTATGATGTGTATATGCATGATCTTGTAGTGCTTGTGATTATCTTCGGAGCAAGCCCAAGATCATTGAAAACGGAGTCCGGATGGAAAACTTGTTGCGTTCTCGGTGTTGGAAATATTATCGGTCCTCCTCGAGATAAGGTCCACACCTCCCATGTGTGATATCTCCTCTTGTCGCTACCTTCCAACCTCGTTGGTTTCATCTCGTTTGGAGCTTCCTTGCAAAAGTTATTGCATTTCAGGCTTTGCTGTTCTGCTGTTGTTTTTCCTGTCCGGAGTCTCCGGCCTCAGGGCCGGAGTCTCCGGCCTCCCTGGTTTTGGACCAAAGAATCCCGCGGACGGCGCTTGCTGTATAGGGTCCGGAGTTGGTCCGGAGTATCCCCGGAGTTTCCGGCCCTCGTGGTCCGGAGTCTCCGGTATGAGTTTTTCTGCATCGGTTTTTTCCTGACTTTCTGCGTCCGGAGTCTCCGCCCGGGCCGGAGTCTCCGGCCTCCCAGACCGGAAACTCCGGTCCAAGTGGACTGCAACGGCTCTTTTTCTGGGAGGGGTATAAATACCCCTCCACCTACTTTTGAATGAGGAAGGAGTGTGGCAAGAGTTTCTTCGTGGTAAATATCTTTATGCCAAATCGTCATCCCAAGTTTCTTTGAAACCACCGATTCTCCCTTTTGGAAGAGGTTAATGAGGGTGAACGAAGATTTCTTTAGTAGAGAAACGTTCATTGTTGGAAATGGTTCCAATATACGTGTCTAGGAAGACACTTGGTTAGGTGACACTCCTCATGCACAACAGTATGCATCTATGTATAATGTTATCAAGTGGAAGCATGCTACATTGGCAAAAGTTATGTCGAACACACCTCTGAATATTTCCTTTAGCTGATCCTTAACGGGAGACAAATGGGATTCATGGCTTCATCTTGCCCAAAGGTTAGTGTCCATCCAATTGTCAGATGACCCTGATACTTTTAGAAGGAAATTTCACACCATTGGGAACTTTTCGTTCAAGTCTATGTATCTCGACATGATGAACAATAGGCATTCATTCCGTAATAATATTATTTGGAAACTTAAAAGTGTCACTAAAAATCAAGATTTTTTCGAGGTTCTTGTATAAGGGGGTATTTCTGACTAAGGACAATCTAGCGAAATGTAGTTGGAACAGAAATAAAATAAATTTGTTTTTGTGATGAAGATGAAACAATTCACCATTTTGTTTTTCTCGTGTCCTTTTGCATGTTTACTATGGCGCATAGTATTTGTTGTTTTTAATATTCCACCGCTCACCAATATTTCAAATATTCTTGGAAATTGGTTAGTGGGCTTTAGCAAGAAACTTTAGGCACAATTTCAGGTCGGTGTTTGCGCTTTATGTTTGGCTATTTGGAATTATCGTAATGATTTTGTTATTAACAACAAACAATTTCAAATTTTGTTGCAGATTATCAATATGTCCACTCATTGGATTTGTATGTGGTTCTTACTTTAGCATGCGGAGGAGAGGGCTACAATGAACTCTGGGTGGAGTCTTCTGGAGACGGGGCTATCCGTAACCGATATGGTTGACGGCCTAATAACATGATTAGCAATGCATAAGTGTTTGAGGTATTTTTTTACCCTTTGCCTTTTTGCTTACTCTTCGTACGAAGCAATACTTTGGTTGTACTGAATTTGACACCGCGATAAAAAAAATGGTTGTGTGCACTAGTCAGTGCAGAGGCTGGGGGTGCTCATATTAGCTTGTAAGGACTTCTTTGGATCACAGGATTAGAAAACATAGGAATTGGGAAAACACAAGAATTTGATAGGATTACAGGTGCAAAACAGAGGATTACAAAACAGAGGAAAACTGCAGGAATAGTCGTTTGGATGAAACACAGGAAAAACACAGGAAACATGCCTCGATCCTACGCGAATGAGTGTAAAAAAGAGGTTAGAGTGGATGTTAAAATTCCTATGTGATTAGGGTGTAGGAATGCAATCCGTAGAAATTTTAGAGGTGTCATTCCTTTGATCCAAAGGGATTCCTTAGGAAAAAATCCTATGGATTGTAATCCTCCAATATTCCTATGAAAATCCTTCAATCCAAAAAGGCCCTAAACTTGTGTCAACGCCCAAAGCGTCCAGCTTGCATGAGTCTACATGAGATCAAGAGTAAAGATTTTTTTGTGTGAAGAAACATATTGATGTGGTGGATGAAGTTGGTAGATTGCAATGACGTGAATTTATATTTGCTTCATGTGCACGGAAGACAATTTCCTATTTTTTTGATGTTTCTAACACCATCATCGCACATTTTTAGCAGAGGTGGTCATGGAAAGCATAATATATAAACTTCTGATGATCAAACCTTTCTCATATGTACAAGCATCTGCGCTCTAAAAGACTTCTATACATTGTGTGTGATGGATCGCCTTTTCATGTGCTAAAGGCATACGCAAATTTGGATTATAATATGCTAAAACATGAATGACTCCCAACGGATTATATATTCCATACAACATATAATCATAAAACATTGCATTCCACGTGATTGATTACTAACGGTTCAGCTTTTTATTTACCTTATGAAGTTCTTGGGCAATGGATTCCCGTTTTCACTATACTTCGACGGTGTATTGTATGTTGTTGTGTTTCTCTTCGTGTTATTAAGAGGTGCTCTTTGAGATCTCTTCTGTGTATGCTATACGTTTTTAGATTAGTTTATTTCCAATGTTCAAGATATCGATTATCATTTACTGCTCGGTTGACATTAGATTAGATATCAATCGCTTATCGGCCGATTAATCGATTTTATCGGTCGTCTATTTATCGGCTAGTTTTTTTTTGTAAATCCCAACTGTCGGCACTAAAAATTCTAAAATATGGCATGCAAAACAACATTTCAGTATTGGACATAAGTGCTACCTTAATTTCTTGCCTTTGAATCAACAGAAAATGATAAAATTCGAGCTAATGTATAGTTCTACAAGACTATCGATCTCCCCACGATTCACGATCATATCGGCCGATTTTTTGAACACTGGTTATTACAATGTGACCAAATTTCTCATGGTTGCACTTGTTTCCCCATTTTATATCTACCAAGACTTGTGTTTTGTAAATTGAACAAGAAATATTAAATATGTATATTTTGTGCAGTAGTCAATAAAATGATAGGATTACTAGTCGAAACAAAATTGTGGCAATAGAGAATGGAGCGCTGACCGGAGACCAAGCCCCAAACGCGTCCCATTGTGCGCGGCACACGCCATACCGCCGCCGGCACCACCAACCACCCCCGCCTTTCTTCCCCTTCCCACTGGTCATCAGACCAACACGATGCGAATACCAATTCCACACCCCCTCCACCGTCCTCTCCACAGCTGAAGCTCCGTCCAAAACGCGGGTCGTATCCCATCATCGAGAGAGAGAGAGAGGGAGCCATATAAGGATCTCTCTCTGGTTTATCTACGGTTACTAGAGGCGGCTGCTGCATTCTTGGTCTGATGATGGCCAGCACGACGTCGTCAACGGCCGTGGCGGGGGCATTATTCTCCACCGTCGCCAGTTCTAAGCCGCGGGGTTCCGCCGCGTTCCCGAGGGTGGCCGCCGGCCGGCGGCGGGGGTCCTGCGTGGTACGGTGCGACGCCGGTGGGGAGGTCCAGACGCAGGCGACAGCCAAGGCGGCCAGCATCGCCGCGCTCGAGCAGTTCAAGATCTCTGGCAACCGTGAGTTCCATCTCCTCGAATTGGCTACCATTCCTGTAATCCTGCGATTATGCCGGTTTGGTTCCGTTGGTGGTGCGCGAATCGAGGGATCTTTGCGGTGCTCTGTGGCTGTAGCGGGAGTTGGTCAACGTTTTCTAACTGAAGCTTTCGTCGTGCCTCTTTCAACAATCTGATAATGTTTTGTTCTCGTACCAGGCTACATGAAAGAAAGGAGTAGCATAGCTGTGATAGGCCTCAGCATACACACGGCGCCAGTGGAGATGCGTGAGAAGCTCGCGGTTGCAGAAGAGCTATGGCCCCGTGCCGTTTCAGAACTCACCAATCTTAATCATATCGAAGAGGCCGCTGTTCTTAGCACCTGCAACAGGATGGAAATTTATGTGGTGGCTTTATCCTGGAACCGGGGTATTAGAGAAGTTGTGGATTGGATGTCAAAGGTACAAAGGATTTGCTTTATCAAATCAAATGCTTGTTTGCTGTTTCTATAGTATTTTTGCCTAGCTTTCCCAGTATTTGTTGTTCAAGAACACATTTTGAAGAGAAGCTCTAATGTAGTCCTGCTTGTTTTTGCAGAAGAGTGGAATCCCAGCTTCCGAGCTCAGGGAGCACCTCTTCATGTTGCGTGACAGTGATGCTACACGACATCTGTTTGAGGTATCTGCTGGGCTTGACTCTCTAGTTCTTGGAGAAGGGCAGATACTCGCTCAAGTTAAACAAGTTGTCCGAAGTGGACAAAACAGTGGAGGCCTGGGAAAGAACATTGATAGGATGTTCAAGGATGCAATCACAGCTGGAAAGCATGTCCGCTGTGAAACAAACATATCATCTGGTGCTGTGTCTGTCAGTTCAGCCGCAGTTGAATTGGCCCTGATGAAGCTTCCAAGGTCTGAATGCTTGTCAGCTAGCATGCTTTTGATCGGTGCTGGCAAAATGGGGAAGCTGGTGATCAAACATTTGATCGCCAAAGGATGCAAGAAGGTTGTTGTGGTGAACCGCTCTGTTGAAAGGGTAGATGCCATCCGTGAAGAGATGGATGATATCGAGATTGTGTACAGGCCTCTCACAGAGATGTATGAAGCCGCAGCCGATGCTGATGTCGTGTTCACAAGCACCTCATCTGAATCCCCATTGTTCATGAAGGAACATGCACAAGTACTTCCTCCTATTTCTCATGCCACTGGTGGTGTTCGACTTTTTGTCGACATATCTGTTCCCCGGAATGTCAGTGCCTGTGTGTCTGATGTTGGCCATGCACGAGTATACAATGTTGATGACTTAAAAGAGGTGGTGGAAGACAACAAGCAAGACCGTCTCAGGAAAGCAATGGAGGCCCAAACGATCATTTCCGAAGAACTAAAACGGTTCGAGGCATGGAGGGACTCCCTGGAGACCGTTCCAACCATCAAGTCGCTGAGGTCATATGCAGACAGGATCAGGGCTTCTGAGCTTGACAAGTGCCTACACAAGATCGGAGAAGATGCCCTCACCAAGAAAATGAAAAAATCCATTGAGCAGCTCAGTACCGGCATAGTGAACAAGCTTCTGCATGGCCCACTGCAGCACCTCAGATGCGATGGCACAGACAGCCACACCCTCAGTGAAACACTCGAGAACATGCACGCCCTCAACAGGATGTTTAGCCTCGACACCGAGAAGGCAATCATGGAGCAGAAGATCAAGGCCAAGGTGGAGAAGACCCAAAGCTGAGATCACCGGTGTATATTCTGCCTCTACATCTACATATACTCCCAATCTTTCCTGACACTCTAATTCCAATTTTGTTTAACCCTTTCTTACTTAGCGTCTTGCTGAGTTCGTCAATTCTATAGTGTCATTGCAGCCACCAAATATGTTGAGATAGCATCCCTGTAAAAAAAAAATATTGAGATAGCAAATTTTTTGATCCACGACAGCTTTTCTACATTATGTTGTGGCAGAACCCAACTTTTAAGTTAGACTATACATTGTTGGAGAAAACAGAAAGGAGTATATCAGTATTGTCGAAAAAAAGGGAATATATCAGTATGCTAAATGATTCCTGGGATGCATTACTCTGTGCTGTAATCTTAGCTCTTGTATTTAACAGTTGAGCATTGTTGAGCCTTCCATAGAGCCCATATATCTTTTGTCTGCACTCTACAGTATCTCTTAAGCAATTTTTGTGCACCTGATCTGCTAACAATAAAAGCTTGCCAAGTCAGAGTTATTATCTCGGCAAGTGCTATCAGATGAAAAGTTATTTTTAGCCTATAGCTAATTACTCTCTCCATGTCAAAACATACTGCAAACTAGTTTGTCCTAAGTCAAATTTTATAATGTTTGACCAAATTTATAGGGAAAAAAATCAACTGTTACAGTACCGAATCAATATCATGGGCGAAAATTAGACCAACATGAACAATCGAAAATTCTTAGGAAGGAATAATCACCTTTATCCCAAACAGACATTCACTAGTCTCTTTGCCACCAAAAATAAAGATATTGACATGAAAGGTGGTCGTGGGAGCTTTGGTAACCAGCGCTAATTTGAAATATCGTCATCTGAATGTGCCGGGGAACTGCAGAATTTGTGTTTCTGAGGACTCGTACCATGCCCTCGTCTCATGCACCAACGCAGCAAAAAATCTGGAATTGCAGGGAGAGGTGTGGATGATCCCAGAGAGAAGCACTGGATGATACTGGACACGAATGGCTGTTTGATCTGCTGCGTTACTGCCGGGGCATGCTAGAGGAATTATCACTATGTTGGTGTGGAGGATTTGGCAACTCAGAAATGACATTACACATGATAAACAGATTCCCCCTGTTGAAGTTACTAGAAAGTACCTCTGCTCATACTTCAGCTCACTGTTCCAAATTCGATAACAGCCGGAGACGGCCATTCTGAAAGGAAAAGCTCCTTGTGACTGCTCTAAAGCCTAAATATGATAAACCAAATACAAAGGCACCGCCACTGGTACTGGTATGTTCGAATTCATGGTTCCTTGTGTGACTGCTCTAAAGCTCGGTTGATGGCTCCTTCAACGCGGAGGGTGAGGCTGGTACTCGTATGTTCGAATGCAAGGTAATTTCGCTGCTTACCTCAACTTGGTGAACTGCAGTGATGCCCTAGAATCTGAAATTGGGGTGATCATGGAGGGTTTATCCCTTGCCCCGGAGTGGTGCAATACTCCTATTATTCTCCAAACGGATTGTGCGTCTGCTCTAATGGTTATCAAGGGACCAGTCCAAAACAGAGTGCTGAGGTGAAGCGACTTTTGCATCTTCAAGAAGTTATACTCGTGATTCGTTTAGGCGTAGGGTTGCACTTGCACATTGTTTAGCTAATGCTAGTAGAACAGGAAGAAACACCGCATGGTGGGTGCATCAATCCACTGAATGTACTGAACAGCTCATATTAATCTCGGGTATTCTCCTGCCAGTCTGCCAGAGCAGCGTGAGTTCAACGGCTGACCATCGCTTAACTCACGTTAGGAGAAACATTGTCAAGTTTAGCTCAGACAAATAGGATTCCCAAAAATAACAACATGGCGCACTCTGAATATAATGGTGCATCCTTGAGGTCCGGCCGACCATGGTAGTTGCAGAAGCAGAATGGATCATCATCTGATAATGAGTTCATTACTTACACATTATAAGAAACTATAAATACTAGGCGAGCAAATCCTGTTTGCATAAGCAGCTATGTACAGTAAGGATGTTTTAGCCGGGACTGAATTTACACGAAGATACATGCCGATGTCATGCTGTTATGCAGGCTAACTTAGTATTTCGTTCTAGATACAAGTGGATGTGGAAGCAGGGAACACTGCGTTTACATGGTTGATTGATAAGCGGAAGTTCCATCAGTACACTACTAAGAATTTCTTGATTGGCTACGCAGATGTAACTATTAGGAAGGATATATTTGGCAGAAGTACGTTCTGATGAACCAGGAGCTTGCAAAATGCACTTCAATTAGCAATTCAGGCAACCTTTCTTTTTATAAATTGATGTTTAACTCAAGAAAAGGGTTTTGAAACCTCAACCGAGAGGCCACGAAAAGCTATCCGCTGACTGATACAAACTCAAGACCTGCAAAAATTCAGATGATGAATGCAATTGCCACCACACAATTCGCCATGTCCAAAATTGAGACAAAATCCTATAGTAAGAATGCAAAGTAGCCAATTTCCCCTGTCAGTCTTCGAAAGACGACACCAGCTCCGGCACCGGCTCAGGAGAGGCACCGGGTAGTTCCGGGTAAAGCACGCGTCACAGAGCTTATCCGCCTCATCGCCGTAGATGCTGTGTAGCTTGTCGATGGAGAGGAATCCGAGCGAGTCGCAACCAATCATCTTGCGCACGCCCTCAGTGTCCCACTTGTTTGATATCAGCTCGCCCTCACTGGGCGTGTCGATGCCATAGTGGCATCGGCCGACGACCGGGGGACTGGAGATGCGCATGTGCACCTCACGCGCTCCGGCGTCGCGGAGCAGGCGCACAATCTTGCTCGACGTGGTGCCGCGCACGATAGAGTCGTCGACGACCACCACGCTCTTGCCCTTGATGACGCCGCGGACGGGCGCAAGCTTGAGCTTGACGGCGAGGTCGCGGATGGCCTGCGTCGGCTGGATGAAGCTGCGGCCGGTGTAATGCGACCGGATGAGGCCCTGCTGGAACTCGAGCCCAGAAGCCTGCGCGAAGCCGAGGGCCGCGTAGAACCCGGAATCCGGCACCGGGATGACGACGTCGGCGGTGGGTGCGGGGGACTCCTCGGCGAGCGCGCGGCCGTAGGCAGTGCGCCGCTCGTGGACGGCGTGGCCGAACACGATTGAGTTGGGCAGGGCGAAGTAGATGTGCTCGAAGACGCAGGACTTGCGCGGGCGGTGCGGGACGAGGCAGGCAGAGGAAACGGACATGTCCCGGCGGTCGACGACGATCACCTCCCCTGGCGCCACCTCGCGCTCGTAGACGGCGTCGATGAGGTCGAGCGCGCAGGTCTCGGACGCGAACACGACGGCGCCGTTGGGGCGGCGGCCCATGACGAGCGGGCGGAAGCCGAAGGGGTCGCGCACGGCGAAGAGCTTGTCGGCTGTGAGGAAGAGCAGCGAGTAGGCGCCGGCGAGGCGCTCGCAGGCGTCGCAGATCCGCGCGAGCAGCGGGCGCGAGAGCGAGGTGGCGATGAGGTGCAGGATGACCTCCGTGTCGGAGGTGTTGTTGAAGATGGAGCCCTGCGTCTCGAGCCTGTTGCGCAGGGACTTGTAGTTGACGAGGTTGCCGTTGTGCGCGACGGCGAGCTGGCCGAAGCGGTAGCCGGCGAGGAAGGGCTGCACGTTCTTGGGGTCGGCCTCGTTGGCGCCGGAGGTGGAGTAGCGGACGTGGCCGATAGCGGCCTGGCCGGGCAGGCTGGCGAGGCGCGCCGGGTCGCGGAATACGTCGCCGACGAGCCCCAGCCCCGTCACGGACTTGAGCCTGCCGTCGTCCCCGGCGGCGCAGATGCCGGCGCCCTCCTCGCCGCGGTGCTGCAGCTTCTGCAGGCCCAGGTAGCAGAGCGACGAGGCCTCCGGGTCGCCGACGACGCCGAACACGCCGCACTCCTCGCGGGGGTGGTCGTCTCCGCCGTCGTCGTCGTCGTCGCCATAGTTGAAGGGCGTGACGCTGTCAGGCCAGGCGCGGGGCGGCGGCGCGGCGCGGACGGCGCGGTGGCGCAGCGGGAGGAGCGAGGGGGTGGCGTGGCGCCTGAGGTGGTGGTGGATGGTGGGTGGCGCGGCGGCGGCGCGGTGGAGGAGGAGGCGGGATGAGGCCGTGGTGGTCGGGGCGGCGGCGGTGGCGGCGGCCATCCGTGGTGGGGTTGGGTGAGGGTGAGGGCTTCCGAGGATGCCCTCCCGGTGGCACGTGAACGGACGGGATTTAAAGAGGTAGCCGCCAGGCGTGTGGAGGCCGTTTGCCTGTGCCCTACGTCCTCGAAAGATTGACCCGTCTCGTCATGTCGTCGTCTGGGTAAAAAGAAAGTCCGGGTAAAAAAGGACAGAATCTTTATTTGCGTTGTTTGATTTGCTGATCTCTTCCAGTTTTTATCTCTACTAGACCCAAAGATTTTGTTGGTAAAAGGCCCTACGGTCAGTTTTGTTGGCGGAAAAAAGTTCATTTTAAACCTTAACCCTAGTGGATAGACAAAACAAAGCTTCAACTCGAAATCCGGTCGTTGACAAACTAAATTTGTAAATCTCGATCTTTTTTTTTGTACAAGGGGTGGGGCCCAAGGACCCTGATGCTGCAAATATCATTCAGGCAGGTACAAATTACATTCCGGCCCTTTTCGTCTATTGCCCTAGAAGACCTCAAATTTGAAGAAAAGGCCAGAAAACTTACAAAAAAGACCCTAGAGCTAAAGAAAGAAAAGCAATCAAGCCCTTGGTCTTCTCTGCCACCAGCCGCCGGCGATCTCCAGGCGTGTGAGCGCCGAGATCAGAGCTCCTTGAAGCACTCGGGCTCTCCCTTCCGGCGGACGACCTTAGACGCCGGCACACACGACACAGCCGGGGACGAAACCACTTGGCTACATCGAGGAGCTGAGCTCCGGCGTCGGGTCAAGCAGGCCTCCAAAGCGGAGGTTGAAGATAGGCCACCTTCATGGCCATAGATCGCGGCGGCAAGCAAGGCCACCGCGTGATGAGCTCTGAGATGCAGCAAAGGCCTCTGAACCGAAGCAAAGAAAGAACTGCAGCTCCACTTCCGCCCCTCGCCGCCACGGCCGGTCGGAGGAAGATGCAGCCACCGCACTCCATGCTCGAGAAAGACGCAACATCGCTTGATGAGAGAGTTGACTCCAAGCATCCCCTGCTTCAGCTTCCACCATGGAAGCCTGCCAGAGATGCATCGCAATCGCCGCCCCGCACCGCGCTCGAACGCAAGGACGACTCTCCCCAGGCGCAGACCCCACCAGCAGCAAAGCGGAGCTTCAAAATCTATTCCTCTCTCGCCACCAAGACGAGCAGAGGAGAGGAACCTTGATTCCCCACTTCCACCAATTGACTTGCAGATAAACACGAGCTTATTGGAAAGATTGCCTTCGGCTTCCAGCGTAGGAAGCACCTCCCTCCATGGAAGCATACCACGGGCGCAAGTCGCCGTTCTGCAGTCGCCGCTCGACAGCAACCACAGCGGACAAAAGAAGGGGAAGACGGCTTTATAAGAGGAGATGCCTCGCTCGAGATTTCCCCGCATCCACCAAAGCAGAGCAGCATAAATCAAGCGGAGGGCGCACCGGATCCAGCCGATGAAATCCAGTAACCTACTCCAAGACGCCACAAAGGGACAAAATCTAAACCTACTATGCACAGAACGAAAGCCGGCACCTCTCCTCCACCATCTCCTAGCGGCAGCGCCGCCGGAGATAGCTTCGGATCGGCCTGGGGCAGCGGCGGAGACTCTCAAGAAGAGGGAGGAAGGAGAGAGGAGGAAAAGGGGAAAGATTTAAATCAAACCTTAGACATGTTTGGTACACCGAAAATGTGACGATCCCGATCAGGATTGCCGGCTACCCTCAAAATACATGTGGACCATACTTCTAAGATCTTTCTTCCCCAATCTTCCTCCCTTTCCCCCACTCCCCGTTTCGGTCCCGGCTAGAGTTTAGCTATCGCTTTCGCTATAGTACCCCGGGAGGTCGATTCTCCGCAGGGGGGGGGGGGGTGGTGGGCTACGCAACCTGTAGCTAGCATTCAATTTGACCTTTTTGGTCTATCATTGCTCTAGATTTGCATTCCATCCCAATTCATGTGTAGCAAGTTACCATAGGTGTAAGAGATCTACTACATAGGCTAGGAATCACAGGCTAGAATTAGTTTCTTCTTCGATTACTTCCAACTGCGCCTTACAAAGATTTGGAATTCGAGTTCCAGACAGAGGGAGAGAGAGAGAGAGACAGAGGGAGGGAGGGAGAGAGAGGAAGGAGGAGACTGACGCCACAAGGGCTGAGCCAATCCGTGATCTGATACGAGATGCCTCACACACCACACATGTCAGTTGCTTTATCCCCATGTTACACTTATAAGTGGGTCTCGTGTTAGTCCACACCACTCACAGTGTCACACCGTCTAGTTGTTGCCGTTGTAGCGCGGGTTGGGATTGACTTGGCGAACCGGCCTCCTTTCTGTCGTGGCAGACTTTTGGTTCACTTCTTCTATCGTGACGACAACAATTCTTGGCTTTCTCTCTGCCGCGGCAGAGGCTTGGTGCAGCTTATTCACCAGTTGACGCATAGGGCTCGTTACAATAGGGACACAACGCGCCGAGAGCTGTTGACACACTCTTGATTGGATCAGAATCAGCGGTTAAATCGGGCCTCTCCCCTCGTGCGCATGAAGAACTAACCTGCGTCAAATCGATCTCCACATCGTTCCGTTGTGCCCAGGGTGGTGCCCGCTGGACCAGGCAGCCACATGAAGTGTGAGTTAGATCGTTGTCTTCTACTTCTCCCGACCGACTGTCTGAACTCCTGCATCTCCCTGCGCGCGTCGTCCTCACAAGGATTCGTAATGGCCGAAACTCGGGTCGATGCTGCCGTCGGTTCGTTGATCTTTGCCGACCGTCGTTTCTATTTCACTGCTATGATCTGCCTTCTACATGTCATCGGACGCTCACCGTGCAGGCGTTGACCTGTTGCTTTTTTTTTTATCTTGTCGCGGCTTAGGTAGAAGATATGTATGACATGTGGGCCATCTTACTCAGTGAGAGTAGCAAATTATCCAGTTTGAGTTTTCTGTCTTGAAAAAATGGTCCAGTGATTAGAATAGACCCGGATTCACAAGCTAATAAAGTGTGCCAATGACTGTAATTTCGAGTTTAGGATTCTATTTGTCTAACCTGTACGGGTTCAAAGTTTAAAATGGAGTTTTATCTTCTGTTTCGCATAAAAGCAAACAAGCCCGTATTACATTTGCTCTATAAACGTCCAATGTTGTCAGCGTCACACGATCCTTCTGGACCGTAAGTTTCACTATTTTGGTGCAGAATCGATATTTCCATTTTATAATGTTCTGGATACCATACCATGATCGGTCCTACGAATCATGAATCATGACCACTTGTGAGGATGGATGGTTCGTGAGTGCACGAAATTCTCCCGGTGCACCTTTGCCTTTTTGAACAGCCGCCAAGCTAGAAGAAACCGAAACCGACTGTTGATGATATCTCCATTTAATCATGCATAAACGGCGGCACCGCGCCGTTTTGAGGGTCCTCAATCCTCATCACGCGGCGGCTGCCTGCCTGGTTTGTACACTAGCGCTTTGGGTGGGCTCGAGAAAGGGCAGGGCCGCCACCACCCTGCAAACCTGACCGCTGGCAGGTGGACCCAGCCAAGTGGTGTGGTGTGGGTCACGGTCCTTTCTTCATCACGCATTAAAAGGCAGCCGTGCGGTGGTCCTGGCAGAGGCACAGAGTACGAGACAAGTTTCGGCGGATCAAAATTTGATACGGGCCACACGGCCCACGTAGGTCGATCTCATCGCCTGAAGATAGCTTTCGCCGCCTCTCGAATGGCCGGGAAACAAAAATGCTTGGAACACGAGTCACTGTCGAATCTGAAGGTTCTATAGTCATCCGGATAGAGAACCGGCGTTGGCGCGATCGCTCGACAGTCGACACGGGTCGTGGGTGCAATCCTCGAGGCGGGAAAAGCATTGCGTGATTCCCTCGTCGTCATTTTACGCCCCACACGAACACGGGACGACGACGAGACAGAATCGGAGGCGCGGCGGCATCTCGCACAACTCTCGCCGCCGTCCGTTCGCTCGCGTCGAGTTCGAGTGGTGCTCAGCCGGCGTCTCATCCGCCCACCCCTACTTGGCCTCTCCCTGGCCCGCGCTCTGCTTCATACGAATACGAGCCGATATTTCCATCCGATCAGCGTGGCAACGACCTCCGTCGTCGGCCCTGGAAGCTGTCTCGACTCTAGTATGGATGTGGCGGCGTTTGTGTGCTCTGGCTCCCTAGGAATGGGCCAGGCCGATTCCTGCCTTCCTGGTGTTTGTCGCCAGAGGCCAGACTGGGCCGCGTCTGTCTCCTCAATTTTCCGAGGGACTCCATTTTTCGGCCTAAATTTGGCGGTGGAAAAAAACAGAAAAAAAGTTTGATGGAATATATAAGAGAGTATAATAAACATCTATAATGCCGAATTAATATCAATAGATTCTTCATATATATTTTCATAATGTACTTATGAAATGTTTTATTTGTTGTTTTTTTCTTTTATGTATCTAGTCAAACTTAAAAGGTGTTGACTTTTTTACTCAATTTATTTATAAGCCAACTATTTGGGTACGGTAATATCTCGACATGTACAAGAAGCGACAAGGTCGTTGCCATGTGTAACCCGACTATTGAAGTATGATTATTAAAAATATTATTAATATAATTTTACCTTTTTTGAAGAGTGAGGATTGACAACCCGACTACCGAAGTACGTTTGAGAATTTGAACATAGAAGATTGAGGATAACTTGGGCAACCGGGCAGTCCCAACATTTATCAGCTACCACTATGTGGCGATGACCCCTACCCCCCTCTCCTCACCATGATTGTAAGTTGGGGCATGGGAAGTGAGCGGAATGCAATGGTTTGCTTTTAGGTGGAAACAGTCACGCCATGTCCACACTTTTGTCATTTTTGCTCAACGTAGAATATAAATTATTTCGTATAGGATATTTGCACACTACTAGGGTTGATCATTATCTACATATAGGATTTTTCTGAATTTTATAGAAACACACAAATGCCAAAATAACGCACTCCGGAAGTGTGTCACTATAGGTATGTGATACCTCTCCAATACAAAATGAATCATGTCACCGAAAATAAGGATTTCTGGCACTGATACAAAATAAGTAGCCTTAAACCTATGATATCGCGCATGTCCCCCGGTGTCTAAACTGGTCTGAGGTATCAATTAATTGGGATCACAACAACGATCACCCAGATCACATCCCTGAGGCGGGGAAATATGCCCTCGTCGTTGACCCCAATGTTGGCTACTACAAGTTATCCAAAGTGCTTATGGCCGAAGGCAGCAACATTAACATTCTCTACATCGAGACACTGCACCGTATGAAGCTTCTGGAACATAGCTGCGCCACAACAACGTGACATTCCATGGCATTGTTCCTAGACGACAGGCCAAGTCACTCGAGAAAATCATTGTAATTGTTACCTTCGGTAAGCCAGATAATTTCTGCCGTGAAGCGATCACTTTCGAGGTAGTCCCTTTCGAGAGTGCTTATCATGCCATGTTCGCATGCCCAACTTTCGCCAAGTTCATGTCTCTGTCATACGTCTACTTCAAATCAAAATCCCGAGATCACGACGAGGGAGGCGGCTGGCTGCCAACTCATGGAGGTCGAGCGGCCGACCCATAGGGAGTTGGCCACTCGTCTGGCCTCTGCCACCGCTCGTCGGGCTGCCTGCACGGACATGGTGGTGACTCACCGACCGCCGACGAGTGAAAGAGGCCACTAGTACAGAACGACACATCGGATACCCCTCTATGGCAACGACACGAGTTAGGCGACGGAAAATCGTGACATCCCCCGCATGCCCGCACTGGGCCGTAAGGCAGGCCCACAACAAAGGAAACGGGTAAATAGAGAATACATGTTGGCAACGGAGATTATTTCACCTCCGTTACCGATATGTGCTCATCGCACACGGACATTCGCGTAATCTCCGTTGCCATTAGAAGCAGCCCGACAGCCCGCTAATGCGGCCTATAAGAACCTACACCCTTCACTCTCACTCTCACTGTCTCACTTCCAACCCTAGCCACCGCACAGTCTCCTCTCTCTCCACTGTGACGCATGGCTTCCACCGCCGGCGCTGGTAGATCCGGCCATCGCGGCCGCGGCCGTGGCCGTGGAGGCGTCCAAGGCCGCGGCCGCCCCACTGTCCGGGCCTTCACGCAGCAGCAGCGTCAGCTGGTGTTGCGGGACGAGCTTGCGGAACAGGCCGCCGGTGCTACGGCGCCCGCGGGCCGGTGCCACGCCATTTGCTCTGGCGCTCGTCCGCCAGCGCTGGAGGAAGAGCACGCCGAAGGCTCCAGTGCTCCACACCCTTCCGGCCGTACCCGCACACTTGGCCGCCATTGTAGCTACCGCGAGATCCGCCAGACGGGCTACCCGGCCCCCTTCCTCGCTTCCGGAACCATCCGTCTTCCTCATCGTCCTCGTCCTCCGACGACGAGGAAGAGGAGGAGGATCTTGATCTAGAGATCGGTTGCCAAATCTCCCGCGCCGATTTCGAGCGCCAGGACGCCCAGCGTCGTCAGGAGGAGGCTGATCTGGAGGCGGCGGTCCTCCTCTCCGAGGCCTCGTCCCAGGTCGAACGCGTCGAGGAGGCGATCTTCCAGTCGGACCTCCGGGCTGCCGTAGCCCTCTCTTTGGTCCACGGCGAGGGCAAGGGGCTCGAGGTGGAGGCGCCGCCAGGAGAGGCCGGCGCTAGCTCCGTCGCCGGCGGCGACGCTAAGCGAGCCCGCCTCGCCTAATGTAAGACCCCAGTTCATTAGAATAGGGTTTTTATTTATTTTTGCACATATTTTTTCTCGTTTCAGATGATTAGCTCTGTTCTTAGTAGGCATTGTTGTAAGTAGCTAATTGTTTAGCCATCGATTTGCTCTGTTAGGCATTGTTTACACATAGATTTTAGATATTTTCTAGTTGTAAGTAGCTAATTGTGTAGCCATCGATTTGCTCTGTTTTTAGTAGGCATTGTTTACACATAGATTTTAGCCGTTTTCTAGTTGTAAGTAGCTAATTTTGTAGCCATAGATTTGCTCTGTTTTTAGTAGGCATTGTTTACACATAGATTTTAGCTATTTTCTAGTTGTAAGTAGCTAATTGTGTAGACATAGATTTGCTTGGTTTTTAGTACGCATTGTTTACACATAGATTTTTAGCTTTGTTTCTGTAATGCCGATGATTAAAATAAGGTGACACTGTGTGATTCGAGTGTGGTGCTAGTGATCCTTGTGATATGCACAAATACCGATCTTGTGCATCCTACTCGGCTCACTAGCTCTATCCCTGAAATTTGTGTGTCCAATCTACATATATATGAGGCATTGTTTAGGATATGTTCTAGTTGTAATTAGTTCTATATTTTCTGTAATGCCGATGATTAAAATTAGGTGAGACTGTGTGATTCGAGGGTGGCGCTAGTGATCCTTGTGGTATGCATAAATATCGATCTTGTGCATCCTACTTGGCTCACCAGCTCCACACCTGAAATTTGTGTGTCCAATCTACATATATATGAGACATTGTTTAGTCTATTAATTTGTATGTCTTGTGTATAGAGATGAAGAAGCTTACCTTTTGATTTTTTTCATATCCTTTAGGGCGAGGAGGAAACCTGAAGACTATGCGGCGGCTGTGAAGACGTAGGAGCAGTGCTCCGTCCACACGGTCCACTGAAGCCGGCGCCTCCAGGAGCAAGACTTTTGTGCAGTACTAAATAGGTAGAAGAAGACCACGCAATGAAGCTGGCAAAGAGGAAGGTGAAGAACTGGCGGGTGTCAAGCAGGAGCCAGGGCTCCATCGACGGCGCAGCAGGCGTCACCGGCTTTTTGTTTTGTTTCCTTTAGCCCTCATTACAAACGGTCGAAAACTAATCTCCGTATCTGATGTAAAGACTATAGGCAACGATTATATATTATGCCCGGTGCCAAACTTATTGCAAACTATCAAAATCTCCGTTGCCATTGTGGTGCTTAACATCAGTGACAGGGGCGGGGACATGGACCCTTTCTCCGTTTCCGATGAGCGTTTTGGTCCGATGTATCGTTCTGTACTAGTGGGCTTTCCATGGGGCCCATGTTGAAGCGGAGCTGGAGGGCAGACACCGAGAAGCAGAGACGGCAAGGCAGCGCCGCGTGGCCCAGAGTGCGGATCGCGAGGTGAGACGTGTGTGGTCATAGCAGCGACTCACATGATGACACTCCCAGGCAGAGTAGTGAGGTGCTGGCTCACGGGTGGCGAGCGGCAATGCGGCTCTGGTGGCTCTAAGTTAATAGTGCCAGAAACGATGCTTGTACGTCACACGTCAGTTGGGAACCCCAAGAGGAATGTATGATGAGTGCAGCAGTAAGTTTTCCCTCAGTATGAAACCAAGGTTATCAATCCAGGAGGAGGATGACGTTGCTTCGAAGGTGTTGGTGAAGGAGTGTAGTGCGGCGCAACACCAGGGATTCCGGTGCCAACGTGGAACCTGTACAACACAACCAAATTACTTTGCCCCAACTTAACAGTGAGGTTGTCAATCTCACCGGCTTGCTGAAAACAAAGGGTTAAACGTATCGAATGGAAAATGATGTTTGTTTGCATAAAACAGTAGAGAACAATGATTGCAGTAGATTGTATTTCAGATGTAAAAGAATGGACCGGGGTCCACAGTTCACTAGTGGTGTCTCTCCAATAAGATAACTAACATGCTGGGTAAACAAATTACAGCTGGGCAATTGACAATTGATAAGTGCATATAACATGCATGTGTGAGCTGTGGTGTCTACTATGAGATTCATTTGGGCATTACGACAAAGTACATAGACCGCTATCCAGCATGCATCTATGCCTAAATAGTCCACTTTCCGGTTAACATCCGTACCCCTTCCAGTATTAAGTTGCAAGCAACAGACAATTGCATTAAGTAATGTGCGTAATGTAAACAATACATTCATCCTTGAATAAAGCATTGCTGTTTTACCCCTAGTGGCAACAACACATCTACAACCTTAGAACTTGCTGTCACTATCCCAGGTTAAATAGAGGTTGAACCCAACTATCATGCATAAATACCCCCTCTTGGAGTTACAAGTATTCACGTGGCCAAGGCTTCAACAAGTAACGGAGAGCATGCAAGATCACAAATGACATAGACATGATAATATAATATTCAGCTCCACATAGGTATCAATATAAGTCAGATCCCAGCAAACACAACATGTAGCATTACAATAAGATGATCTTGATCATGATAGGCAGCTCACAAGATCTAAACATGATGGCACAAGTGGAGAAGACAACCATCTAGCTACTGCTATGGACCCATAGTCCAAGGATGAACTACTCACGCATCACTCCGGAGGCGGGCATGGTGATGTAGAGCCCTCCGGTGATGATTCCCCTCTCCGGCAGGGTGCCGGGAAGAGCTTCAGGAACCCCCCGAGTTAGGGTTGACGACGGCGGCGGCAGCGAATATGTTCTGGATGAAAGGCTCGGTGTTTTAGGGTTTTCGCGTCTCGGGGAATAAATAGGCGAAGGGGCGATGTCGGCGGACCCCCGAGGGGCCCAAACCACACCCAGGCGCGGCAGGGGGTGGGCCCACGCCTCCAGGTGGTTTGGCCACCTCGTGGCTCCCCTTCGTGTCTCCTTCGGACTCCGTGTACGTGCTGGAAAAATAGGGACCTGGCCTTTTGTTTCGTGCAATTCCGAGAATATTTCCAGAAGTAACTTTCTGAAACCAAAAACAGCAGAAAACAGGGAACTGGCACTGTGGCATCTTGTTAATAGGTTAGTCCCAGAAAATGCATAAAAGTGATACGAAGTGTATATAAAACATGTAGCAAATGGTATAATATAAGCATGGAACAGCAGAAATTATGGATACGTTGGAGACGTATCAAGCATCCCCAAGCTTAGTTCACTCGTCCTCGAGTAGGTAAAACGATAACAACAAATAATTTCTGAAGAGACATGCTTTCACACAATCTTTATCAATATATTGCAAGGCTCATGTCATAAATGAAGTGACTCAAAGCAGTGATCTATAGTTTGCTAACAAATAGATAAAGAGTAAACAATGAATCATATAAGCAAAAACTTTTCATGAATAGTACTTTCAAGACAAGCATCAAAAAGTTTTACATAAGAGGTAACTCATAAAGCAATAGATTCAAATTAAAAGGCATTGAAACAACACAAAGGATGATTAAGTTTCAGCGTTTGCTTTCAACTTGTAACATGTATATCTCATGGATAGTTGTCAACATAAAGCAATATAACAAGTGCAATAAGTAAATATGTAAGAATCAATGCACACAAAGTTGACACAAGTGTTTGCTTCTAAGATAGAAAGGAGTAGGTAAACTGACTCAACATAAAGTAAAAGATAGGCCCTTCGCAGAGGGAAGCAGGGATTAAATCATGTGCTAGAGCTTTTTGAGTTTTTGTAAGCATATAGAGAGCACAAAATAAGTATTTGAGAGGTGTTTGTTGTTGTCAACGAATGGTAGTGGGCACTCTAACCCCCTTGTCAACCAGACTTTCAAAGAGCGGCTCCCATACACATGTATTTTAGTTTCTTTATAGATGACACTCCTCCCAACCTTTTGCTTACACAAGCCATGGCTAACCGAATCCTCGGGTGCCTTCCAACATTCACATACCATGGAGGAGTGTCTATTGCAAAATTAAGTTGCTTACTGATAAATCAGGGCAAAACATGTGAAGAGAATTATTAATGAAAGTTGTAATTAATTGGGGCTGGGCACCCCGTTGCCAGCTCTTTTTGCAAATTATTGGATAAGCGGATGTATATGCCACTAGTCCAGGTGAAAGTCTGTCAGAAGTAAATGACAAGATTGAAAGATAAAACACCACATACTTCCTCATGAGCTATAAAACATTGACACAAATAAGGAGTAATAAAGTTTTGAATAGTTTAAAGGTAGCACATGAAATATTTACTTGGAATGGCAGGAAATACCACATAGTAGGTAGGTATGGTGGACACAAATGGCATGGGTTTTGGCTCAAGTTTTGGATGCACGAGAAGCATTCCCTCTCAGTACAGAGTTTAGGCTAGCAAGGTTGTTTGAAGCAAACACAAGTATAAACCGGTACAGCAAGAATCACATAAAAACATATTGCAAGTATTATAAGACTCTACACTGTCTTCCTTGTTGCTCAAACATTTTACCAGAAAATATCTAGACCTTAGAGAGAACAAATATGCATCCCAAGTCTCAACAAGCTCTACGGTAGTTCTCCACTACTAGGCTTTAACTACATGATGCAAGAGCTTAAACATGATCTACTTGAGAGCTCAAAACAATTGCAAAGCATCAAATCAAAACAAGACAATGATCTACAAGAATGCATATGTCTTTTCCAATACCAACTACTACATGTAGCATTTTCTTTCTTCCAAACAAACACCAATAATTTATTAAACATAAACTCTCCAAATGATAATATAATGCAGCAAGAGAGTATTTATAAACAAGTGCTAACAGCTCGAAGAGATGCATGAAAAACAGGAGCTAAAAGCACTGCAGTAGCTAGTTAAGAATACTCAACAAATATAAGTGAAGAACATGAGTATTCACATGAAAAAGCGGAGCGTGTCTCTCTCCCACACAAGGATTGCTAGGATCCGAATTTATTCAAACAAAAACAAAAATAAAAACACACAGACGCTCCAAGTAAAGCGCATAAGATGTGAAAGAATTAAAATATAGTTTCACTAGAGATGACCTGATAAGTTTGTTGATGAAGAAGGGGATGCCTTGGGCATCCCCAAGCTTAGACGCTTGAGTCTCTCTGAATATGGTTGGGATGAACCACGGGGGCATCCCCAAGCTTAGGCTTTTCACTCTTCTTGATCACATAATATCACCCTTCTCGCTTGATCCTTGAAAACTTCCTTCACACCAAACTCAAGACAGTTCTCATTAGAGGGTTAGTGCATAATCAAAAATTCTCATATTCTGTAATGATACAATCAATCCCAAAGCTTCTGGACATTAGCTACAGCCACCAATGCTTTGTGGAGCAAAGAAATCCACACAAACACAGTAAAAGAGCGAATGCAAAACAAAAGGCAGAATCTGTCAAAAACAGAACAGTCTGGAATGACGAATTTTTTCGAGGCACTTAAGTTGCTCAGATGGATCTGGCCTAAAATAATGAAAGTTGCGTACATATCTCAGGAATATGCGTGATTTTTCTCAGAATTTTTTGAATTTTCTACAGGGAGATAAGCTCAAATCCGTGACAGCTAAAAATCTGTCACTGCGCAGAAATCCAAATCTTGCATCAACTTTCAATATAGAACTTTACTTGGCACAACATTGCGATAAAATAAAGATACAAAGGAGTTGCTACAGAAGTAACAAAACTCCTTGACTCAAAGAAAACAAAAATAACAGCAAATAAAAACGATGGGTTGTCTCCCATAAGCGCTTTTCTTTAACGCCTTTCAGCTAGGCGCAGAAAGTGAAAATCAAGTGTCAAGTGGAGGAGCATTGACATCAATACCAAGGGCCATGCGCCTACCTCTCTTACCCTTAGACTTACTCTTTGGTTTGGGGAATACATGGCCGCACCTTGGTGTGGAGGTAAGATTCAGAGTGCCTTTTCCCACATCTATGGTTGCTCCCATTAATTTGAGCAGAGATCTTCCAAGTGTAATTTGTCCTGTCCCTGCACATTCAATAACAAGATAATCAGTGGACACCGTTCTCCCAAGAAAGGTGTAAACACACCCTCAGCTATCCCCTCGGGAAATATAACAGAGTTATCAGTAAGAGTTATTCCTTCTCCTCCTTCAGCAAGTCCCCAAAGATTCAAAGTTTCATAAATGCTTTTAGGCATAAGGCAAAACTCAGACATAATATCACAACGAGCATAAAAGGTTTCACCACAAATAGCAACCTTTACCGTAGGGACCCACATCGAAGGTTCAAAATTTGTTGGAACATAGTCAAAATATTCCCGAATTTGATTATAGCCGTCCTTTAAACAAGATATATGTGTCTCAAGAGTGTTTAATCTAGCATGGATGCTAACAAGGGCCGAATCAAATTTATTAGTTGAGCTAGAAGTTGCAATCAACTTTTTTATGGCATTAAAAGCTTGGTCCCCATCACAGTGAAGGAAATCTCCTCCCACAATAGCATCTAAAGCATATCTATAACAAAGGGCTAGACCAAAGTAGAAGCTAGTGAGAAGCAAACTTAAAGTCATTTTAGGATCAGTTTTACCAAAGGAATCATTAATTCTAGACCAAGCTTCTTTAAAATTCTCCTCACTCCCTTGTTTAAAAGTGAAGATCAATTCCTCAGGTGACATAGCAACAGGCATGGAACAAGACATGATGGTGACAAGAGACAAAACAAAACGAAATAAACAAGTAACTAATTTTTTTGTGTTTTTGATAAAGAGAGCAAACAAACTAAATAAAAATAAACTAAGCAAGACAAATAACAAAGTAAAGAGATTGGGTGTGAGAGACTCCCCTTGCAGAAGCAATTCGGTTTTCCCCGGCAACGGCGCCAGAAAACGTGTTGGTGGCTCTAAGTTAATAGTGCCAGAAACAATGCTTGTACGTCACACGTCAGTTGGGAACCCCAAGAGGAAGGTATGATGAGTGCAGCAGTAAGTTTTCCCTCAGTATGAAACCAAGGTTTAATCGAACCAGTAGGACGAGTTTGCTTCGAAGGTGTTGGTGAAGGAGTGTAGTGCGGCGCAACACCAGGGATTCCGGTGCCAACGTGGAACCTGCACAACACAATCAAATTACTTTGCCCCAACTTAACAGTGAGGTTGTCAATCTCACCGGCTTGCTGAAAACAAAGGGTTAAACGTATCGAATGGAAAATGATGTTTGTTTGCATAAAACAGTAGAGAACAATGATTGCAGTAGATTGTATTTCAGATGTAAAAGAATGGACCGGGGTCCACAGTTCACTAGTGGTGTCTCTCCAATAAGATAACTAACATGCTGGGTAAACAAATTACAGCTGGGCAATTGACAATTGATAAGTGCATATAACATGCATGTGTGAGCTGTGGTGTCTACTATGAGATTCATTTGGGCATTACGACAAAGTACATAGACCGCTATCCAGCATGCATCTATGCCTAAATAGTCCACTTTCCGGTTAACATCCGTACCCCTTCCAGTATTAAGTTGCAAGCAACAGACAATTGCATTAAGTAATGTGCGTAATGTAAACAATACATTCATCCTTGAATAAAGCATTGCTGTTTTACCCCTAGTGGCAACAACACATCTACAACCTTAGAACTTGCTGTCACTATCCCAGGTTAAATAGAGGTTGAACCCAACTATCATGCATAAATACCCCCTCTTGGAGTTACAAGTATTCACGTGGCCAAGGCTTCAACAAGTAACGGAGAGCATGCAAGATCACAAATGACATAGACATGATAATATAATATTCAGCTCCACATAGGTATCAATATAAGTCAGATCCCAGCAAACACAACATGTAGCATTACAATAAGATGATCTTGATCATGATAGGCAGCTCACAAGATCTAAACATGATGGCACAAGTGGAGAAGACAACCATCTAGCTACTGCTATGGACCCATAGTCCAAGGATGAACTACTCACGCATCACTCCGGAGGCGGGCATGGCGATGTAGAGCCCTCCGGTGATGATTCCCCTCTCCGGCAGGGTGCCGGGAAGAGCTTCAGAACCCCCCGAGTTAGGGTTGACGACGGCGGCGGCAGCGAATATGTTCTGGATGAAAGGCTCGGTGTTTTAGGGTTTTCGCGTCTCGGGGAATAAATAGGCGAAGGGGCGATGTCGGCGGACCCCCGAGGGGCCCAAACCACCAGGCGCGGCGGTGGGCCCACGCGCCAGGTGGTTTGGCCACCTCGTGGCTCCCTTCGTCTCTCCTTCGGACTCCGTGTACGTGCTGGAAAAATAGGGACTGGCCTTTTGTTTCGTGCAATTCCGAGAATATTTCCAGAAGTAACTTTCTGAAACCAAAAACAGCAGAAAACAGGGAACTGGCACTGTGGCATCTTGTTAATAGGTTAGTCCCAGAAAATGCATAAAAGTGATACGAAGTGTATATAAAACATGTAGCAAATGGTATAATATAAGCATGGAACAGCAGAAATTATGGATACGTTGGAGACGTATCAGGCTCCTCCTCCCCTTACTTCGCCGAACCGGCGATGAACGATGGCAAGATTGGCCCTTCTCACGTTGTCGGCCCGGCGGCGGACGATGACGAGGCTTGCCTAGCGAGCCAGCCGAGGTTAGGATTAGTTTAATTAAGTTTTAGTTGTAGTTTAAATTTTGTTTAAAAATAGGTCAAGATTCAATAAAATTTATCCCTTTGTTCGAAAATTGGAATTGTTTGTTATACAAAAATATGATTGTTTAATTTTCTTTAAATAAATATTTCGTGGGGCGTCGTTGGGGCAACACCACCATTTTGTCGGATATGTCAACCCGAAATAGACACATTCTGGGTGGCGTCGGACAAAATTCCATGGGTTCTGGGATGCTCTTGGATCTTGTATGCTAATAATAGTACTATATATGAAAGTTGGAAGACTTCATGCCCTGTCCAGCCTCCACATCCCCTTTTTATCGTCAACCGTCCGATCTTCCCATCCAACGGCCCAGAACGCGTCAAAATTCGCGCATACTGTAGCGGCACTGTAGCACGGAACTTTCTACCAATCGCGCGATGACACGTGTCCCGGTCACCGCCGGTGGCGCCGGTTCCAGCCGGTTACCGCGGCCTTTTTACAAAAAAGAACCTCGCAAAACATAACGTTGCCCCGCAGTCCAACCTTTCCCACTGCAAAGGACCTATTCGCAAATGCCAAAACATCCGAGGACCCCGCTGCAAAACTCACGCGCACATCCCCTCCCTCTCCTCTCTCTCGTGCGACCGCGAAATCGCCGCCGGCTGCCGCGCTCGATGCCGCCGTCTCCTGCCTCCCCGACACAAACTGAACACGGCACGAGCTCCGCCCCGTCTCCCTCTTCCTCTCCGTCGAATTTCGCTTGCTGGAACACCACGAACCGCTGGAATCGAACGCCTCATCCCCAGCTCCGGCCGCCGCTCCGCCGTGCTCCAGCCGCTGCTCCGGCGACCATTTAGTCACCACGCTGCCACCTTTCGATAGCCCACGTCCGTGCGCATACAGCGCGCACAGCCGCGCCAGCCCACTCGCCCTCCTCCGGCGAGCCTCGCCGTTGCCGCGCTGCCGTGATTTTCCTGTGCGACTGACAAGTGAGCCCCACCGTCGGTTTTTTTTCTTTCTGAAAAAAATAGCAGAAATTGATAAATTTCTGACAGGTGGGCCAGTCTATTTAAAATAATTGCAAAAAAAATTAAACCAATAACTGGTTGATATTTCAATTTCGTAAATACTTGAAAAATAACTTAAATACATTTTTCTAACTGCGTGGTCAAATTAAATAGATGTTTCAAAAATAACTTAAATACATTTTTCCTAACTACGAGGTTAAATAAAATAAATATTTCAAATTTTCTCTTAAATTCCATCTATATTTTCCCACCTGTATTTCGTAACTTTCAGCAATTTTACTATGTTTTATAATGGTCTAAAAATATAGTCAAAATCCATGTAAAGATTCACAAATTTGTAAAATTCATATCTTCTGAATTGCAGCTCAAAAAATTGCAAACAAAATATCAAATTTGCACGTAAATGCAATTTCCCCAAAAATTCTTTCCCACCAAAAAAAATCCAATAAGTTCCAAATTTTCATAAAAAACAGAAAACACTAAAATTCGTAAAATTAAAACCTTTTAATTAGCTAATCAAAATAATATAAATAATATATCATAATTTGCAGAAAACTATCTTTTCTCAAATAATTCTTGCTCCCCAACAAATATTCAACATTTCTAATAAGTTTTAAAATAGATTCCAAACAAGTTTTCCTTGGATTTTTTCCCCAACAAATATTCCAGCTCCCCACCCCCCCCCCCCCCCCCCCACATAAAACATTCAACAATTTTTAAATTTTACAAAAACTTTCACACGGTATTTACTGAAGAACTTTCCAACAAATATTTTTCCCCACAAAATAATCAACGACATAAAAATATTACTTCCCCAAGAATATTTAGCAATATTCACAGAAGTTTCAAATATATTTCATACATATCTCTCTGATTTTCTTTTCCCGAAGAGGTTTTCCTACATTGACTCGGTACAAATTGCGTAGAGAGGTACATAATGTATCCAGATAACACACGTGTACTTTTTACCCTGTTACCAAATCTATCTGCTTTCTCTTATTTGTTTTCTTACTAAGGTTACTATTTCAAAACAAATTCACAGTTAATTTGATATACTTATTTTCTATAACGACATGTTGAATCAAAATGTCATACATAAAAGGTATTGATTACATTGATATCCATTTGAGTCAATTGATGTCAATGCTAAGCCTGGATGAGAAGCCAACTTTTAGTTCTCTTATGTCTTCTTCTGCAGTTTCTGCGACATTTCCAAAAGCAATTAAACCTTATATCTACCATTGACTACATATCAACAATAGTAGTGTCTAGAAGGATTTCTTCCTAACCAACTTACCACGTTAAACAATAAAGACTTTATCACCTCACGGGCGCGCGGCGTGTTGTTAAATTCATATCTTTCAAACTATAATTCAAAAAAAAAAAAAAATACACCAAAATTTCCAGAAAATTTAAATCTTTACATCTAACACATTTCCATGCATCCTAAACAATTATAATTCCTACTTAATTAAAACAACTAGAATATCAAATATGAAAATTGTGAAAATAACATCGCACCTCCATTTAACCCCATCTTTATATTTGTTTTCTTCCGTTTTTTGCTTTCCTTTTTGTTTTGCAATAAAACAACATTGTAATAATGATCAAGAAAAAGAAAAAAAATTGCAAGACATTTTAGCTTACAAAACAATTGTAGTTTCCCTAAAACAATATTCGAATAATGATCAAGAAGAAGAAATATAAATGCAAGATATTTTAGTTTGCAAAACAATTGTAATTTCCCTTTTTCAATTTCAACCTACTGTAATAGATATGTAAAAAACATTGAAATTTGTGTTCAACCATATAACCATAATATATTTCCTCTGATTATGCTGGTAAATAAGAAAATTATGACAAAATAAAACTATATTTGACCATTTCAATTTAGCTAACATATTTGGAGTTTATTTAACTTAAATCTCTCTAACTACGTAGTTCAATTTTAAAAATGCTTGATTAGATGCACACTGGAGAAAACAAAAATTCATTTCCTCTAAAAATAGATTGAATTTAATAAATGCTAATAGAATATATTTCCTCCAAACAAAGACTCAAATTACATATTTACACCGAAATACAAACATATTTGACCAGTTCAGTTTATGAAGATAAATTACACACTCATGCAAAAAAAAGTACTTCGAGATACCTTAAACGATAAATTCCCACGTATTTCACATGAATATGAATATGAATGGCAATGTAGGAAAATATGAATGCCAAATACAGAAATTGTGTAAGGTCATTCCTACTTCTTCCAGTGACATCATTTGTACCTATGTCACCTGCTCATCGCTTAAGCAGACTGCTGCCATACTACTGCTATTACATGTATAATTATCTAGCCACACCTTTCTGTGATTATTTAAAATCAAATGACTTTATTACAATGATGCGAAATAATATATGTTTTCTATTTCATGCTATACGGTCACCATACCAACGTCCACAACTAAAAATGTAGACCACCAAACCAATCGTCTTTTATCTCAAACTTATTGCCAACCACCTTTTCCCGTCTTGCAACCGTTCTGTACCTACAAATCCGACAACTCTTTTAAGATTTAAATACATTTCACAAAATAAAAACAATTCAGTACACCCTTATTTAACATTATTACAAACATGTTATAACATTCCATACAACCACACGGGCGTAGCGTGTCGCCACGCTAAGTTGTCTAGTAACCAGCTTAGACCGTATGTGTTTCTAAAAACTCAGCTTAATTAGCGACTAATTTGGCCGTGTCCGTAGAAGTACCATACATACTATGATCCCCATACTTACGAAGCGACTGTGTTACCGTGTACTTGCCTAGGACTTGACGAGACTAGCTAGTCGATGGTTTGAAGAGGATTTCGTTTCCGTAGGACGCGTAGTGCTAGAGTTGCAGAACAAACTGGGAGTTGCAGTCGGACCCGGATGAGTCCCACGCCTCGCCGACCTCCGAACCCGTGCGTTATATGCCCGCACCACCACACAGCAATAACCAGGCACTGCGCGAACAAGTCGGTGACAATGGAAGCCGCCCGATCATCATCCCGTCGGTTACCTTCTCGTGCGTACCGCGAGTCCAGGTCGAGGAAACATCGTCCGGAGGTGCCTTCTCGCTCCATCCAGCCTCTCCCGGCCAGTTCCTGGGGCGCCAAGCGCGCCCTCCCCTGCCATCATCGTAACAACAACAGCTACTGGTACGTGTCGTCAGAAACACTTCCATCTTCTTTACCACAGCGATGCTTGTGATCCCGATCTCATTTGCCGCGCTCGCAGGTGGGACTGGGCTAACCTCTCTGATGGACCGGCGGGGCTCATCGCCGACAGTGTCCTCGCCTACGACGTCGCCGACTACATCCGTTTCCGCGCCGTGTGCCGCCCGTGGCGGCAGTGCTCCGTCGACCCGCGCACGCACAATGGCCTGGACCGCCGGTTCCATCCCTGGAGGTGGACCATGCTCCGGGACAAGCTCGCCGCGCCGGACCGCCGCTGCTTCCTCAACACGTCCACCGCTGAGTGCGTCCAGATTGATATTCCAGAGCTCCATGACTACGAGCTGCTCGCCCTTACCCCCGAGGGCCTGCTTGTTCTGGCCCGCAAGCAGCCGTGCACCACCACCACCATCCAACTCCTCAACCCGCTCACCCGCCACGTCGTGCAGCTCCCGCCGCTCATCAGCATGCTGGTGCCCCCCCCCCCCCCCCCCCCCCGAGTACCACGACCACGACCACGTGCTTCCTGAGCGGGACGCTATTACTTTAGAATCGGACTTCAAAGCGTGGGGCTCCGGCATTGCCCATGATGGTTCAACGGTGGTGCTCTGCTTCAGCCAGCTCAATATGCTTGGAATGGCCAAGCCTGGGGACGACTATTGGACGTTGCTACAATATGACGGTGGTGTCAGGACAGCTGCACCGATAATGTTTGAAGGTCGCTTCTACTGCATTAGCCGCCACGGTGTCATGGTGCTGGAAACGGCAGTGCCACCACGGTTTGAAGTGGCTGCCGGAAAAAAAATCCTATGCGACCATGACCTCAGCGACCCACCGGTGGACCAGATTTAGCACCGTCCGATTTGGTTAACAGGGGGAAAGGCAGCACGTGCGGGGGCAGCAGGCGGCCACGCGTCGGCCATGCGGCCGGGTCCAGCCCGGCGACCCGGTCGCATAAGATTTTTTTCGGTGGCTGCCAAGCTGATTATGCATGCCCAACTGATGGCTGATCATTTTCACTTCGTCAACAATTGCGGGGAGCTGATGCTGGTTCACTCTCGTTTGAGAGGGGGAAATATATCGAGTCGGTGCTACGACACATACCGTGTGGATTTGGATGCCGGGATACTAAAGAGCTTGGGCGGCGCAGGGCGTGCGCTCTTCTTGGGAGAGCTTTGCTCTCTCTCAGTGTCTCTAAGAGGTTTTCCCCTCCAGCTCCATTACTGTTGACACCATCTGGCAGATGGAAGCGTCGAACTCCCCAATAGCTTTGTGCCACGGCCGCATACTCTCGCTGAATGCCTATCTCTAGCCAATACTATCGATATGATGAATGGACCTAGCTAGAGTTATGGTTCTTAATTTGCATGTTGTACCTAGCTAGTGTAGCACAAAGAGGGATTTGGACATGAAAACCATGCACGTTGTCTTTTCTACTGCTGTTGTGGGTAGGTAATGATGCGAATCAACACGTTGTTTCATAGTTAGCTAAAACAGACCGAAGTTGGATTGGAGAAAAAAATATATAGAAACTATATTTTTACCCTTTTTTATTTCTTTATTCATGCAGCATGTTGTATGTGCAATTTAATCTGAGACGCGATCCTAGATTTGCTAAACAGGCTCGACTGAATACATTTCAGCATAATTTAGTCACATCTACAGTTTGTTTCTAACACAACAGTAGATGGTTATTGTTGTCGTGCAAAAAATTGTCAGTGTTGATCCCATTAGGGTTCGATGTCATCATGATCAATATTAGAATGTAGTTATTGTGGTATGCCAATGTGATCAGGGTGCTGAGCCACGCACCCAAGGACCTTCCCTTTGATTTATAGGAATATCATAGGATTCTTGTAGGATTGGATCCTATAGGAAATTTTCCTATATAAGTTGTTTGAATCATATGATCATATCCTATAGAAATTATTCCAATAAGAATCTTGTAGTATAATCACATAGGTAAGAAGCATTAGGTTATACCTCATAGAAAATTCTTTACTCTCTTCCCATAGGATTCAATTAGACATGACATTTCAATCCTACACATTTTTCTATTCCTATACATTTCATATCCTATGAATTAAAGGAGCCTACGTAAAGCAAAAGAAGCAAAGGCGAAAAAAAACTCATGAGATTGTTCATGAGATTAAGGCTCGACGCCCTTATCAGGCCGACCCTAAAAAAGCCTCACACCGTTATTAGTTCGTCTTTCTTAAGGGACGATTTACACATGACGGAATTGTAGCACTTCATGAGAATTTTCATGAGATTAAGGCTCGACACATTGAAGGTGTCTTCCTTTAGCTAGATTTTCAGAAGGCTTATGATCGTTTGGACTAGGTGTTCCTTCGCTAGGTCCTTGAGCACCGAGGGTTTGATGATCGCTTCATATGCTGGATTTTAAAGATTGTTATGAGTGTCAACACTGCGATTAATATTAGTGAGGAAATTGGTCCATATTTTAGTTCTTCATGTAGGGTGAGACACGGGGATCCTATCTCTCTCCCCTTCTCTTTGGCCTTGTCATTGACGTCCTTGCGGACGTCTTGGATGACGCCAAGACGGCTGGCCACATTCCCGGTGTGGTAGGGCACCCTATTCCTGGAGGCGGGGTCACCCACCTCTAGTATGCGGATGACACCATGATCATGGTGGAGGGGTCGAATGTGGTGTTGTGCTGGTCGTGGAGTCACACAACGAAGTGGCACACGAGAATAGAAAACCATGTGTTTTATCTCACCTTGCTAGTTTTTAATTCATGGTCTCTTGTTTTGGTTGTGGAGTCGCACACGGTGGGATATTTAGTCACATCTCGCTATTTTATAGTGTGTGTGACTGGTTTACAAACTCCGAATGTAGCACCGCTCTAGATGATTCATGAATATAGGGGCCAAATCGCAATCACTTAGATTTGGTCCCTAGATTCAGAGGTCATCTTTTAATGGACTTCCACAATTTTCACACAATTTTTTTTGGGAAAATCTCAATTTGGAATTTCACAATTTTCACACAAATAATGTTAGATTGGAGGCCCAATCTCTGAATATTTTAAATTTCCCAACTTGTTGGATATATTCCAGTGATTAAATGAGTTTAATTGTAATTACAGAAGAAAAACACAAATTTTCAATACAAGTGTCTTACAGTTTGGCCAAAAAATTATAGAAAAATCACACAAATGTAGTATACCATGATTCTACGCAATAGCACAAAGAAAAGTTAAAAAATTCAGCACGTAGGTATGAATGGCCCGCGGACAATTTTGGTCATGTTTCGAGAAAAATCCCATAAGTCGAGAAAAATCAAAACAATGAAAATCCTCCGGGAAGATTCCTTTTCAGTATACTAGTTTCAAGAAAAATCATAAAATTTCAATACAATACTTTTTATAAAATGGACTACATTGTCTCAAGATTCATGACTTTCATGGCAAATGACCAACGTCATGGCCATATCCATGGCTAAGTTATTACTATCATGACCATAATCAACACAAACATGACTTATAATATTGCAAACAATATTGCCAAAGTGAGATACCAACATTTTTCAGAGTTTTGTGTTTTTATTTTTGGCGCCAAAATTGTGATTTTTTTTGTTAAGAAAGTATGCCAAATAAGATTGCAAATTGGATTTTCACACAAAGTATATAATATTGGAGGCAGAATCACTGAATATTTTGAATTTTCGTCCTTTTTAGCTATATTCCACTCATTAAATGAGTTTAATGGCGTTTTACCGAAAGAGTCAAATTTGAACTACAAATGTGTTATAGTTTGGCCCTAAAATTATATAAAAATCACAAAAACGTAGTATACCATAATTCTATGGAATATCATAAAGTTTTTTGAAAAATTCAACATCTAGATACGAATGGTCGCGCGAACAAATTTGACCCATGTTTCGAGAAAAATCACATAAATCGAGAAAAATTCAAAAACTAGAAATCTTGCTGGAAGATTCCTTTTTAGTGTACTAGTTTCATTGAAAAAAATTCATAAACTTGTAATACACTTTTTTTCATAAAAAAGTCCTCACACAATTTACTACCTTTATGTGAAGATTCATGACTTTCATGGCAAATGACCAAGGTCATGGCCATATCCATGGCTAAGTTATTGATATCATGACCATAATCGACACAAAGATGAGTTTTGACATTGCAAAAAAGATTGCCAAAGTGAGATTACAAAAACAAAATTGAAAGTTTTTTCATCTTTTTAGTGCCAAAATTGTGCGTTTTATGAAGGAGACACCCCCAAATATGATTGTAAATTTGACTTTCACACTTTTCACACAAAGTATATCATATTTGGAGACATTTAGGTCCAAACTATAATTTTTATATAATTATCTAATCCATATTTGGTTCCCGCCCCCACCGCCTCACGTGCTCGCGAAGCGGAGGACTCCAAGGAGGAGGACTTAGAATGGAGCAGCAAGGAGGAGAAGGAGATACCGAGGTGGCGTAGACGGCCCGTGAATCGCTGACTGTCGAGCGTGCGCGCTACCGCAAGTTTGCATGCGAGGCGACGGGCATGGGGAGAAGCTCCCACTGAAGCCCTATTACCGCTTGCAGCGGCGCCTATGCGCAACAAATTTTGTAAAAATGTCAGCGCCTTCCCGTACTAATTAGTTGGCCACCGGGGAGACAGATCGACATGAAGTTTCCGACGCTTGGGGAAAAGTGACCTCCGCGCCTCCTTCCAAACCGTGTCAGGTCGGGTATAAATTAAACGCGCGGCAACCATTCCACAGCGCGCGCCGCAATATCATTGGCAAAGCCGCAGCAGGAGGCCTGATAGTGGCAGATAAGGAGGAGGAAGCAACGCCGGTAGTGTCGGAGGAGGAGCCAACAGTCCACCACCGACAACGCCAGCTTGGTCCCCATGGGCGTCGTGGTTGGCTGGTGCAGACCCGGCGTGGTTTGCACACCAGACGACAGCTCCGACTGGGGCATCGACGACATAGCCTGGATCTCCACCGCCCCCACCGAAGTAGGACGATGAGCCGGCTACTCCACCGCTAGAACCGAGGAAGAACGAGGAGGAGGAGGAGGAGGAGTATCCTATATTATGTAATCTATTTGATCCATATAATCAAACATATGGCCTTTAAATTTACTTCAAATCTAGAAATTTGTCCAAATTGTTGAAATGAACAGAATACGATATAGGTGGACCAAATGGGTCACCCCGTTGGATGCACCGACCAGTAAAGTCCGAACAACCAGGATTGGACGTATACCGGTGTAGCCAACCAAACGGATAAAAAACGGACACATTTCTCCAAAGGAGCTTGTGAGACCTGACTGGATTACAAACCTCACGTTGTGTATGGGGAGTATTTTTACCCAAATCTGGCCGTTTTGTCGAACTAACGACGCAAATGGCCGCTCGGCAAAACTATTTCAAATCTGACCCCTCGGGTCGGCGCCAACGACAACGGCGCCGACGTTGTGCAGTTCGGCGCCAGGCCAAATCGTCGCCGAAGCCGGGTGGCGCCGACCTCTTGGGCCGGTCTAGTGCCAGTTTTGGTTGGCGCCGACCTGCACGATGTCGGCTCCATCTGCGTTGGCGCCGACCCGAGGGGCCAGATTTACAATTAGTTCTCAGTGAAGGCCAGATACGCTGTTAGTCAAAAAAAGAGCTAGATTTGGGTAAAAATACGTATGGGGACGCCGACAGCACATGGTGAGGGAAACCCACCTTCCTGTTCCACCGCGGCCGGCCCGCTGCTCTCGTGCGCCAACGATGGCACGCGACGCGTCTACAGAGCTCGGTGCCAGCGTGCCAGTTTTATTAATGGGTCTCGTCTCCGATAAGTCTGCAGATCAGCGTAGTAGGTTGCCAGCGCCGCTGCCACGGATTCTCAAGTTGCTATCGATAATAACCGGGTAATCTGCATTCTCAAACGAACAAAACGGAGTATAGAAGATCGCTGTCTCGACGCAGGCGGCGGCGGCTCCCACCGACCGGCGGAAAGAAACCGACGAGCTAGCCGGCGGCATATCATGCATGCAATTTCTTTGTCAGCTGGAGGCGCGGGGGCCCGATCATCGGCTCCGGCGGCGAAGGAAAGCAATTGTCAATGCAGATGGAGGAAGACGGATCCCACTGTCCGAGATCTGAATCGCGGGATTGGCTGTTCCTGACCTGGGCAGATGCTGACCGCCGGGCACGTTACCCTTGTCTGTCTCGTCTCGTGCCAGCTTCCGATTCGATTGGACGAGGCAACCAGCGAGTCCTTTGTTTTTTTATTTGAGCTCCTGTGTTTCATGTCGGGTAGTACGCTTCGGTGCCGTAAATTCAAAACGGCTCCCGGGTGAGCAACTGAGCACATGCAATACAAATGTGTGTCATGTGTAAATAAACAAAGCTTTGGTGCTCTAAGTATCGTTTTCTTTGAGCATTTTGTTAATTTCGTCCAGGACAGAACATAAGTCTTATCTTTACAAAACTTTATAGGTTATGATATTTTTGAAATTATTAAGATTTTAAAACATATTTATAAGTAAAAATTATAAGAATTCTTTATAGAACGAATCACACCGTAAAATCGAACGGTTAAGGAGTCGACTGAGATTTAATTAATTCTCAGTCGACTTAGAATTAACAAAAAAAATCAGTTTAAAAGTTTGCTAGATAAAAGACATTTGAATGCACAACTTTTAATTAATAAAACAACAAGTTCCATGTCATTTTTAAAGTTAAGGCCTCTATGTGGCCCGAACCATTTATATGTGTACACATTAGGTGGCAATTTTAGTGTTGAGTATAATTTGTGTGCCTTGCACGTAGACAGTTTCCAGCATATTGGCCGGAATACAAGTTTCACTTACCCATGAGATTTTTTTCCACTTCAACGCCAAGTCCAACACGAAACTTAACATTGGAGGTCATGTACCCAAAAGCAATGTCAAATCAAAGCAAAACCTAGTAGGATTAGAAAAGTGGAAATGGAAATGGCATAAATTCGAAATTCTCCGCTCCCTCTGCTTTAACCCCTCTCTCTCCTCCATCAATTCCCGACGCATCGCGCAGGTCAAGACAGCTCCTCCTAAAGCCAAATCAAAGCAAGAGAAACCCAGGGGCTCGCCTCAAATGCGCCGGCCGCGCGCCGCCGCCGCACGATGAGCCTCGCGCTGAAGGACGCCGGCGGCGACCTCTTCGCCGCCAACCTCAAGGGCGCGCTCCTCGCGTCGCCTCCTCCGCCTTCGTCGGGGTCAGCTTCATCGTCAAGAAGAAGGGACTCCGCCGAGCCGGCGCCGCCGGCGCCCGAGCAGGTCTGCGCCCGCGTCCCATAGCCTCTGCCGTGCTCTTCCTTCTTCTCGCTGCAGTAGCTCTAGGTCTTTCTGGTTCTTCTTGAGAAAGGCGGATCCTTTGTGCCCAGTTCGGCCGATTCCATGTATCTGACCATGGGACCTTCCTTGTCTTCTGAAAATTGCAGGCGTCGGAGGGTATGGGTACCTCCGGGAGCCGCTCTGGTGGGTGGGGATGGTCACCAGTAAGCCTTCGCGATCCTCTTGGCCTTCATTTCTTCCTGATCATATGAGAACTGGATTGAAATGTTTCAGCAAAAATCCAACCTTTTCAGTGCTTGTTGGGGAGACAGCCAACTTCGTGGCTTACATGTTTGCGCCAGCCGTCCTCGTCGCGCCGCTGGGCGCACTCAGCATTATCGTCAGGTACAATGGCCAAAGTTGTAGTTAGCGTGTAGTATAACATTTAGAATTCAACTGTTCGGGTTTGTTCTGATATGTGCATGTGTGTGCTCCTGTGATGAATTTTGGGGACAGTGCTGTTCTAGCCCATTTCATGCTGAATGAGAAGTTGCAGCGGGTGGGTGTCCTGGGCTGTATTCTCTGCATTGTTGGGTCCACAGTGATCATCCTCCATGCTCCCGAGGAGAGAAGCCCGAGCTCGGTGGAGCAGATTTGGCGCTTGGCAACACAACCTAGTAAGTTTCCATGCTATCTCCATTCCGCTACTTGCCATAATAATGGGTTTGCCCTTTGACATGTCTTCTGTAATGGTGTTGCAGCCTTCCTTTGCTATGCTGCTCTGGCAGTGGCTGTGATATTGTTTCTTATGCTATATTGTGCTCCACGGTATGGGCAGGAAAACATAATGGTGTATGTTGGCATTTGCTCAGTTACTGGATCCCTGACGGTAAATGTTCTGCATGATGTGCCTCTGGTTTCTTTTTGGTTTGTTGCTATCTGAGAAAATGACATCTATTTGGTGCTGTGTCTTGTTAGGTAATGAGTATTAAGGCTGTGGGCGTTGCAATTAAACTTACCCTTGAGGGTGTAAACCAGGCCGGGTATTTCCAAACATGGCTGTTTGTGACAGTTTCAGCTATATGCTTAGTTATTCAGTTAGTTTACCTGAACAAGGTACACACAGTGTCTGATTTGTATGGTCCTTCCAGTCTCTTGCAATAATATATTCATAAAATTGAAATGAAATTACGCATGAATTTTGCTTGAAGCTCCATTAGATAATGTGTTTCCCAGGCTCTGCCGATCGCATCTTAATATTCTGATCGCAACATCACTTTTTATGTTAACTTTCAGGCATTGGATACTTTCAATACAGCACTCGTTTCTCCCATCTATTATGCCATGTTCACGACCCTCACTATTTTAGCCAGTGGCATAATGTTCAAGGTGAGCAATTTTAGAAATATATATTTCTGAATTCATCAGTTATTCTTCACCCTTGTGTCAATCGCTCAGTTCACTTCTGTTTTTCAAATGTCCAGGACTGGTCGGGGCAAAGCGCAAGCATTATTGCCTCCGAGACTTGTGGATTTCTTACAGTTCTTGCCGGTATTGTTGTGCTTCATTCAACTAGAGAACCTGATGAAACCCTGTCTGGAGGTAGATGCCTGTGAAGCTTGGGTACAATGGTAGCACGAATATAACCTCTCCCAACGTACTTATAAGTTTTTTCTCCATATCGCTGCAGACCTTTATACGCCTCTCCCTCCAAAGATATATTGGCACATCCAAGGAAATGGTGATACAGCGAAACAAAAAGAGGACGACTCGCTTCCCCGTGACTTCATCACCATCGTGCGCCAAGACTACTTTGTTTAGAAAATTTCCAGAATGGCACATCGTTTCATGTGCCAGCTATAACTCCCTCCAGACCTTCATGTGAAGACTGGAGACTGAAGCCTGCTGTCCAGACTACTATAATCCTCTGGTGACCATCTTGATACCAATGACCAAGGAATTGTAAAATTTTGTAGATATCATGGCGGACCATGATCGAGGTCAGTTGCATCCAAGCTAGATGTTGTACAATTATTTCTGAACTCTAGAACCGTGCTGCTGCGCGAAGTTGTTGTAGGAAAGATTGTCGGGGATGTCGATTTTCTTGTCGCCTGATGTGAATATGAAGCATACAAGGGGGTTCCTATTGCTTGTGCGACATTTTGTTTACCTTTGTTGGCTCCCAGATGCAGTTCGATGTATGATTTGCGCGTTGTACAGTCCAATTGCGTCTCTCCGTCCGTTCAGTCAGAGATAGAAGACGGATTATTCAGTTCAACCTTGGTGGTCAGTCTGTTTTGGCGTGGGATGAATGAATTTAAAGGGTTCTCTGCTGAGTCATTCTGGTGTATATTAATGCAGCATTTACAAGAAATAAACTTGGATTTCCTCATACGTGCTGTATAATGCACCTTTATGAAGAGAAAATGACGTCTCAACTCTCGAGTCCAATTCATGCTAGACAGTTGTCAAAAAACTGGATGGAACAGAACATTCGAGATATTCTATTTCCGTCGCATAGCTACGAAAACAGGCAAAAGAAAAATGTGCTTTCCCGGGCAAATGTGCATAAAAATAATAACAGGACTTTGTTTAAGCTTAAACGGTTAAACCCAGTTGGCAGCACCTTACGAGCATCGTGTTTTTGCTGCCTTTGTAACAGAGTTCGGAGTACATACCTAAAGATTAAAGTCCGGCTCGCATCCTTAGTTTCTGACCAAAACGAGCTGTCCTCTCTAAAATCAAACCATATCTTAAAGTCTTGTTTGCTTCATATATTACATTTACACAGGTATTATTCACTTGCTAGCAGTACCAGTACATAATTAGCACTACACTTTGACTCCTTATAAAACACACCAGAAAACAATCGTCAAAAAAGATCACAAGGTTCAAAGCAGATGCTGAATAAGTAACCATTGTGTGAACCGAGGTCTCAGACGACCCAAAGCTTGTGCAACGCGTGCAGCTGGCCCAGAGAGGTAGATTTCAGAGACAGACGGTACATCTCCTTCAGCTTCGTGGCGTCTCCTCTGCTGCTGGTGTTGGCCTGACCAGCGGAAGCTGCTGGCCTGCCTGTGCAGCTGCCAGGCAGTGACGCTGTCAACATGCTCTTCAGCAGGCTCTGCAGCTGGGTCCAGAACTTTGGCTTTATGTCCAGGTTCACATCGTTTGAGCACTCTTCGTTCGCTTCAACCACATGGCGGCCTTCCAGCAAGTGCATCAGCGCCGCTTCGAGCATCTGCAAAGAAAAACTGATTACAATACAGAAAACCTTCTATCCCATATGCACAAGACATTCATCAATGTATACACGCACACTGGATGACAAGATTAACGCACAAGGGAACGCAATCTCGTAGCCTCAAGCTTAAATGATCAAATGGTTTTGACCTACTGGCTACTGTTACTAGCCACAGTGCAAGCAAATTACTGTGGTTCCGTATACTGCTTGGCACCAAACAGAGCAATTACTCTTCCAATCGTGTTACCAAATGTAAAGTACAAGATGCTAAACAATTGTAAGCAGACGACATAGCAGGTAGCACTGCTTCCATTCGGCACAGCAAATTATAACAGGCAACGAACTTTCTGGAATGCCAGAAAGAAGTAACTATAATCTACCAAACTGAGCAGCTGTAATAGGAAGAGACTGCCAGCCAGAAAGAACATACCACATTAGAGTGAAACGAATTGGAGATGTTTGTAGAAAGGGAAGATTGCGCCATAAGGATGTTAAGAAACATTGTAGGATGTGTCTTCGGACCATAGAATTCTAAAGCCTTGTGCCAGTTCTTCTCTGCCAGTGAACCATACCACTTAGCTTTCTGACGATGTTTATCCTCATTCTTCTGTTTGATCTCCTTGCCAACCAAATCCAGGAACTTCAAGCACAGATCCCTCTGATAACAACCAAGTTGAAAATGACCAAAAGCAGCCTCCTGTTTGCGAAGTTCACCAAGGGATTCATATGTAGACAAAGCCTCCCGAAAGGCATCACTTGCTGAAATCTCGAGAACTGTTCTATTAGATGATTCATCAACAAGTCCACCTTCGTAGCTGCCAGTTAAGAAGCTTTCCCTTGCCAAAAGCATTCCAAGCCTCAGGTGGGTATGGGCATACTGGGTGTAAACTTCGTTGTGGAGTGCTTTGTCAACCTCATTGTCAGCAATAGCATACCTCAGTTGCCTCTTAGCTGCCGTATAGTAGTTTATTGCTTGAAAATATTCCGACTTGGCAGACTTCACAGATTGCATATATGAGCCTTCAGGAAGATCATACATCTGAAATTCTTCTATCCTTGATGCCAATTTCTCTGCTAAAGCTCTTCTACCATGGGCTAAGTTACAGTTTATTAGTATAACATTAGTGTGATCAGAGACCTCCTGAAATGCTCTAATAGCATCAGCAAAAGCAATCTCAGCACTACTCGGATTTCCACTCTCAAGTCTAATGCGGCCCAGTTCATTGGATGCCCAACCACTTTTCTTAAGGATGGTAGAAAATTCCGCGGAGCCCACAGGAAATGCAAACATGGCTCCCTTAGCTGAACCATAGCAGTGAATAGCAGAAGACAAGTTGTATTCAGCATCTCCTGGTGTAGGACCTGCAAGGTACTTGAAAATACCTCCGCCCCTCACACTGGGAATATCTTCATTAGATTTGTCAGGAATCCCGTCAGCACTGCTTGACTGATTTTCAATAGTGTGATCATGATCAAATTCAGCATTGGCTTCTGAGCTTTTTTCAAGACAAACATCATTCCCACAGCTCTGCATTTTTTCAGAACTTTCCATAGCTTCCTCTGTATTAGGGTTCTCCTTAGTTTCTTTAAACTGTGAACGAATGTTCCTGCCAGATGCTTTTTTGTTTTTCTTTCTTCCATGTAATGTAGAGGCCTCAGGACTGCTACTGCTTGCACTACTGCCACTATTTGCCCTATCGCTTTGGCAGCTACAGTTTATCAGTGAGCATGTTCCACAATTCTGCTTATCTTTTCCTAATTTTCTCTTAAGACGTTTGACTTCCATTGCAACTTCATTTGACATTCTAAGTTCACCGTCGGGCTTCTGTTCTCGCAGCATCGGTGCTTGATGGTTTCCCAATCGGTGATATTCTGCATAGACGTCACCTACAAGCATCCAGGCATTAGCCCAAAATAAATAATTTGGAGGCAACTGTTGCGCAGAAACTTCATAATTGACACATTTTGCATTCTCAAAATATTCTGCTTCATCCAATGCAAGACTTGGGCTTAGATCACCATCTTCAAGACACAGTGAAGTATTGGAAATGGTTGAAATGAATTCATCACCGTCAAGATGTTTAGGCATAGACCCATAAACCATACAAGCTAATTCCACAACTTTTAGAGTGCGCTGAAGCTGCCCATCATTTTTGTATGCTTCTCCAAGTGCCAGATAAGACTCCCCAAGCAGAAGAGCAAGTTTCCACAATTTATGGTCCATTTTCAATTTTGGTAGCCACTCCCTAATGTCACAAACTTCAATGCAATCAACATCACCACATCTACATAAAGACAAGTCAACAGGTCTCTCCCAAATGGTTTCTGCGCTGTCGACACAATCCTCTTGAGTGTTCTGCAGCTGCCGGTTCCATCTAAGAGATTTAATAGCTTGTGTTACGTGATGTATAGCTGCCAACTTAGAGGAGATTGCATCAGCAATGGGTTTTGACATCTGAGAGGTTCCAGCCTGACACATCAGCAAGCTATCCTCAGAAACATCTCCTTTTGAAGTTGAATATGCGGAACCAATATCAACATGACCAGGCGAGGATTCTGAATGTGAATACTCCAACATACTATCTACAGCCCTGGATCATTCTTCCTAATATCTGTCAATACAGCATCTTGCTTTGATGGTGAATTCTGAAGGCTCAACTCTGGAGATTCATCATCTAAGTCCGTAAGAGTAACTTCCGATTCAAGCAGAAATGACTCAGTTGTCAGTTCCAACTCCTCGTAACACTTGAGGATGAGCCTCGCAAACTGTTCGTGAGCATATGCCCTGACAACCTAAGAGATGCAAGATAAATCTTGAGAGATAATTTCACCTAGAAAACCAGAGACTTGTAAAACCATGACATGATGAATAAATAAATATACCAGGTGATCCTGCTTGCTGAGGAAGTCTAAACATTTTCTGAAGAATTGCGCACATTTTGCTCTATTACTGGGTACCTGCAAATCATATATGGTCTTTAACAATCGACAAAGCTGTACTTAAGTAAAGTTAGAGTGACAAATCCTCGGTACCTGGGATAGAGACATCCTGTGAGCAACACGATAGAGGAGTGTGCCAAGAGAGAAAAGTGACTCCCTTCTCCCCTTGTTCATTAAAGAAGACACAGGATCACACGTAGATCTATGATCACCAGCAGTATGTTTCTTCGGTAACATAGACAGGTCATATAACTGCACAACATCTTCTTCAGCACCTTTGTAGAGCTGACAAAGCAAACCTTCAGTGTAAGTGCACAAGTACTAGCATGGTGGTTACTGGTCTATTACTATAATAAACCAAGTTGTACTTAAGAATATTCAGGTACTATGGGTATGAAGTTGGATATGAAAATTCGACGACGCATAAGTTCAAATGATATACCCAATATGCACCAGGGTCTTGCTTGCAGTTATTCTGAAGGAACCTGAGAACAGCGAGGCCATTTTGCTGGACAACCTGTGGATTAAATGCAGGCGTACCATCATCGGACACACCCTTGAGTAAAAATATATCATCATTTTTTAGAAGCTCATAGCCTTGGACAACACCATTCTGATGATAACATATGGCCAACTCTGGAACACTTGCCATTACATTGTCAAGCCAAGCTTCTAGCCAGTTCAATGGAGTAACCTGTCAAAAGCAATTTGTCAACAGAAAAGGTAAAGAAAGAAAACATCAAGCCATATTCAATAAAGTAAAGCATACCTGTCTCGAAACATCCCATAGATGCAAGCTAACTGCCATATATTTCTCATTGCTAAATATAAGCAAGTCACTACCCAAGAGAATATGGAAATTGTGGAACTGCCAAAAGCAAACTTTCCGAAATCCATTATTCCCCACTCTCCTACTTTTCTCAGATTCTTGCACGTCAAACCCAGGGTTTTCACCAACACGAGTAGTTTTCCTAATGGGATCAGATCCTGGAACTTTTTGATTATTTTTCCTTGCACCAAAGTATAGACTTTCACAGGTTCCATGTGACGGTTTTCTACTTGTACTGATATCCTGATCCAAATACTGTGATGTGCTGAGATTAGACGAGGGTGAATCAAGGGAACCCTCCCTGTGACCAAAAGGTCCATTCAACATCGATGCTGTTTGGTTGTCCTGTGATGGTTGATGACTTGGTGGGCAATCACAAGCCTCTGCCCTCACAGAGTGCATTGCAAAATTCTTTAATATTGAAGGGTCAGATCCTTTAGGTTGGTTATTTTGTCTTCTGAATATCTTTTCACCTTCATCAACATCAGGCCTACAGTACAATGTAGAGCATTGCATTATCAAACAGTAAACTGAAAGAATGATTATTTCAAAGCAATCAGTAACTTACCCTGCGTTTAAAATGAGAGTGTCTCCAATACGGCTAACAGCGATAGATACTTGTGCCTTGGAGTAAGGCATTTTGAAGATCTGCTTTAGAATATCAGTTGGAGCGATCACATCTATTTCATCACCATATTCAGCTAGGCCCGACACGGCTAGTGCTTCACACTTCCTTGATAAGTTTTGGTTGAAAAGTCCGCTTCCATATCGTAATCCTGAAGAATATGAACAAACATATATCAATAGAAATGTATTGACATGTAACCATTTGAAATTACTGTGTCATGTGGACATCGGTGTGATAAGACCAGTGCCTAAATGGCTTATTAGTCAGGCACGTATTTGGTGTTGATGAGGAAACCATCACAAATGGCTGATTCAGAAGCCCATTAGCAGCATCAGACGTTTAATCGCCCGAATAATGCAATTAATCACGATTTCTGTTCAATTGGGCACCAACTTTATTTAAGCATAAAAGAGAACACAAGATTTTTACCGAATGTGCTAACACAAAACAAATCATGGCTGAATGTCATCTGCAATGTCATTGCCATCCCTCTAAAGCTCAGTCTGCGGTAGCTGATCTGTGATGTGCTGTGCTTACATCATGTTATATTATAATGCTATCACATAATTTTCCGTAGAGTTCTAACTAATTAATCTAAATCTCCCACTAGTCGGTTCGCAGTACTGTTTCTGTCCACCAACTGTATATCTTCCATAAAGTGGATAAACAGACCGATTTAACAATTTGTAGGGTCTTCGGCAGCCTGCTAGTCGGTGCTGCTTCCGGCAATAGAAGAAAGCCTAGCAGGCTGGAAGATAGATTTTGTGGACAGCAATTGGAAGGGAGGAAATCTGCTTCCTCTGAACTCCCTAGTAAGAAATCCCAACATGATACAAATTTTCAGCTATCACAATATCCACTGACTCCTAATACGGAACTATAATTATATCTCTAACTTGCCTAATCTTCTTCTGAAGTCTTTCCCAGTTTTCATATTTCCCCTACTGTGTACTGCTCCTGCAATTCTCCATGGACTACTATCACTTCCCCCGTGCTTACACTACAGCAAACCGATACCATACACATTTGAATAGTTTTTCTGCTGCATGGATCACTGCAGCAACAGCTTGTAGGATGAGGCAGACAGGTATCAGCTTGTATTTTCACTCTTATCATTTTATGTCTTCTTAACTTAGAATAAGATGGAAATATAAGGAATAATCCTTGCAAAAAGAAGCATAAATTGGCTTGTCAACTGGTAGTAAATGTACCGGGAGATAAAAAAAATATTTCCTTGCTGGTGAGCAAATTTTCTTAAATATAAAATTACCATATCTTGTCATTTAGAGTTTTCACAGGCAGAGTCCATCAACCATTAAAAATCGGAAATCATTTACATATATAGGGAGTGATAGAGAAAACACTTGGATATAACAGGCATCCTATCCATTATAGTTCCAGTGACATATGCTTACCATACGCTAAACAGATAGAATTTTACTAGCACAGGCAGGTATTGCCATAATCTATGCTGCCTTATTACTACAATCTGCCAAGATTTTTTTTTAATGATCAAACTATAATGACGAAGGCTCGAAACATCACCTTCTGTACTCTTTGCATCCGCTGGGAAAACCTTCTCTGGGAGGTTTGGAATCACGGGGAGTTTGTTGAGATCAGTCTCCAGTGGCAGCATTTGGTACCGTGGAGCTCCAGTCCCAGGCCTGCAATATGTGTGACGACAAGAGCAAAATTACAACAGTTGCTCAGCTTATTCAGGCATTTGTAAAATGGACGAAAAAAATCATTCGGTAACGTTTACTTGCCACTTCACACTTCAGAACATGATTGTTACTAGTACTCGTTAATGAATACATGGCAAATAGGGGGGAGACGGTGCCCACCACCATTCTGGGTTCCAACACAAAATTTCTACATTCAGTTCACCTGTAAGTCGTGCCAGGTAGATTTGATAATGCTTATTCACCATTCATTACAGTCGTCGTTGCTAACAGCAGCACCCCACCACCTGCTACTCATTTCTCCATAATCAATCTGCCTGTCAAAACAATCAACTAACTTAAGACGCGATTGTCACATGATATCATCGCTCTGCCCTACGTTCCGTCCAGGGTCATCCTCCCTCACGAATCACCATTACAAACAGTTGCAGGTGCATAACCCAGTCAGTCAATCACAGCAGATAGTGCTTACTCCTATCGCAGATTCTCCACCCCGGCCCTCAACTTCCTAGCACTAGCAGCACATCCGAACGCTCGAACGCTAAGCCACATCATAACCTGGCGTGATTCGGAGCACGCGGCCTCCCCAGGGAGCCGATCGAGGGCTGCATCAGGAGTTCAGGACCCACGAAATCGCACGAAGAATATCGGACCCACGAAATCGGCAGGAGGGAGGGGATTGAGGAACTTACGGGGAAGCGGCGGAGGGGAGGAGGGCGGGTGGGTAGGCGGAGTCGTCGGTGGGGACGGGGAGGGAGCCCACGCGGAGGTAGCGCGCCGGCGGCGGCGCGGCGATCTCCAGCCGCCCCACGCACTGCAGCTCGCCCGACGCGTCCATCGCCGGCGGTATCGGCTGGCTTCTGGCGCTCGTTCGCTCGCCCGGATCGCCGCGGCCCGCTGTTCCGTGTCGGATGCCTCGCGGTTTAGCGGCTGGACTTGACGAACGCCCTCGTAGTCAGTGGAGACTACTAGACGCTTCCATCGTTCTACTGCCTGTTCCTCCTGCTGCTCTGGGCTTGTCTGGGATGACGGAACGGCAATGTTTTCCGGGCCAAAGGATTTTGTTGTTCGTAGGCCGAAGTTGATGCTAGAGCCCAGTGTGCACTCAAATTAGCGTTCTAGAGAGAGAAGACCTGATACTTCCGTGCACCAATAAAGGGAAAACTTATCGGAAGGTGTCTTGGCTCCGAGCTCCAATGCTCCCTCAATTTTAAAATATTTTAAAAATATATTTATGAGTTCCAGAAAATTCTAAAAAAAAATGTCGGATGTAGACGATGATGTATCTCACAAACATGCAAAATAACAATTTAAAAACTTTTATAGTACAGAAAAACGATAAAATCTGATAAAATTTGGAGATTTAAAATATGCATAGTCAGATCCACACTTTTGTCATTTTTGTGTGGATCAAAATACAAAGTATGTGAAACTAAGAGCACTGGACCTCGGGAGCCAAAATCTCCACTCAAAACTTAAGCATTTCTTTGATGCTATATCTAGCTTTTCTTGGAACCTCCCTGAAATTCCTGATGGTTTTCTGCCTGTCGTTTCTTTTCTCTGAATTTCCTTTTGTTTTCATCATTTGACGAAGGGCTATCTGTACATACTCTACCTACTATAAATCGAAAAGCCTACAATTGTTGGATCTTTAAAAAAAAAAGTCTGTCTATTGTGCAGACAACGATCATTAACTTGCACCTGAGGTGTGAGATAATTATTGGATTCAGAATTACAGCCAACTTCCGGAAGAGGAACTGTTGCTGGATTGTTTCATTTTACTCCGGTCATTAGGTCAAGCCCCTCGTGATTCGTGAAGGCAGTACTTGGTAAAAACCATGACCGCAGCAACAAAAGTTGCGGTGCATGTCAATTGTTTGCTTTTGGGAAACACGATTGTCACACTGGGATCTTGGTATCCCTTCTTCTCCTTCAAAACTTGCATTCCTTGTACAAAGAGCTAACAAACACACCAAATTGCTTTTTACAATAAAACCACCCTTTCTTTTTCACCCCTATATCATACATAAGCTAACCACTATCCCGGACCGCACATCTTTCTCTCGCTGACTCCAAATTGGCAACCTACTGCCAGTTCGTCTCACGCAAGCGCCTTTGTCGCAGACAACATGGCAGTCGGGTCAGCAGATTCGATGTATACTTCAAGCAATATGGATTTTGCAGATCACAAACCGTGTCGAAATATACAGGACTTGGCACTGGTCGATTCTGATTCCTCACTTCACTTTTAGATTGTCAATCGTATCCAGAGCTTTGGTCTTATCGACTTCAAAGTCGATCACAGGAAGCAGACTCCTGATCGATAGGAATTCTTTCCTGTTCCCACTGCTCGGTGAATGGCTGTTACTTTTGATCAACTTGCTTTGCTTGTTATGTCTAGCCTTTGTGTCAAACTCTTGGCTTCTGCTTATGCCGGGGACGAATTTCCTGTACTTGACATCCCTTAGCATCTCTTGATCTTCTTGTGTCAGAACAGGTGACGACGAACTGCTGGCTGTGTTTGAATACAATGAGAGCGTAGAGCCCCTTTGTGTAGGGGATCGAACAGGAGACTTGATGGGAGATCGCTCGCCATTAGCGGTTCTGGATTGACTGATAAGATGTTGAAGCCATACAACAAGATCAAGGATATGCGTTTCGGTCTTGTCCCTGTCAGCATGATGCAGTGTCTCCATTCGGGTGAGGTCCATCTGCCCTGTCGGCTTGCAGTTCACATCTGACCTGCATATGACAAAAGGAGGGTACTTCAGAGTTCTAGTTTTACATTCCGTTGTTCAAATTGAAAGAAGTCGGATACTAACCCTGTATTTGCCCACTCTCCAACCCAACCAAAACCATGGTGAGCCCTGAAATGGACAAAAATCACATATTGAGTAATAAAACGTAATGAAATGGCAGTATTTGGTTGAGTGCTATGAAGGTAGCTTAGATTACTTAGTGGTGTTATTTGCAACCGGGACAAGCCACCGTAATGTCTTCTCCATTTCCGCCTTGATTTGAGAAACAGTAAGCTGTATCAATTGAGCACAATATTACATCAATTTTATAGTCACATGTATATCATCGCATGGTGATGACTTTTGCAGTCTACTTCATTTTCTATTCACGAAGTCAGTATCACTCTATTTAATTCGTTCGGTGGCATCATGCATACCTCTTCCTTGACTTCAGATGGATGTAGCTTAGAACGGAGAGCAGATTTTACGGTCGGTGGCAAACTCTGGTATAATGAATCCCTTGTGTTTGGAGGAACAGAAGCTGACCGAGAAACCTGCATATAGATTAACCCTGGTTAGATTACCATAGAAAAGCAACAAGTTGACATCTTTGCTACTACCTCCGTACCAAAATATAAGATGTTTTAGCATTTTTCTGATATAGATGTACCTAGACGCATATTAGTGTGTAGATTCACTCACTTCTATCCATGTGTAGTCCGTATATGAGATATCTAAAACATCTTATATTTTGATACGGAGGGAATAGCTGTTAGCACAACAACATCAAGCTGCGCAGACATGAAAAGGTAACACTAATACCCCACAAGTGTAACACTGTACTGATGCTTTTATTCCCTTCGTGAACAAGAGAATCATGCTCCCTTAACTAAATCATGGTAGTTTGAGGGATATGGAATGTGTCACATGAGACATAGACCAATGGCATTCAAATGCACAAGAACTGCCTGCTGGTATAGAAAAATGACATAGGGATTTTTTTCAGACCACAGAAATTTATAGGACATCCAGTGGGGTCTGATGAACTTACAAGAGCATCAATCTGACTGATGATATTGGCATAATGCAGCGCGAGTCCTGCTGGACCCAGTCTATTACGTCGCTTAGTAGGTTCCTGCGATTCTTCATTATCTATAAATTGGTAGAAGCAGAAGCGGTCAGAGCAATGCAAAATACAGAATAAAATAGAAAGTTCAAACTATTTCACATATGCATGTCAAACTATGATTCAAAGAGCATAGTTGTCGCTTAATAAGAAGTCGAACGGTAGACCATGTATCTGTGTAATTCTTATCATGAGGTCATTAGAATGGTGAGATGAAACTAAAGTTATCGCACATTAATAGAGGGTGTGTTTTCCATTAGTTGGACTTTATCTCAGCGCTAAAACAGCAAGGAAATGGTGAACTATAAATAGCACAATGTCTGCAGGAGGATACACCTTTTATACAAGATAGTAATCACAAAGCTTATTACCTGAGCGTCCAAAGGTATTATGGATCTCCAAATGCAAGAAGTGCACAATGTCTACAAGTTTTTCCATAACCTAGGAAAAAATATTATTTCTGGAATTAGACAAACAATATTGTTCAAGCAAATCCAAGTATCATTCCTCCAGAGCATCGAGTGAGTGGAACTAGACAACATCAACATGAGCATTCTTTCCTGGAACTTGCATTGCTGATAGCACAGAATTATAATAAAACTACCTACCAACCTCTTCCAAATTCTTTGACCAGAGGGACTTCTTCTTCAAACTTTTAACATGCTTCTGTTGGCTTTTCACCTCCTGCTTTAGAATGTGCAGGCTATCACCTGCAAATAGAACAGAACCACGTTAAGAATCGTTAACAAATAACGCAAACAAAAAAGTGTAACAACTGTACTATGAACTATTAAATGTTAACGAACTGGTAGGTACCCATAGGCATGTGCATTCAAAATCTAGTGCTTACAAGGCAGTATAGATTTTGTAAGGAAAAAAACAGAACAATAAATTACACAGGTAATGATGGCTAAGAGCCTAATATTAGATCGCTAAATATTGTCCAAAGATTAAAATAGATGCTATAAGTTGGTTCAATTGCATACGGGCTTATTCCTATTCACATCTCAATAGCTCATCTTCTTTGTGGACGGACTACAAAGTATTTTAACAAGCACCACACCACAAACAAATACATACTGTGGTGCTGATTCGCTGAACTTCAATACTGAAACAAGTGATGGGCAATTGGGCATAGAACAAAGTTTTAGCTGCTTTGAATTTTTTAGGTGTGGTCATGCATAGCTGCTTTGACTTTCTTAGGTGTGGTCATGCAGCCATACCTACCATGCTAGTAACCCTTAGATATATGGTCGAAATACAATAGGTGCTGATCACCTACTGACATTTTAATAGAGAAACTTGACCGTGACAGATGGTGGCATTAGGGACCTTGACTCTGTAGATACAATGCATTAAACTACTGATGTCAATTTGGTAATTTCAGTTATGCATATACAATTTGATCTATGTCTATGTGGCTAATAGCGTGTCGCCCAAAAGAAAAATTCTAGAAATGAAAATATTCTGATTATACTCAATCTAAGCTTCTCAGATGACCTGAAATGAAATCAGAAGCAGCAACTACCATGTGAGACACCAAAATATTCTTCATCCAAAAAAGAGGAGTCTTACATATCACGGGATTTATACAGATAATTCCTATGTATTGTCATGCAGAAGAAACCAACCTCTTTGTACGACACTTGAACCATCCTCTTCATGTTGTTTACGTTGATAATCTTGTTCAAATCTGTCCAGGGCATGCATCTCATGGTATAGTTCCTGGAAAATAATGCAAAATGAGTCTACAATTTGAACAAAAGGTGCAAGAGAAGAAAACTTATTAAAACACGACAGCCAAGGTTCTGCTAAAAACTGTACATTCCAAAGCTAATGGCAAGTATACTATATACACCCTCCGTTGCTGAATACATATCATTCTACATTAAAATGTTGTTCCTAAATACATTTCACTCTACCATTCTGAGATAACTTTACGCTATTGCGCAGTCTGTTGAACATGCGTCTTGGTTAAAGTGTAATTTCCAACATCATGCAATCAGGAATGGAGTGAATGCTTCTTTATTAATAAAGATAAAACACAGCTTAACATTTGTTAAGAAAAGAGTTCTTAAGAAATATTTTGTGTTCTGCTAAATTATAATCATAAACCTAGTTGTTATAAGGCAAATAAACATTACTTACAGCTGTATATTGAACACAAGCCACCAATTTCTGCATCACTGATTCTGCCTCTTCTTTCAAGTGATGTTGAGGAGTTCGCTCTGATGACAACCTGAAAGAGTTTGGTGCAGAAAGGTGCTAAATAACACTATAGAACCATTATCATCATCAAATGTAAGGACCGAAATGAACTGAACTTGTCAAAGTAGCGGTCCAAGTTGTGCCACTGAGGATCCTTGCAACGGTTTCCAAAGCGAACAACTTCTGTAGAGAACACTTTCAACTCTTCCCTGTTGGAAACAAACAAAATAAGGACAATAGCACAAGATGTTCAGGTCCAATTTTATTCATATATATTGGTTCAGCACATTCTACAAAAAATGAATAGTCTATTTGGCCAAATGTTGTAACTGGTAAAAGCAGCAAAGATTCAGAACTAAACCTTTTGTCGGAAGCAGCGATCTTGAGTAATTCATCCATATCTTTGGCTACAAGATTTTGAACGCCTTCTGAGTGAAGCACCACTTCTTTTAAATGCTTTACGCTCTCTTTTGAAAGAGCTCGCATCAAATTGCAACCTTTCACTATGGTATTAGCAACCTCAAATGCCAAAATGGATATTTTGCTACCCTTTGTTGTAGTGCCTGATCCAAACCCACTATTTACATTCATCATGCTGCTGCCAAGTGTGTCCAGTACGTCCACTGCTTTCCCGAGCCCAACAGTACCAGCCCTACCCATTACTTCAGAAACCTGTTTCAACATTCAATATGGCAAAGCAAATATTAGAAATTGGTATGGGTCATACAATCTGTCACATAGAAGCAACATTCTAGAGCAACAAACATTACTGACATATTGTGGAGAGGCCAGAGAACTCTTTAGCAAGGATAAAAGATTCAAATAATTTTGCACAATAATTCATTGTGTGATTGGATTCGCTTGAATTACAACAGATGTGGTAATAAAGGCATAACGGAATCCAACAAGCTTAGGCATCCCTAATAATAATAAGCCAATTCCCATTTCTTGTGCAGTAGGTCCCACATACGCACTTCACTGCACTCATAAAGATAGAAATAGTATAGCAAGCCACATTAAATTTCATAGTCCATGGTTCAAGCGTCAGTACAAAAATAATAGTAAGTGGTCACCTAAAGGGAAAAAACAGACTGCCCAGCAACAAAACCGACACAAAATTAGTTTGCAAAACTAATATGCTTGCAGGAAAATGCAGCATTATACTTGAAGGATGTGCACTGAGCAGTGCTAAGAGCAAGTCCAGCAGTCCCCCTATATCATCTCCCCTATATCTCCATATAGGGGACTCCCCTAAAAAGATTCCTCCCCTATATTTTTGTCATCTCCAGCAGTTCCCCTATATCATCACCCCTATATCACATTCAACTATATTTAAACAATATTTTGTAACTAACTTCGTAATGGTTATTTTGTAACAATATTTAAACAAGACCTTCAATTTAAGTCATTATTATTATTACCTTTAAGAAAATCATTAATAGTTTATAAAAATCATGAGGTAATTATTTCATACAGTTTCCTCAATTTTGAAGTGATTATTCAAAATATTACTTACTCAATTTCAAACATTTTATTTAATAGTAAACCTTCCTGAATGTAAAGCTTCCTGAATATCCATATTACCAACTCTGTTCTTACCTGGGAGAAAATAAGAACCAAGAAACGCAAATACAAATATACAGGGTGGCAGCGACAAATTTAATGATGAACTGAAAGGCTTCCTGAATGTAAAGCAAAATTTGGAAAAAAAAACTAAGCTAGGAAGGTATTCAATCACTTGGTGCATACTCAGGAAAAAAAACTAAGCTAGGAACTCAATAACTTTAGCTCTATATACGTCAGATTTCTGAAGAAGGAGATCATCGGGTCTCTGTTTGGAGCAGTGAAAGCATCGTCTACATTGCTAAAACTGAGATATAACAGATCGCATCAAAGATCACCTGAGTTAGCACAAAGCCACAAACTAATATACATGTGAGGTGAGGTAAGGTAAGGAAAGAAAAACAATACAAAGCAGCAGCAGCAGCTAGCTAGCTGGATCGGAAGCAGCAGCAGCTAGCTGCAAACCAGACAACTGCCAGCTCACCGGCATCGCCGCCGACGGTACTGCAAGTCAACGGGCAGCTAGCTAGCTGGATTGTGATTTCCAGGACATCGCCGCCGACGCGGGCGCGTACCCATCGCCCTCGTCTAGCACTCGCACTTGAGGAAAACGGGCAGCTAGCCACGCCCTCTACTCTGGCCATCTCCGACGCCGTCCGAGCACCGCATCGTCACTGCCTCGCCTTCCTCTACCTCCGGGACAAGTGAATCGAGCTGGGAGCCCGCCGTTCGTCGGCCCCGTGCTCGTCTTCCCCGACTCCGTCCACTGCCGACCGCCGTCGATTAGCACCTCCCCGAGCCACGCTAGCGTGTCCAGGAGCTTCACCTCGTCGTCGTCTTCGTCACTGCTGGAGGAATCGAGCTGGGATGCTCGGGATCGAGCGGATCGTGCTCGTCTTCTTCACTTGCGCGTCCTCGATGGTGGAGAAGAAGAGAGAGCGCACATCCGTGGTGGCGGGAGGACTCTTCCCCGTGCGAGCGGTTGTTCGGGGCGACGGATCGGGGACGCCTCCGCCTCCCCGATGCGTAGGGGAGAGGAGCGTCTGGGTCGGGGACGCCGATAATCGGGGAGCTGTTTCGGGGAACTGCTGGAGGGCGTTTTTCTCTCCTCTCTCCCCTACAATCGCTATCGGGGGGCCTTTCGGGGCACTGCTGGACTTGCTCTAAGCAATTGCGTCCCTAAACAAATGATACATAAAAGGAGAACATGTTAAGATATTGGGTTCCCGTCCCTGGTAGTCGATCATTCCTAGGCGGAATAGGGTCAGCAGCAAACCACATGCCCCTAGTTATTGGCCAATCAAAAAACAAAGCAACAAACTGCTTTCTGTATATAAGCTTGCAGATAATCTGTTTATTGGAACAGCCTCTAAACGCAGTGCTACAAAAAATACTTTCGCAATTCCTTGGCATATAGAGTACTAATCTCTGTCAACCACGGCAGCAAGCACAACTTGAATCGATATGAACAAATATCCAATTAGCGAGTCATTTTTTAACAGATGAGGTGAATTGAGCTGCATTGCACACACATTTACAGCAAAGTAAGGAACACATAGAACACAGGAAGGGCACTCGCCTTGGCAGCACCAGCTTTCGCCATGCCCATCCCGGATTTCTGAGACGGCAGCCGCGCCAGCGAAGGCACACCATCCCACGGCGCCGCCCCAGCGCCAACGGCCGCGGTTTCCCGGGCAGGGAGATGCCGTAGCTGCTGATGTTGCTGCTGCGGCGGCTGCTGTTGCTCCTCGTGCACCCGCTTGGCAGAGGACTCGTCGACGACCGCCTTCCTCTCCTCCTCCTCCTTCACCGCGCCACGCTCGTGGTCGTGGCGGATCACCCGGTCGGGGCCGAGCGTGGTGTCGCTGGGCGACTTGTCCACCGCCGATCCCTTGGAGCAGAAGCCCCCCATTCGCCCGGAACCAAACCCTAGTAGTCGCCCCAGGAACGAGTGGCCTCGCCTCTCACGCGGCCAAGCACTGCAGCCTCCGCTCGATCTCGGCGCCGCCACCGGACCAAGCCGATCCGCGCGGGGACGAATCAGCCCGGAACCGCGCCGCGGCACGATCCCGGGGGCTGGCTCCAACCGACGGGCCGCAGCCGCCGCCTGCAGACGCAACGGCAACAGCGGCAAGTCAGGAAAAACAGGCCAAAAAATACCCTCCTCTCCTCCGAGAAACACGAGGCTTACGGGATTCTCGGCGGCTCAGGCGCCGGCGGCGGGCGGATCGGCGGGCTGGGCGGGGTTTCTCGGGAGGAATTGGCGGATTCAGGGGAGAGGACAGAGGAAGGGGAGATGCAGGGTGGGTAGGCTTCGCTGTGCTGCTGCTGCTGCTGCTGCTGCTTGGAGTTGGAGTAGAGAGAACACTGGAACGGAACGGGACGGGACGGGACGGGGGGAGTAGCCGAGCGAAGCAGGAAGCAGGAAGGGGGAAGACTGGAGACTGGTGGTGGGCCCAGGGCTGCTGGCCAGCTGGTGCAGCCACCCACACGCGCACGCAGCGAGCTCATCATAACGCGGTCGCAGCGCCCCTGTCGCCGTCCGTGTCGTGTGCACGCAGTTAAGAGGTGGTGGTGAACGCAACTGTGGTCGTCGTACCATCTCTAGCAGTTAACTCTGCAGTCTGCTCCTTGACGAGAACTTGGCTGTGGCATGATGGTTAGAAGGGTGTTGTACCCACATCCTATTATAGTTCAAACCTTAGGTTTGACGCTGGTGTTTCTTATTTAAGGCGGAATATTCTTCAGTGAAAGGCGATGGGAATCAGAGGTGCTCATAGGGGTAGGGTGTGCGTGCGTGCGTTCATAGGGGTGAGTGTGTGCGCGTGTATATGAGTGCCTGCGTTGTACTGTGTTTCGCAAAAAAAAAAACTCTGCTCCCTCACCATATCATTTTAGCACATTTATTAGTACAAAATTTAGAAGATTAACGTTCAAAAAACCCTGAACCCGATCCACACCCAGGACATTTTCTTAATAGAAGCAGCCCACCCAGATGAGGCACCAGAAATCCACTCCCGACGGGATTCGAACCCTCGGCACAGGGTGCGCCACTACGACCCTTGCCACTAGGCTATTGCCTTGTTCTCTGACAAACGCTCGCCCTCCGACGACCACCGTACGAGAAGAGGGGAAGAAGGGAGGAGAGGGGGAACTAGGAGAAATTTTGTTGATGAAATCAACGGCGATACACGTTGGGTGTCTCGTATGAAATCCAAAACTATGGTTTTGCCTTCTCCCTCGCCCGCTATGGCCACGCCACTCCATGACGTGTCTCGACACCCTCTTGTCTCGCCTGAGAAAGGTGACTATAGACCATGGGTACGTGTGGCACCACACATGTGCTAATTCAATGTTAGAATCACAATGTGTTGGTGCCAACATTTTGTGTAGGGGGTGAAATTGGCGGTGTGTGGCACTGAAGGAGAACTAGTTGGATGCCCGTGCGTTGCTACGGTCTACTAATTATATTTGCCAAGAATATAAATATAGTACACATAATATTCACATGTATATAAAGAGATAAATACATATATTTTTAAATAATAATATTCTATTGTACTTTAAATATCGGTGCGTTGTGACATAACACATATTGTAATGGAAGCGTAAGAATACAAACTTGGCAAGCTATTTTATAAGCAAAATTAATTGGCACTTTGTAATGCACTTGTTCTTAGTTAGTTGTAATTTGAAGATTAATTATAAGACAATAGGGAGATAAAATTATTAATATATGTTCCAAGAAATACATGGCTGTCTTTCTAATTTCAAATTCATAATTCATAGAATATTTCTAAAACAACATACACAATTAGTGGGCTGTTTTACGGTTACCAATAGAGTAGCTCTAAGTGGAACATTGTGTACTTGCTCTAAGTACAGCCAGTCCCAAAGTGCTTAAAATTTGCAGAACCAGAACTGTGCAATTCTCGCACGAAAGAATTGTGAAATTGTAGCAAAACATAACTACAGTTGCTAGCCATTAGGTTATACAGAGAGGATAGTTGGAACTTGGATGCGGTTTCAAAGGCTTACAAATCGTGCAACACTGTTCTCTTCATTTTGACATGCTACTAATTTTTTTAACAAATTCCCTTCAAAAATTTGCAAAAATGCTTGAGTGGATTCCTCTGGCTCGTATCTACCCAAAGTACAAAAATATAAATCCATCAAGCAGCAGCAAATTGACTTGGAGGTTGGAACTCAAGTCAAGACATCATGGTGATGTTGGGGCAGTTGTCGCTCATGCTGCTGTCCTTGCTCGTCTTGTACTCCATGAGAAGGTTCATGTGGTTGAACGTCTTGTGCTTCGCAAACCTCCAGTGCGCCAGGCTCGCCCCCGTCGTGTACTCCGCCAAGCTCGCCCCACCATCGCTCACCGCCACATCCCGGTGAACGCGCAGGTGTACCAGTTCGACCCCTTTGCCACGCGAACATTCTGTATTTCACAGAGCTAGAAAGATCCAATTCCAGGCCAATCTCTTTCCTTGGCCACCGCTGCAAATACAAATCATTATCGTCAGAAAAAGGCACAACATTGTTGCCTTCTTGATTTTAGTGCAGTTTCTACCGTAACCAAGTTGGGGTACCTTGGAACCATGTAAGGTACAGTACAGGAAATTTGTTCAACTTGTGCTGTGAATGGTTTCTCTTGTATTTACCACAAGTAGCGGGAAATCAACATTTTTATTCAATTTTTTTTTCTTGTCACTTTGACTTAAAATGGTAAAACTCAGGAATGGAACATGATTTTGCTGCTCCTAATCGGACACTGCAGTATTCAATCTATCTCTTCAATCTGCTTACTGGTTTCCTTCTCGGTCAATATGGATATTATCATTACCAGGAGAAAATATCCGTACTTTCAAATTGACAGTATATCATTGCACTATAAATCCATACTTTATAACTATAATAATGCAGCTACGATGGTCCAGAAATCAACATATGCTACAGAAAACCAGTTTAAAACGTTAACCAAACAATCAGGATGCGACTACATTCAAGGTACAGGTCATTTTCAATTATAATCATTGCAATTCAGTGAACAAATATACCTCATCCCAATTCGGGTTGCAAGTCATGGTTAAAAAGATGTCTGGTTTCCCATACTTTTGCACCAAGGCCATGGCATCAAGGTATCTTCGTCTCCTGTCTCTTCTTCCCCCAATAAATGATGTAGGAAGTATAGTCCATTTTCCGACAGCATCCGCACGGTTTTCCCCAGCTTGAAGGCTATCAACAATACCCTGGTATAGATCAGCACGTATTTGTTTCTGGTGATTTCTGATATAGTCCAACCTGGAGGTTTCAACCTTGATGTACATGTCGACCACATATTGTTGGAACAACCGTTTACCATATAGCATGGTGTTAAATACACCACGACATATTTGAAACTTGTAACAATAGTAGTCTCTCATTGAGACACATAATCGACTACTTGTATATGCACCTACGGAAATGAGAGATAACAAAAAGAAGTAATTAAGAAAAATAAGTACATTGAGGATAATAAAAAATAATCGACTACTTGTATATGCACCTACGGAAATGAGAGATGACAAAAAGAAGTAATTAAGAAAATAAGTACATTGAGGATAATAAAAAATAATACTTGCTAATTTCGTTATATGTACCTGGTTTTTGTCGACCACTGCGGGATTGAAGTATCTCATTCAAGCTGACGCCGTTCTTTGGGATCCCAGGATGCCAACCAATCTCCCCTCTTGGGAAGAATAGAGGGTAAGACAACGGATCATAACATCCATAATATGGTTGGATGCTATATCTCTTGTTGTCGTTACCAAACAGGACAATGCTACGCTCAAAGTGCTTACAAAGTTCATTACCCTCAACCAAACAGCTGCAACCTCTGATGATATAGGCAAGTTATATCTCCGTTGGTCTAACCTCATGTCGGTGTTCAGTTCAATACGATATTCCTCAAGGTCATCGACTCCACCTAGATTCCTGAATGTTTCCGAATAAGGATTATCCTTAAGGATGTCGACAAGCCTTCGAATGACATCTCGGTCTAGGTTCGGGGAGCGCCGAAACTTATGTTGTAGACCTGGATCATCATCGTAGAAGTATAATTCTAGATGCTTAGGTCCATCTTGTGTTGGACCAAATGAGAAGACGTTGTGGTAAATCTGACCGTGGGCTCGAAATGTATAGACTCCTGACCTCATGTTTGTGTATCTATTGTCCAGACTGACTCCAAGGGTGGTGAATGAAAAGTGGCCGTTGAAGTAGCGAATGTTATCCCTAAAATGCACAACATCACGATCTGAACTTGTGTACAACATCTGAAGTTCCAAGGGTGGTTCTGACTGTGCTAACTTAATTTTTCCAGACTGGCAACAAAATCCATTTGTCTCATATTGGAACCTCTTTGCGCCACAATGCTTGCAATCAGGCTTTGGCAGCAGCGCGTGAGTACTTTCTGGTATATTCTGGTAGACACGGTCATAGGGGTCGACACGGTCATAGGGGTCAGGAGCAATGTTGTCTGTTGTAAAAGCATCTACCATGTCATCGCAATCTTCATTGTCCACTGCATACACATGAGATTTTTTTATATAGGTACTACATTTTTTGTGTTATACATATGTAGGGAAATAAGACATCCATGGCATTTTTAATACCTCTCCCAGCAAATGCGAAGTACTCATCTTCTTCTTCTTCTTCGGTGAACTGAAAATTATCATCAACCACATTAAAGCTTTCTGTTGGGGAACCCGAGCATATGGAGTCATCAGGGGCCAATGATGAACTGTCCACTGATGTATATGCTGGACATTGCACCGACATGGGTTCCTTGCACTGGGCA